>CM033397.1:9990366-10308132 GCA_019426215.1 Buddleja alternifolia | reverse complement strand
GTATGTTTAGAGACCGAATTGGATGAAGTTCCCTTCTACAATGTTGTAGAACTATGTGTTAGCTTCAAATGAGGACTTGAATCATCCAAATCGGAGTTTTGTGGAGAAGTTATGAATGAAATACGATTGCTGCGCAGGACACATTGCATTTAATTTCAGCATTCTGTCAGCGGCGCCCAAGCGCCGTAATGCCCACGCCTAGGCGTGACCACACCCGAGTTTTGATTCTTTCAGCCAAAGATCATCATTTGATGGGGGAATGGAACATTTAAAGCCAAGAGGTCATCACATGTATGGAGGGGATGTCATAAGTGTGTTTTCTTAGTAGATCTACTTTATGGAATTTTATACTACTCACTTTAGAGTAGTGGAGGACACACTAGGGAGACACACACTAGGGAGCCTGAATTTCTGGTCTTCTTAAGCATTTTCTTCACTTGGGACCGATCATACTAGGAGGAGGAGGCAGCTGGCCATTACTCTTCACTCATCATCATTCATCACCATTCTTCATCATTTTGGAGGGGAAGAAAGAGATAGGAGCTAGGATTGAAGCTCCACTCGAGGATCCATCACCATTCAACTTGAGGGAGTTTGTTCATTGTTTATAGCATTTATGTGTTTACACTATGTATATGAATATGTTGAATTCTTCTTGTTGATGGTTATGAGCTAATTAGTAGAACTAAGGCCATGTGAAGGCCATTTATGAATCAATATATGTGAAGTGAATTTTCGTATTAATCTCATATTGCTTTGTGTGTTGATTTTGAGCTTTTATCACAATCATGTGCTTGATCACCATGCTTGCTATTTTGCCTAGTCTAGTCATTCGAGAGAAGATAGATTAGGGTTCAATGGAATCAACTCATCATCATCCGAAACTAATGTGGAATTGCCCCTAGAAATAGGTAAAGATTTCCGGGTGCAGTTAGCCGGATTTATCCGGGGAAACTCTAGAACGTTAATGCGTGGTTATTGATTAGATTCTCGGATAGACATATTTAGAGAACCATCAATTAATCATAGGATTATTATGTGCCGAGACATCGGGTAATAATTATCTAAGGAATTTCCACCAAAGCAATAGGAGTCTAATAATTCGAGAGTAGCTCATATATATTGACGAGAGATTCGGTTGTAGCATGTGCCTTAGTCATTTTATCATACGTGAGATTTAATCTATAGTACGTTTCTCTTTGGTTCTTCGTTTTGTTTAATCTTTTTCTTGCACTTTACTTTAATTGTCTTTTCTTTTAATCAAAATCATTAACTAGATTCAAGTCCTTGTGGTTCGACAACCCGGACTTTTTGTCCACTTATTACTACACACGTCTAGTGCACTTGCTATCATAGCACGTTAGCTTTTAGCGTGTCAAGTTTTGGGCGCCGTTGCCGGGGACTTGTTTTTTTAGTTTTTGATTTTCGTTTACATTTTTTATAATTCTTAGTTTTCGTTTATTTCTTGATTCTCTTTTATTTTCGTGTTTAGTCTAATTTTGTTCTTGTATTTAATTGTTAGGTTCTTGAGGTGCATGACCCGCTCCTCAAACGAGCCTCTATACGAGTTGGAGCCCGAAATTGAACAAGTTCTTCGGACTAGTAGGCGAGCAAGAGAAATGGCCAATAATCTCAACCAAAACCCGAATGGAAATTTCCCGGACATGAACTCACCGGAAACTAGGGAGTGGTTACAAGGTGTTCTACAAGCCATGCAAGCGGTACCTCCTCCACAACTCCCGTCGGTTCGGGGTAGCTTACCACCTAGGGTCCATACTATTCCGGGGCCCGTGTCGTGCCTAACTTCTTTGCACCAAACTACCACATTCCGGCTCACATTTTTAATATGGTGCAAGGAGAACCTTTCTATGGAGAACCGGACGAATCACCTCGCGCTCATTTAAGACTATAGACGATGCTCTTGTGACCATTCAATTTCACCCACGGGATCTTGATGCAATTCGTCTAAGAGTTTTCCATTTCTCATTGAAGGATAGGGCGACAACATGGTACAAATCCTTACCTCCACAATCTATTACAACATGGGGTGAGTGGGTCGATGCCTTTTTAAATAAATTCTTTCCACCCTCCAAAATCAATGAGCTCCGGAGTAATATAAAAGGGTTTAGGCAAAGGAGCAATGAGTCTTTAGCCGAGACTTGGGCTAGATATAAGGGCATGCTCCGTAAATGTCCCGATCATAATTTTGGGTTGAATGAACAAGTACTCCATTTCTATGATGGGTTAGGTCACGTATTCGGCATAGACTCAACGCGGGTGCGGGAGGAGATCTCCTTGGGTTAGACTGTCAAAGTGTATGGGACAAAGTCGAACAGTTGGCCCGAGAAGACGAGCTTTACCCCGACGATGAAGAGGCCTCATCCTCTAAAAAGTTGCTTGTATTGAGGAAGTAGTTGAGGGAGTAGTAGTCTTGGAACCGGAGGTTGGCAACGTTAATTATGTGGGAATCAAAATCAACCTCGGGTGAACTTTCATGTACCCGAGAATTTTCCAAAAAGGCCCAACCCCGCACAGAACACAACCGGGGATCTATCAACCGGGGATCTATCAAGCTCCACGGCCACCTTTCAATAACCCACCCCCGAGGCAAGGCAATTTCAATGGACAAGGTCAGGTCAATGGAGATGCTCACATGAAAAAAAGTCCGATACATCTTTCAAAAACGACTTCGGGGATGATAAAGGATATGTATGGAGATGAAGGATTTGCGAACACAAGTGGGGCAACTGTCTAATGCGGTTAACGGTAGAGCCCCGGGGACTCTCCCAAGTGACACGAAAAGAACCCGAAGGCTCAATGCAATGCCATAACCTTGAGGAGTGGAAAACAATTAGAGAGTGACATTGCCAATACATCCGCGCCCGAGCGCCCCGAGATGCACGTCCAGGCACCAGATCTCCCCTGCTCTGGACAAGATTCTTTGTTTTCCGCGCCCGAGCGCCCCGACATGCACGCCCAGGCGCCTACAGATCCGCGCCTAGGCGCCAATACGCGCCCAGTGCCACCCACAACCCTGCCAGATGCATCTGTTCTGAATCCCGCGCCCGAGCGCCCCGACATGCACGCCCAGGCGCCTACAGATCCGCGCCTAGGCGCCAATATACGCGCCCAGGCGCCGCCTCCTACTTCAGTGGATTTTCATCCGTCTAATCCAACGCTTTCTCCCCCTATTGAAGTTCGTCTCCCCTTCCCAAATGCTCACAAAAAGAAGAAAAAGGAGATGGATCCGAGCTTTCTTCGAATTTTGGCAATCCTTCGGGAAGTGAGAATTAATATTCCGTTTATTGACGCCATTCTCCAAATGCCGAATTATGTGAAGTTCTTCAAGGACATACTCTCCAACCAGCAGAAGTGGGAGGAGAATGAGACGGTGTGCCTCACGGAAGAATGCTCCGCCGTATTGCTCAATAAATTGCCAACTAAGCTCCAAGATCCCGGGAGCCTCACAATCCCGTGCACGATTGGGTCCTTATCGTTCAAGAAGGTGTTATGTGACTCGGGGCCAGCATCAATCTTCTTCCATACTCACTATTTAAAAAGCTAGGCCTTGGAAATCCCAAGCCGACCTCAATGAGCCTTCAACTAGCCGACCGATCAATCAAGAGGCCCAAGGGGATAATCGAAGACGTTCTTGTCCAAGTCGACAAGTTTTATTTTCCCGTTGATTTCGTGGTACTCGACATGGAAGAAGATGTGGAGGTACCATTAATCCTAGGGAGACCATTCCTAGCCACGGGTAAGGCGGTGATTGACATTGCTAATGGTAAGCTTACCTTGAATGTGGGCGATGACAAAGTTACCTTTGATGTTTACAAAGTCCTTAAACACCCTATTGATCATGACTCGTGTTATCGAATTGATACATTTGACCAGTTGATTGTTGAGTATTTACAGGACAATACAATTGAAAATTCTCTCGAACAGGATCTTATGAAATCCATGCAAGTGGACTCGGAGAGAGATGATCTAGTGGAAAGGGTTCTAAGCTTGGAGTACAAATCTTCCTCTCATTCGGGAGGCTCCATCAAAGTTGATAGATCATTGTCAGGAGCACCTCGCCCATCTATTGAAGAACCCCCCTCTCTCGAACTCAAACCCCTCCCCTCCCACCTTAAATATGTGTACTTGAACGACGACGAAACACTCCCATTGATCATTTCCTCATCTCTTTCAGGATCACAAGAAGAGCAATTAATGACGGTGTTGAGATCTCACAAACGGGCTTTTGGGTGGAAACTTGCGGACATCAAAGGCATTAGTCCAGCGATATGTATGCACAAAATACTTATGGAGGACTCCACCAAGCCTACACGCCAACCCCAAAGGAGGTCAAACCCACAAATCCAAGAGGTAGTAAAGAAGAAGTGATTAACTGCTCGACTCAGGTATAATCTATCCTATTTCTGATAGTGCGTGGGGTGAGCCCTACCCAAGTGGTGCCTAAGAAAGGGGGATAACAGTAATTGAGAATGCGAATAATGAGCTAATCCCAACTCGTATAATTAGTGGGTGGCGTGTGTGTATAGATTACCGTAAGTTGAATGATGCCACCCGTAAAGGATCATTCCCCCTCCCTTTATTGACCAAATGCTTGAACGATTAGCCGGGCATGATTTCTATTGTTTTCTAGATGGTTCTACCCGGCTATAGTCAAATTGCCATAGATCCCGAGGAACAAGAGAAAACCACTTTCACTTGTCCTTATGGCAATTGCTTATAGAAGGATGCCATTTGGCTTGTGTAATGCCCGGCCACTTTTCAAAGATGCATGATGGCTATTTTCATGATATGGTTGAAGATTTCCTTGAATTTTTATGGATGACTTTTCTGTATTCGGAACAACTTTTGATATTTGTCTTGCTCATTTAAATGTTGTGCTTAAACGTTGTGAGGAAAACCAACCTTGTTTGAATTGGGAAAAATGTCATTTAATGGTCCGGGAGGGGATTGTGCTTGGCCACAAGATCTCTCAAAAAGGGATCGAAGTGGACCAAGCCAAGATTGAGGTCATTGAAAAACTTCCCCCGCCCACTTCGGTAAAAGCTGTTAGGAGTTTTCTCGGGCATGCCGGTTTCTATAGGCGATTCATCTTGAATTTCTCTAAAATTGCGAAACCGTTGTCTAATTGCTTGTCAAAGATGCACCTTTGATTTCAATTCTTCTTGTATGCAGGCCTTTCTTGATTTGAAGGAACGCTTAATTTCCGCCCCTATCATGTCACCCCCCGATTGGACTTACCATTTGAGTTGATGTGTGATGCGAGTGACACCGCGGTTGGAGGGTCCTTGGCCAAAGGAAGAGAAGGTTTGAACCATTTACTATGCTAGTAAAACTCTTAACGATGCACAATTGAATTATGCCACCACGGAAAAAGAATTACTAGCCATAGTCTTTGCATTCGATAAATTCCACTCTTACTCATGCTAAACAAACTGATAGTTTACACCGATCATTCGGCTTTAAAATATTTGCTTGCCAAGAAGATGCTAAACCAAGACTTCTTAGGTGGATTTTGTTACTCCAAGAATTTGATTTAGAGATAAAAGACAAGAAAGGCACCGAAAATGTAGTAGCCGACCACCTCTCACGATTAGAGCTAGTGAATGATCCGTTAGATGAGATACCAATTCGTGAGGAATTCCCGGATGAACACCTCCTTGCTATTTCTGACAAAATTTCACCTGGTATGCTAACTTTGCCAATTACATTGTTACGGGCCGTCTTCCCCGGATATCACTTTTCATCAAAAGAAGAAATTTCTATTTGATGTGAAGCAATATCTTTGGTACGAACCCTTTCTATTCAAAGTTTGTGCAGATGGCTTAATTCGACGTTGCATACCCGAAACGGACGTGCATGCTATCCTATCTCATTGTCATGATATGGCGGTGGGTGGCCATTTTGGGCCCTCCAAAACGGTAGCTAAGATCTCCAATCAGGTTTCTTCTGGCCTACTTGTTAAAGATGCACATCATTATGTCAAATCTTGTGATCGCTGTCAACGAATGGGGAACATCTCTAAACATCATGAAACGCCTTAAATAGCATGTTAGAGTGTGAGTTGTTTGATGTATGGGGTGTGGATTTCATGGGCCCTTTCCCCAGTTCTTGTTCAAATAAATATATCCTTGTTGCGGTAGACTATGTCTCCAAATGGGTGGAAGCCGTGGCCTTGCCTACTAATGATGCTCGGGTTGTCAATCATTTTCTGAAGAAGCATATTTTTACTCGATTTGGAACTCCCCGAGCCATCATTAGTGACGGGGGCACCCACTTCTGCAACAAGCAGTTAGAACTTTTATTGACCAAGTACGGGGTGAAGCATAAAATTTAGACCCCATACCACCCACAAACTAGTGGCCAAGTGGAGGTCTCGAATAGGGAGATTAAGCGTATTTTAGAAAAAACTGTCAACGCATCAAGAAAGGATTGGTCCCTTAAATTGGATGATGCTCTTTGGGCTTATCGGACCGCCTATAAAATCCCAATTGGCATGTCCCCGTATCGTCTTGATTTTGGCAAAACATGTCACTTGCCCGTTGAACTTGAGCATCGTGCTTATTGGGCCATTAAGTTTCTAAATTTTGACTCTCAACATGTAGGTACACAACGTTTGCTACAACTCAACGAGCTCGAAGAATGGCGTCATCTTGCCTATGAGAACGCGAAACTCTATAAGGAGCGGACCAAAATGTGGCATGACAAACATATTCTCCCCCAGGAATTCCACAAGGGAGAGCGGGTGTGCTATACAACTCTCGACTCCGACTCTTCCCCGGGAAGCTTAAGTCTCGATGGTCGGGCCCATTTTTGATTTCCCATGTCTATCCATCCGGCGCCGTCGAGCTTACAACAGATAAAGGACATACTTTCTTGGTCAACGCTCAACGTCTAAAACCTTACTTAGGGATGGATGGACCGAGAGACAAAGAGTCCTTCATCCTCGTGGACCCTTCGTGATTCTTCGCTTTCAGTCGAGCTAATGACTCTAAACTAGCGCTTCTTGGGAGGCAACCCATGTTTTCTTTCCGTTTCTTTTTCTTTTTCTCTTATTATCCCGTTTGTTGCTTTATTTTCTAGTCTTAAATCTTTGTTAGTTTGTGTTTTAAGTGTTTTGTCTTTCCCCTTTTGAAACAGGAAATGAAATTCTTTACATAATATTTTTGAAGAGCCCGCCTAGGCGCCTATCGACGCGCGCCTAGGCGCCCATTGCTGAAAGGGCCGCCCAAGCGCCGAAAAACTCCCGCCTAGGCGCGAAAAGTTTCACTCAAAAATCCAGGTACGCTGTGTCGCGCGCCTAGGCGCCCGTTTCTGATTTAAACATATCTGTGGGTCAAAACGGTCAAAATCCTTCACAAAATCTTCACAACTCCTCTCCCACGCGATTTCCGGCGACACTCTCACCATTTCCGGCCATTTCCACCGTGTTTCACCGCCACTTTCCATCAACATAACTCGCTGCACAGTGGCTCCTCTTCCACATCCGACTCGGTGCGATAATTTTGGGGAAAAAAGGTGAGTTTTGGCTTTACCCTTCTTCCATTTCCGATTCATAGCCGACGAGTAGGTGCCTTACGTTATATTTTGAGGATTAATTGGGGCATTGTCCGATTGTGGGTTTTTTTTGTTGCATTTGAGGACTTTTATTGGATTTGTGGGTTGTTATTGAATTTGGGGGTTGTTGTTGTTGAATTTGGTGCTCTATTGTTGTTACATCCATGGGTTGTTATCGATTTGTGGGTTGTAGTCGAATTTGGGGGTTGTTGTTGTTGAATTGGGTGCTATATTGTTGTTAAATCTGTGGGTTGTTGCTTAAAATTGAGGAATCTGTTGATCGTGGATTGTTGCTAGATTGTGGGTTGCTCTCTGATTTTGGTGTGTTGTTGGGCGTTGACGATTGTTGTGTTGGGTTGGTTGCATTCGGGTTGATTTGAGTAGTTGAGAAATTGAGATAATTTTAACCATTGTTGTTGCAAATGACGAGAACTACCAACAAACCGTCCAAGGGTAAGAAAAAAGTGGATGAGGGTTCCTCTAATGAGCCCGAGACTCCCGATAATACCCGTTTCAAAAACTCCAAAATCCAAATTATGTGTCAGAGTTTGAGCACCCCCCGCACCCTTATTAAGGAGCACTATTTGACCACCCGGGACAGCCCTCTGTGCACGAATTGATACAGTTCCATCACTTACGTTTTTCTGTCAAAAGCCCGAGGCCATCGTCTTCCTTGGGTCCTGGAATTCTTCAGCTCCGGGGTTTATGATGAGATTGAGACGCGAGGATGGCTGGGGACTACCTTTTGGTACGGGGCAAACATGTCGATTATGAGTTGAGACAGATTAGGGAGAGCATAGGCACCCCCACCCCTCAGACATGCGAGTTCACCACTCTTTACAATGCAGGGCGCCTCCGGTTAGCCTGTCGGATATTTTGCGGGTTATTGCCCGAGAGGGGTGGGAGTGGGTACCCGGAGAAGCTCATGTCCCCCGTAGGGCTTTACTTCCCGAGGCTGCTTTCTGGCTCGACTTCATCCGATTCAATTTAATACCGAGTACCAATCGGTCAGAGGCAAACAAGGAACGGGCCACCCTCATCTATGCTATTATGTCCCAGAAAGCTGTGGACTTTGCCCGGGTGATCCACAAGTCTTTGACGGACACTTTAGGAAGTTGAAGAATGAGTTAGGGCCGTTGATTGACAAAGAATTGGCCAAGCAAAAGGGCGAAGGGCCCACTCGGAAGAATCCCATCATTCTCCCGTCGCTGATCACAGTTTTATGCAAAGCAGCTAAGGTTCCCACATTTCCTATGGAGCGTACTGAGCTCCCTGGTTCTTATCTCGCCGTGGTAGCTGACGACCCCCAGGCTCCTCCACCACCAGCTACTTCCAAGAGGCCTCGCCCGTCTTCATCCCGGTCTACTAGTTCCCCACAGTTTCCACCTATGGATGCCGCCGCCATTAGACAATTAAAGGATGAATTGAGGGATGAGTTGCGAGATGAGATGAGGTTGGTCATGTCCGACACTTGTGCTTATTTCCATCAGCTTCTTGTCGAGCATAATGAGTTTGTCGGTCGGGGGCCGTTTGATTATTCTACTCCTCCACCTTACCCGCACCCCCCGCCTCAGCAGCCCGCAGATTTGCACGAGTCAGGTGCTCACGTTCCTGTAGGAGGTGATGATGAGGCTCATAATGATGAGGGTAGCCCGTTGATTGATTTGGATGATCTCGGCGGAACGGATGAGGACTACATTTACCGTTTTGGCACTACAGATTAGGCTTATCTTGTTTTATTTCCATGCATGTTTCGTTTTTTTTTTTTTTTTTTTGGTTATCTTTTGTTGGGTTGTTGGATATTTTATGTTTTATGTTTGGATGCTTGATGTTTTCTTTCCATGCATGTTTCTCGTTTTTGTTCGTCTCGTTTTGTTTTCTTCTATTCTATCCAATGTTTGATGCTTTGTATGGCTAGCATTTTTTATTTTTTTTACCTATGTAGTGATCGACACAGTGATTGCCATCCTTGGACTCGATTGCCTTAAGTGGACTCGGGTTTGCTTTTCAGCTCCCCTATGGTGATGTGTACTTTAACCTTATTTTCTTTCGAACATTGGGGCCAATGTTCATGTTAAGTTTGAGGGGGTGTTTTAGATAACTCAGTCCAAGTTTGGGGGATGGCACACATCTACATGTGAGCTTGTGCATTTTGTGAATTTTTTTTTTTTGGATAGAATTTCAACCCGTCACTTGATGAATTAACGTGAATATATGGTATGCATTCTCTATCAATTTGGTTTTTAATGGCTATACACGCAATTCCTTGTTTGTGAGACCCTAACTAGACTAGATTGACCTTAAGATGATTCACATATGCACATAAATCGAGGGTAGAGGACTTGAGTGGGCAACCATTTTGAAACACTTAAAGGCTTGATCCCGGAAATATCAACTTAGAATTTTCACATGTGTTATGAGTTGAGAACGTTAACTTCGTGTGCATAATAATAATAAAAAGAGGTTGAACATTGGTATGACTGAAAAAGTCAGGCTTAATAGATACTGGGGGCAAAGAGCAACATGCCTAGAATACTGTACTATTAAGCTAATTTGAGCTAGAGCTCAAGCCAATACAAGTGTTAAGTAAATAAGGACCTAGTTTGATTTTGTGGCCTTTGACACTCGAGCGATTAAGCCCTTAGGAATGTCTCTACATTTGATACCCGAAAGCCGTCTGGTTTAGGAGTTATTGGCCTAAAGCTCGTTACACGGGTGTCATAGAAAGCCTAAGAGGATCGAACATTGCACATGGTCTAGCCTCTAATGTTTCGAATTGAAAGTGCATAAGTTAAAGTCGAAAGTGGAATGAAGTGATGAATTTTTAAGTGGCTATGAAGTTGTATTCAATTCTCGTACCATGTGAATAATCAAAAGTTGATAAATATGGGGTTAATGCTTGAAAAGTGGTAAGAATGCCACTCGATTATAATACTTGAGATTTATTACACTACACCCTTAGGATGATCTTTTCGATGTTAAGGTGTAACATGAGCAAATGGATGACGTGTATATATATGTAACTTGAGCTTAAACAGGTGAATTCGTACCATTGTGTGCTATTAATCATTGTAATTTACGTTGAGTGATCGGGGTTGAAAATCTTTCGATTTTGTGGGTATATCGTCTGCAAACCCTCACGAGACTATAACTCGTCCTTTGAGGTAATTCAAAGGTTCAAAGGCTTGTTGCATTCGCTAAATGCAACCGTTTACTCCACGAAAGTGAGTTAGGTAGTTTTCTTTTTGTTTCTCTCTTTGATTGATGATGTTTCCTTATCTGAAAACTCTTATTGCTCGAGGACGATCAATTGATAAGTGTGGGGGTGTTGATAAGAGGCATTTTTTACGTGTTTTTAAGCCCATGGGACTTATGCTATGGATTCATTTATTGACAAAATCATGCCACATTTGCGTTAAGCAGGGTGTTAAGTGATTACAGGTGATAAATTTGAGCATACGAAGAAACGAGGCGAAAAACGACGTATAAAACAAGTTCAGGCCAATTTGATTCTGTCGTCCACGCCCAGGCGCCGGACAAGATGCAAATAACGTCAACATTCTGCTGTCCACGCCTGGGCGCCGTAATATCCACGCCTGGGCGCCGTATTTGCACCACTTTCCACGTTCGAGCGCTATTTCTGTATGTTTAGAGACCAAATTGGATGCAGTTCCCTTCTACAATGTTGTAGAACTATGTGTTAGCTTCAAATGAGGATTTGAATCATCCAAATCGGAGTTTCGTGGAGAACGTTATGAATGCAATACGATTGCTGCGCAGGACACATTGCATTTAATTTCAGCATTCTGTCAGCGGCGCCAAAGCGCCGTAATGCCCACGCCTAGGCGTGACCACACCCGAGTTTTGATTCCTTTCAGCCAAAAGATCATCATTTGATGGGAGAATGGAACATTTAAAGCCAAGAGGTCATCACATGTATGGAGGGGATGTCATAAGTGTGTTTCTTAGTAGATCTACTTTATGAAATTTTATACTACTCACTTTAGAGTAGTGGAGGACACACTAGAGGAGACACACACTAGGGAGCCTAGAATTTCTGGTCTTCTTAAGGCATTTTCTTCACTTGGGACCGATCATACTAGGAGAGAGGAGGCAGCTGACCATTACTCTTCACTCATCATCATTCATCACCATTCTTCATCATTTTGGAGGGGAAGAAAGAGATAGGAGCTAAGGATTGAAGCTCCACTCGAGGATCCATCACCATTCAACCTTTAAGGGAGTTTGCTCATTGTTTATAGCATTTATGTGTTTACACTTATGTATATGAATATGTTGAATTCTTCTATGTTGATGGTTATGAGCTAATATAGTAGAACTAAGGTCATGTGAAGGCCAATTTATGAATCAATATATGTGAAGTGAATTTTCGTATTAATTCTCATATTGCTTTGTGTGTTGATTTTGAGCTTTTATCACAATCATGTGCTTGATCACCATATGCTTGCTATTTTGCCTAGTCTAGTCATTCGAGAGAAGATAGATTAGGGTTCAATGGAATCAACTCATCATCCGAAACTAATGTGGAATTGCCCCTAGAAATAGGTAAAGATTTCCGAGTGCAGTTAGCCGGATTTATCCGGGGAAACTCTAGAACGTTAATGCGTGGTTATTGATTAGATTCTCGGATAGACATATTTAGAGAACCATCAATTAATCATAGGATTATTATGTGTCGAGACATCGGGTAATAATTATCTAAGGAATTTCCAGCAAAGCAATAGGAGTCTAATAATTCGAGGAGTAGCTCATATATATTGACGAGTAGATTCGGTTGTAGCATGTGCCTTAGTCATTTTATCATACGTGAGATTTAATCTATAGTACGTTTCTCTTTGGTTCTTCGTTTGTTTAATCTTTTTCTTGCACTTTACTTTAATTGTCTTTTCTTTTATCAAAAATCATTAACTAGAATTCAAGTCCTTGTGGTTCGACAATCCGGACTTTTTGTCCACTTATTACTACACACGTCTAGTGCACTTGCTATCATAGCACGTTAGCTTTTAGCGTGTCAAATACTGAGATTGGAAATTATTGGGGATATAGTATACATTCCATCTTTCATTTTCGATTCCACAATAAGAGACGATTCATAAAACAAAAGTAAACTTTTATTACGAATCTCAAAACAATATCCTTCTCTATCCAAAACCGGAATCGAGATAATATTTCTTATTATTTCAGGAACAAAATAAACGGAATGTAAAACTAATTTCCTATCTCCTAACTCTAAGTAGATCGTCCCCACGGCTTTAGCAGCAACCAATGCTCCATTCCCCATTCGCAGGGTCATGTCTCCTCTACTTAGCTCCTTGGTTCTTTTCATCACCTGCAAATCATTGCAGATATGAACACCGCATCCAGTGTCAAGAACCCAAGAAGTATTGTTAACAGTGAAGTTAACTTCAACAAAGAACATACCTTGAGCCAGAGGCTCTTTGCAGTTCCTTTGCCAGTGTCTAACTTTCCCACATTTGAAGCACTCATCAGACTTTTTAGACTTGGACTTCTTACCCTTCTTCACACCACCATTACCTTTCAGCTTCTCAGTCTTATTCTTCTTCTTGTTGCCCTTCTTGGCTTTTGATGAAGAATTCATAAGAAGCACCGGTTTATCCTTCTTAATGGTGCTTTCAGCAGTCTTCAACATGTTCAACAGCTCAGGAAGCTTTGCTTCAAGTTGGTTCATGTTGAAATTGACCACAAATTGATCATAACAGTTAGGCAATGACTGTAGGACCAAATCCATAGAAAGCTCATTGTCAAGTGCCACGCCCAGACCAACCAATTTTTCAATTAGCACGATCATTTTAAGTACGTGAGCACTTACATCAGAGTTTTCAGTCATTCGAGCTTTGAAGAGCTCCTTGGAGATAGCATATCTTTCTCGCCTAGTTCTAGTGCCATACAGCTCTTGCAAATGAAGGAGGATCGACGCAGCATTCTCGATCGTCTCATGTTGTCTCTACAACTCGTTGCTCATAGAGGCCAACATGAGACATCCAACTTGCATGCCATCTTCCTTCAATTGTTGGTACTGGAACTTTTCATCATCAGATGAATCCTCTTCCGGCTCATCTTGCACCGGTATGTCAAGCACATATTGTCTTCTTTCAGACAAAAGGATAATCTTAAGGTTACGAAGCCAATCTTCAAAGTTTGATCCAGTCAGTTTGTTTGTTTCAATTAGGGTTTTGAAAGGATTATTGGCCATTTTCGTTTATCTACAAAAATGCATAACAGACAATCAATAACGGATTTTCAAATAAAGTCCTTATACAATTTGGTCTTTAATTGTACAAGTCTCCCACTATTTTTCTCAAATCACACCACCCTCTTGATATGATTCGAAGAAACGTTAGTCTCTTTAGTGGGCTTGAGATCTATTCTCACTTCATCATATGCCCCATTTTCTGAGCTAACACATGATGATTTTGAATAGTAGCCTTACCGGGCCTTCTATCTTTCTAGATAGTTCTCAAGATGGTTTTCCTCATCTCCCACATGTGCCCCATTTTCTGAGCTAACACATGAGGGATGATGTTACGCTAGACCCATCAAATATCCCATGTATAACCATCAATTCCATTGCCCCCATTTTCTGAGCAAAGCAATGAAACCAACCAATTTCCACGGGGCACCGTAGTGCTTAGTAAACACTCACAACCTACCTCGGATCCAATCCACCCCATTTTCTGAGCAAAAGGATTGAACCTTTGGCGGCATTTCACATGGTGGATACTTATGATGGAAGGTATGGTAATAGAATTTCATTCTTATAATCACAAAAGCCTAATATTTTCACAGGAGGGAATTATAACATGCTTATTTGGGGGGTCTCATCAGATTTAATTATCTTGTTTTAATTGTCTATCCTATGCATGCATTACATGACATAATCATCATAGACAGATAAATAAAATATCCACAAAGCGGTAAAATTGAGGATGAACCACCTCGAGCCCTAACCTAGTAACCCACTCGAGCCAAAGTGGGTTTGGACATTCTAGAAAGTAAAAAACAACCTAGACTATTACAATGGTATCGCCTCAGCATACAAGTCTTCAAGTCCCGGCTCCATTTCCTTGCTCCGTTTTCGATTACATAGAGTATCAAAAACTACTAATCTACTATACGAAAAGGAAAGAGCCAAACCGGCTATTATTTACAACTCTAGAATAATTACATACATAGAAAACCAACACTACGACTAGGCTCGTGGTTCATCTCTTTATCACATAAACATGCCAAGCAACAAACATACATGTGATAAAGTAAATTTTACCCATTCATAATTCAAACTAGATTGCAAATATCATTGGGATAAGTTCAATATCGATTTATAAAACCTTTCTCAGAGTTTATAAGTCAGAAAAACATCACAGGTTAGGTCTTTGGGTCACCCACCTCCAGAAAGTACGAAGAAAGGAAAAAAAATATTTTTTTTTGTTTTAACTTTCTGTTGACCACGCCTGGGTGCCGCGTACAGCGGCTGTTGCTGTTTGCGATTTTTAAATCAGTTTTTCGCACGTTCGTGATTCTTTCGAGTTTCGATTAACTAATCTGAATTCTCCTAAGGTCTGAGTTTTATTACTGGATGATTAAACCTTCGGTTCAACCATCTCGCAACACCCCCACCAAAGGTGATTTCATAAAACTAGATCAAAACCTTCGAAAATAATCATATACCCAAATTTCAGATTTCATTAAAACCAATGACTTTTAAACATTAAAATCATAAAAATCAAACAACATCCCAAATCAAAATCAATCCTAGTCTAACAATGAACATATTGATTATCATGCTTCGATTTTACAATTAAAACGTAAAAATAAACATGCATAATCACATTAAAAATTCGATCGAGCCAAACCATGGCTCTGATACCACTGTTGGGTTGACTCATTCCCTCGGGTGGCTCGTGGCAGCGGAAATTAAAATTTTACAAAAGTAAACGTACAACCACCCGAAAACAGGAATATGGAATTGGTTCGATCGAATTCGACAAGGAGGTAAACAAAATTATACCTTTCAAAAATTCCATTTCACCTCGTACTTTGGATTTCAGCAACCCTGTGGTGCAAATCCACACAATTTCCCTTGGGTGAGAAATTGTCGTCGTCTTTTCGTATCTCCCGGTTTAGAGTGCTCCAAGCGTCGCACCTCTAAGATGTATCCACAACTCGTTCAAGTCACCAATCGTCTTGCCTTGTGTGCTAGACAACAAAAGGATTCTAAGCTTAACTTAGGCTTGATTATATGAAGGGTAGGAATATTTTTCTAAGTCGTTTAATTCAACACATGAATAGAACGACGTCTTGTTGGAAGTGGGAGAAAAGGTGGCCGATTTTAGTAGCTAGGGAGGGGCGAATTCCAGCAAAAATCCTCATCATATTTAGTCTCCTTCATCTCTTATTTATAGGTGAAGATTACCTAGAGTCCAATTAGGAAAAGGAAACTTCATTTCTCCTAAACTCTCTAGTAATCCTTATCCTATGAAGACTTGGAGAAGGGGAAAACTCTTTTCCTCCACCACATGGTAAAAATCGCCCCCTTCCCTTATTATCACTCAAGAAATCGGTCAACACATTCAATTGGACTCTAGGGTTCAATTTTGACTTCTCAATTAATTATAGGCACAACCCATCAATTAAATACAAGTCAAATTAAATCCAACCAATTAATCCCAACATTTATTTATTTAACTTGGGCTCCATCCAATTAAATAAAATACTTGGACTCTACTAGGTCCATTAATTTAATTAATTCTACAAGATTAATTAAAAGAGTAAAATTAATTGAATCCTTCAATTAATTTATATTCCATATTAGGAAAGTACTACACTTTCCTAATTCCCTCAATTTTCTTGAAATTGATTAATCACATATATTCAAGCAGTGACTCTCTCGAGTTAGTGTGTGACCCCTTAGGCTCGTTTCTATCTAGTAGTAAGTACATCTTCCCACAGTGCTAGTGTACCTTCCAAAAATGGAAAGTACTAGATTAAATCAATCCTTTGATTTAATCAAGCCTCGAATTAGTCACCAAGCTAATTCTCGGCACTTACAAATCGCGGTTGCCCACCTAGCATAGGATCCCGAAGACCTAGATAAAACGAAAGTAAAGATACGCCTTTTGCGAACTTGATCCTCGCATAAGTAAGATCTCTCTATCTAATCTCCAGATTGAATCTAGAGCAGTGCCTAAGGTTGAAGCTCTATTAATTTAATACTATGTTTCCCACGTTATGTAAAATCGACTTCGACTATCTAAACGAGGAAACCCTACGCCTCTTTAGATATCATACTTCGTCCGAAGATTCCTTAAGTCGATTCACTATGTAACCATAGGAGATTAACCGACTGGCTAATGTCAGAGATAGATTCCTCTTGATTCTCACATGCCTTACTATGTAAGACGTGCATGTCTGAGTTTGCCCATATTCGAACATGCGCGGTTACGCATAAGACATCCAATGGAATCTTAGGTCCATAAGGATTACTCTTATACTACAAGACCACTAGAAGTTCCACATTCGACTGGGAATCCATTTTAGGAACTTCTATGGGGTTGTTCAGTTCGCCCATTAACACAATGGCAACCCTCATATATGCATTGGCTTTCACCGTGCCAGTATCTATGGAACGAGATACACTTCTACCAGAGTATGCATCATATGAGCAAGTCTTTTGGGTTGCATCAATATCCCTTTATCTCGATGAACCCTTTCACGACTTGGAACAATGTTTAAAGATCACAGCCTTCGAGACATATTCCATCATTGCCACACCCAATGTGCAATGATGTCCCATAGCTATGTGTGATCCTTCGGGACTTTATTCTAAGCCAAAGTAAAAACTAATTTAAGAATAAAGACATGTCACACATATAAAGAGATTGACTTTATTTATAAGAAAACGATTGTTCAACTCTAGAGTTACTATTACAAAGAATGGCGCCCAATAGTTGGTGCGCCGGACACTAACTCTAACAGATAGATGAGGTTTCTTCTTAAAAAATGATTTGACTTGTTTACCCATTTGGCATGCATCACATAAGTGATATTAATGAAAGGAACCTTTAGGTAATCCCTCTGCATGATTTAGCGATATTAACTGAGAGATTGCCTTAAAGTTGAGGTGGTTCATTTTTCTATGCCATAACCAACCCAATTCATTTTGACTCTTAGAAACAAAGCATGTAGGATTGTTATCTATTGTTGAACCCCAATCTACCAAATAAACATTGTTTGTTCTTTTTCCTTTCAATTTCGTAGATCCTGTCTTAGCGTCGTTAATATAGCAACATTCAGTTGAAAATTTGACTTCGAAGCCTTTATCACAAAATTGACTTATGCTTAAGACCCTCAACATAATATATGTCACTTGTCATGACGTTCCCCCGATGCATGATACCTATACCTTTGGCTTTACCTTTGGAGTGTTGGGGAAAGATCACCAAACGCAGCGAAAAATGGAAGTTAATTTTTTTATGGTTTTTCCCCATTAGCCCGATCAATCCCAGGGAATTTCAGACGTATGTAATGTTAGGATTGGTATGCCCCCACAAGCGATGACGGCGCAACGGAAGAAATAAAGTATATAAAACACATATATATCGGCATCCCAAGCTAGGGGGTCAAAGTAATGCACAACAAAAACTAATACGAGTAAAGGGGTTTTAAACCGATTACAAGATTTGGGGTTTTATTAAAGTGAGGGTGTAAAACCACAACACAAGGAAAACCACACCAAAAACTTTGGCTCTCATTTTCGAATCCTCACCTCAACATGGAGGGGTTCGAATCAAACCACCATAAGCTCCTAAAGAAAGAAGTCTCTACAAGGACACACCTCAAGTAAGTTCATACCTTAAGCAAAAGATTGGCTAGATATATGCTCTAAGGAAATGGAATCTATGTAGTGAAAGGTGGAAGACAAGAAGAGTTACTAAAAGAAATATCTATGGAAGATAATCTTTTACAACTAATCTTCAAGAAGAAGTTCTATAGAAGAAAGTCTTCAAGAATCACAAGAGAAGGTAGAAAAATCTAAAGATGAAGAACTAAGCTCTAACCTTTTTTTTTCTTTTTAAGTTTTCATCAAGTTTTAAATGAGAGCAAGAACACCTCCTTTTATAGCCACCAATTTTCGGCCATATGGTGTTAGGTGGAGTAGAAGACTTGTTTTTCTTCACCTACCACCTCATTCTCACCTACCATTCCATTCTCAACTACCACCACATGTGTAAGAGAATATTTTTCATTTTCTTCTTCATTTAAAAAACATTACAAGTCAAACTTTGACTAGCTTTGAATTTCACTCTTGTGACTTCATTTAATTAAGTCCAACTTAATTAAAATGACTCTCAAGTCTTCCAAGACTTGTTAATTAAATAATTTTCATGATTAATTAATAGTAAAATTAGTAGCTTAAATATATTCCCGGATAATAATAATTTCCGTTAATGATTAATCTCCAAGATTAATTAATAGAAAAATTATTTTCCCAAGCCTACTAATTAAAATGTCTTCCACTTAAGTAATTAATCTCATTAATCAATTTCACTTTAATTCTAAATCGGATTAATATTTACATAGCAATTGAACTTTCTTGAGTAAGTGTGTAACCCCATTGTAGGTTCGTTCATGTACTAGTAGTAGGAACACAACCCCGTTGTGCCTTTGCAATTTTCATTGCTAGCTTTAATTACTCCAAGTATTTTAATCCGACCAAGAATTAATTACCGATTAATTTATGGTTCCTACAAATCAAGGTTAGTACTAACCACGCGCCAAGAAGACCTAGCCATGAACAATTATTAGGTGACCTTTCCGCATTACGATTTTCGCATAAGTAAAATCCTTCCATCAAATATCCCGATCGAATCTAGGACTTGGATGTCAGTCGAAATCCCAGTAACTCGATTCTATGTATATCGATCTAAGTGACATTGACCAATTTATCAATCAAGCTAGGAAACACTGCTCCTCCTTATTGATACTACTCCGGCCGGAGGTTCCCATGGTCAATACACTGTGAAGTACACAGGATATGCGCCGATGCTAATGATCAGTGACAGATTCTTTCTTGGCACTCACGCGCCTACGTACATAACCAGACTGGACCCAATATGCCCCACTTTATGACTCACCTGGAATCGTGTGACAAATCTAAGTACAGTGGGCGATGCACGAGACGACCAATGGTGCCTCAAGTCATGAGGACCAATCTTATGCCTACGTAACCGAGGAGATTCCAAATTCGACATTGACTCCAATATGGAATCTCGGCGGGGTTGTTCAGTTTACTCGATCCCAACGAGAACCCACATACATGCACTGATGTACACCGTATCAGTATCCATGGAATAGGATACACTCTCCAAGAGTGTGCATTGTACGTGCAAGTCTTTACGAGTCATTGATATCCCTATCTCAATGATTCTATGACTTGGAACATTTTTAAGACCACAACCTTAGAGACGTATTCCATGATTGGCATCCCCGATACCAAACACATCTCATAGGTTAAGAGTGATCTAGGGGACTTTATCTAATTGCATAGAATGATAAGATAAAGAAGAAAATGCCATTTATTAAATTACTTGACAAGATACAATATAAGACTGTTTAAAGAGTCGGCTACTACGCCCTACAAATGGCGCACCGGGCACCTAACTCTTTCAATCTCCCACTTGCCCTAGAGCCAATTGCCCATGCATTTCAGGCCCATCTTCTCAAGATGTCCCTCCAATACTCTTTGGCCCAAGGGTTTGGTAAAGGGGTCTGCTATGTTATTTGCCGAGTCCACACGTTCCACTTGAATGTCGCCTCTACGAACGATCTCTCTGATCAGATGGTATCGCCTTTCTATGTGTTTGGACCTCTGATGAGACCTTGGCTCTTTTGACTGTGCAATAGCCCCATTGTTATCACAGTACAATCGTACGGGATCAACAATAGATGGAACAACACCCAACTCTTGGATGAAGTTCCTTATCCAAACAGCTTCTTTTGCAGCCGCCCAGGCTGCAATGTACTCAGCCTCTGTGGTGGAGTCAGCAATAGTTTCCTGTTTAGAACACTTCCAGCTGACCGCTCCACCATTGAGTACAAAGACAAATCCCGAGATAGATTTGAAATCATCCACATCAGATTGGAAGCTAGAATCTGTATAGCCTTCCAATTTTAATTCTCCTCCACCGTAGACTAGGAAGGCATCCTTAGTTCATCTTAAATACTTAAGGACTGCCTTTAGGGTTTCCAGTGCTCTTCGCCTGGATTGGCTTGATATCGGCTTATTGCACTAAGTGCATAAGCCACATCAGGCCGTGTACATAGCATAGCATACATAATACTCCCTATAGCGGAGGCATATGGTATGTGAGACATCTTTTCCTTTTCCTCCGGTGTCTGAGGGGACATAGACTTGGAAAGAGAAATACCATGTCTCATAGGCACCAGTCCTCTCTTGGACTGATCCATTTTGAATCTCTTCAAAACTCTATCTATGTACGCAGATTGGGAGAGTCCCAGCATTCTACTGGATCTATCTCGATGAATCTTCATTCTGAGAATGTAGGATGCCTCTCCCATATCCTTCATTGAGAATTGTGTGGATAACCACGCTTTCGTTTCTTGCAACATTCCTATGTTGTTTCCAAACAATAGAATGTCATCAACGTAAAGCACCAAAAATGTTATCGCGCTCCCACTAGCCCTTTTGTACACACATGCTTCATCAGCATTTTGAAGAAAACCATATGTTTGTACAGTATCATCAAAACACTTGTTCCAGCTGCGGGAAGCCTGTTTGAGTCCATAAATGGATCTCTGAAGTTTGCACACCTTGTGCTCACTTCCTATGGATGCGAAGCCCTCGGGCTGCTCCATGTAAAGCTCTTTCTCTATTTTACCATTGAGGAAAGCAGTCTTCACATCCATCTGCCATATTTCATAGTCTAAATATGCAGCTATGGCTAGAAGTATCCGAATGGATTTGACCATCGCCACTAGTGAAAAGGTTTCATCATAGTCAATTCCTTGCCTCTGAGTGTAACCTTTCGCCACAAGACGTGCCTTGTAGGTGACTACTTCTCCATCTGCTCCAAGCTTTCGCTTATAGATCCACTTGCAGCCTACGAGTTTAGACCCGTCAGGTGGATCCACCAAGGTCCAAACCTTGTTGGAGTGCAAGGAGTCCATCTCGGATTGCATGGATTCTAACCATTTTCCCGAATCGACGTCCAACGTCGCTTCCCCATATGTCCTTGGATCAGGGGAATTACCATCCTCGTTGCTATCAAGCAAGAAACCATACCTCTGAGGTTGTTTCGGGATCCTTCCGGATCTTCGAGGATGTTGTGTACTTGCTACTACTTCTGGTTGTGCATCTGTGGTATCAGGTGAACCCTTTTGTGGTTCTTGAGTTTCCTCAAGTTCTGCAACCTCGCCATTTCTATCCAATAGAAGTTCCTTCTCTAAGAAGGTAGCGTTCCTTGAAACAAACCCTTTATGTTCCGATGGGTTGTAGAAATAATATCCATAGGATTCCTTTGGATATCCCACAAACTTACATAAGGAGGATCTTGCATCTAACTTATCGCCCACTAGTTGCTTGACATAAGCCGAGCAACCCCATACCCTTAGGTATTTATAAGTGGGTGGTTTACCAAACCACATTTCATATGGCACCTTGGAGACACTCTTTGACGGTACTCTATTTAATAGATGCGTCGCAGATTCTAGGGCATATCCCCAGAAGGAAAGAGGAAGTCCAGTGAAACTCATCATGGATCGAACCATGTCCATCAAGGTTCGATTCCTTCGCTCGCTTACCCCATTAAGTTGGGGAGTACCGGGCGGAGTCCACTGAGAGACAATCCCATTGTCTTTTAGATAATCAAGGAATTCATGGGACAAGTATTCTCCCCCTCGATCCGATCGAAGAGCTTTGATACTTCTTCCCGTTTGCTTCTCTACTTCATGTATAAACTCCTTGAACCTCTCAAAGGCTTCAGACTTGTATCTCATAAGATACACGTAACCATACCTCGAAAAGTCGTCGGTGAAGGTTATGAAGTAAGAATGGTTCCCTTTAGTGCTTACATTAAGCGGACCACATACATCCGTATGGACCAAGTCCAAAAGGTTAGTAGCTCG
Organism: Buddleja alternifolia; assembly: GCA_019426215.1. Classification (NCBI taxonomy): domain Eukaryota; kingdom Viridiplantae; phylum Streptophyta; class Magnoliopsida; order Lamiales; family Scrophulariaceae; genus Buddleja; species Buddleja alternifolia. The sequence continues at coordinate 10,285,371 of CM033397.1, read as the reverse complement.
CTCCATTTGCCCGGCAAATGGTGACTTGGTCATCTTACCCTTTAGACAAGATTCACAAGTTGGCATAACTAGCATTTCCCGAAGGTCAAGCTTATCCGCCATCTTATGAATTCTATCTTTAGAGATATGGCCTAGTCTAGCATGCCACAGGTATGTATCATTTTGATTATCTAACTTTCTCTTACTAGTATATTCCTCATGTTGAGATAATAAGATTGGAGTATCGGGGAGAACCGTGTATAAGCCATGAGACAACTTTGATTCCAGTATTAAAGAAGAATCATAAAACATGGAGCAAGCTCCATTTTTTATAACAAAACTATAACCTTCCTTGTCCAACAAGGGTACAGAAATGATGTTCTTAATTAATTGCGGAATGTAAAATACATTGTTCAAAATAACACGGTTTTTGTTGGGAAAAGATAAGTAGATAGTTCCTACGGCCGTGGCAGCAACCCGTGCTCATTCCCAAACCGCATGGTCATCTCCCCTCTACTTACCTGTTTGCTTCTTGCCATCACCTGCAAATCATTGCAAAGGTGAACTCCACATCCGGTGTCCAACACCCAAGAAGCATCATTAACTGATAAGTTAACTTCAACATAAAACATACCATTCATTGGTTCAGTGCAATTACGCTTCCAATGTCCCTTTTTACCACAATTGAAGCACGCATCACGATCGGTACCCTTAGCCTTTTTTACACCACCTTTGCCTTTCAACTGTTTTTTCTTGTTGTTGTTCTTCTTCCCCTTATTCTTATTGGCCTTACGGCCCTTAGAACGGGATGAGGAACCAACAAGCAGTACCGGCTTATCTTTCTTGATGGTGGCATCTGCACTCTTCAACATGTTCAGCAACTCGGGTAATGAAGCCTCAAGTTGATTCATGTTGTAGTTGATGACAAATTGGTCAAACGACTTCGGAAGGGACTGTAGCACGAGGTCAACAGAAAGCTCGGTTTCAAATTTTACGCCAAGATCAGAAAGCTTATTAATAAGACTGATCATACGTAAAACATGATCATCGACCGAAGATCCCTCATGCAGACGAGCACGGAATAGCTCTTTAGAGATTGCGAATCTCTCCCTCCTAGTTCGAGTGCCATAGAGCTCCTCGAAACTTTTGATAATATCCTTGGAGATGGTCACATGCTCAAATTGCTTTTGAAGCTCATTAGTCATTGAAGCCATCATGATACATCTCACTTGGATATTATCATCGGTCCACTTATCAAAAGCGGCACGTTCATCATCAGTGCTTGTGCGAGTGACGCGAGGCAAAGGCGTATCTAATACGCTATCCTTGCGCTCACTTTGAAGCACAATTTTAAGGTTTCGGTACCAATCGGCGTAGTTGGGACCGACAAATCTATTGGAATCTAGGATTGTTGAAAGTGGATTTTTGGCCATTTTGTTAACTACAAAATAAATAGCGAGGCAAAACAATTAGCATTCAATATGTAATCTTGTCCACATATAATTTAGTCTTTAATCATACGTGTCTCCCACTATTTTATCAAATTCCATAACCCTCTTATATGGGTATTCGAGGAGATATGCGGGTCTCCCTAGTGGGCTCGAGATCCATAAGCGACTCTTCATATGCCCCGAGAACACGAGCCCATATGATAAATCCGTATGGTGGGCTTACCGGCCTTCTATATCGACATATAGTTCTCAAGATATTTTGCCTCGTCTTTCCCATATACCCCGAGAACACGAGCCCATATGGTAGTAAACGTTAAGTCAAGCCCATCAAATATTCATGGTCAATCAACCGAACTAGTGTGCCCCACGACTCATGGACGACACCTAGACAAATCGATCCCACGAGCATCTCTATGCTTAGTGGTGGTCACAGCCTAATCCACTTGACGCCACCCCACGAATCATGGACGGCGGGCCAAGCTTCATGGCATTTCACATGCCACCACTTATGATGGAAGGCGTGGACAATAGAACCTCATTCAATTTCCACATAAACTTAATATTTCTTGGATTTACTTGAAACAAATCAAGCGAAGGGTTTCAACATGCAAGGTCTCATCAAGATTAGTATTATCTTTAATTATGTGACCATGCAATCCAAGTAGCATATAAGAAAACATAATATAAGACATCCACAAAGCGGTAAACAAATATGGATGATTGTGGGTCCCTAAGCGATCCACCCGAGCCACCGGTGAATCTAAGGCAATCTAGGGTACTAAATTAAAATAGGCCCTATCTATTACATAAGCTTCCAACGGCATACATAATCTTCAATAATGGTCCATCATCTTCGTCTCCATCTTCAATTACAATAAAATGAAAAAGAAAGTGCGAAAATAAAATATACAACCAAATTGAAATTGAGGCCAATAATAATTACAACCCAATTGAATAATCTAAGGCTCGACCCACAATCCATCCACTATGCAAATCAACCATCAAGCGTATGAAGATGACATGCAAAGCATTAATTAATCATAAGCCCATCACATAGTTGAAACAATCATAACTTTGGGATTTATACGTTTTGAGGAAAAACCGAGTTTTTCTAATTTTAAAAAATTCCAAACTTTTAAATAACTCAAAAACGCATGGAAGTTGATTCCAAAATCAAGAAATGGGCCAAAGGTAAGAGTCCTTGAAGGCCCGGGTCGTGTGTACCACACCACGTCAAGATGGTCCAACCATCAAGCACATGGTGTGCATACGCACACCCGTGTACGCTGCCCGGCAACGCACCGTGTGCCGCCGAGCAGCGCACACACTGTCCAGCAGCTGCTAGATAGTTTCTCGACCATGGTCGAGACCACCAAGGGGTGGAATCGGCCATGGTCAGCCCCGTCTTGACCCCCGCCAAGTTTCCTTTGACGGTTGGCAATGATTCGCGATATTGAGTCCTACTAAATGAGCACACCCTTATGCGCACAAAGCCTTCGACCGGGTGCGCACAAAGTCTCGTAGCTTGGGTTCAATATCAACGGTCCTCGCCCGGGTTTCGACCTTCCCTTTTATTGTCTCTTAATTTTCAATCGTTTAAAAAAAAAATCTCCAAGATTTTACGAAAAACGATGACAAATTCCAAGCTATTATTAAATCAACAAATGTAACATATAGATTTAAGCAACCGGTTAAAATACTACATGAAACCGAAAGCAAAAACATGCAAAGTTTTTAATGTGCATAACCCGGGCTCTGATACCACTGTTAGGATCGGTATGCCCCCACAAGCGATGCCGGCGCAATGGAAGAAATAAAGTATATAAAACACATATATATCGGCATCCCAAGCTAGGGGGTCAAAGTAATGCACAACAAAAACTAATACGAGTAAAGGGGTTTTAAACCGATTACAAGATTTGGGGTTTTATTAAAGTGAGGGTGTAAAACCACAACACAAGGAAAACCACACCAAAAACTTTGGCTCTCATTTTCGAATCCTCAACTCAACATGGAGGGGTTCGAATCAAACCACCATAAGCTCCTAAAGAAAGAAGCCTCTACAAGGACACACCTCAAGTAAGTTCATACCTTAAGCAAAAGATTGGCTAGATATATGCTCTAAGGAAATGGAGTCTATGTAGTGAAAGGTGGAAGACAAGAAGAGTTACTAAAAGAGATATCTATGGAAGATAATCTTTTACAACTAATCTTCAAGAAGAAGTTCTATAGAAGAAAGTCTTCAAGAATCACAAGAGAAGCTAGAAAAATCTAGAGATGAAGAACTAAGCTCTAAGCTTTTTTTTCTTTTTAAGTTTTCATCAAGTTTTAAATGAGAGCAAGAACACCTCCTTTTATAGCCACCAATTTTCGGCCATATGGTGTTAGGTGGAGTAGAAGACTTGTTTTTCTTCACCTACCACCTCATTCTCACCTACCATTCCATTCTCAACTACCACCACATGTGTAAGAGAATATTTTTCATTTTCTTCTTCCTAGCCAAGTCAAGTGAGGGGGAGGAATTTTTCTTGTGGCATAAGTCAAATGAACTCTTAACCTAGGTATTGACTAAAGTAATATATTTATATCACTTAAGTTAATAATTTGGGCTTAAGTTAGCCCATAATGGGCGCCTCTTGGCAGCCCCATATAGGCTTTGGTGCACCAATTTGGTGCTCCAATTTGAGCTAGGTCCAACGCACTATTTAATTAATTAATTCAATCCAATTAATTACTCTAATTAAATAATACATGAGTTTAATAAATTTTATTTCTTCTTCAAGAAATAATATATTAATTAAACTATAAATGAATTAACTTATTTCTTCAAACAGTTAATTCTATTTATTTAATTTTAAGTATTCAACACTTAAAATATTACCACATGAAATATTCTTATTTTCCAATTGATTTTTCCTTTTTAAGTGTGACTCTTTAGGTTCATCTATATTTGGCAATGGGAGGATTCCATTGAATATGGGACCGACCAAGCCATTCAAGTGGTCCATATTTAACCCAAATAAGATGAAATGATTAGATCATTATTAACATTTCCTTTGTAAATTCCGTGTGAATATAAACTCTTCGTTTCTTTATCCCGATCAAGTGAGAGTCATGGTTTTTAGTCAAACTCACTAACTTGATGCTATGTTTTATTTATAACAAGCTCAGATCATTTAATGCTTTGGCCAAAGACTTTAGGATCTAGCTTACTTACAAATGCATAGGATAATTCCTCGTTCACTTACGAGGGGACGAATCCATCTTGGATATCAGTTAAGACTACTACTTGCCCATTAGGTTGCAGTTCGAGGTTGACCCCACCAAAGGGTGAAATGGGCCTAACTACTCTAATGATGAACCTAATGTCACAAGCATATCTTCAACTAGATTCCTCAAGTCTAAAGTTCAGACACACCTATTACAATTAATCAATTTTGTCATTGATTGTTAAAGAGTGAAAACTCATGTGACAGAATCGATACGAGTCATGTCTGAGTGCCACTATCTCCATCAGTGCACCTATGATATGAGTCCTTCACTACTTCCTAGTGATGGATGGGTACCTTTCTCGTCAAAGATTCATATCGTACAAGTCTTCATGATTTCCAACGCCCAATTGTAAATCATTGACTTGCAGACTATTTTTGTACACAAGAACAAACCCCTATAGTGCCCTAGAGAGTTTACTCTTATGTTCATGGACTTATAGTTGATTTACAATAAATAAATTCCAATTCGAAAGTAAACAACTAAATGCCTTTTTATTGATAGAAAGATAAACAATTACAAATTAATAATGCCCTTAAATTTACTACTCCTCTAGTGGCATTTGAGGACATTAACCCTAACAATCTCCCACTTATACTCAATGCCAATCACTATGGTATCTAATACCCATCTTCTCAAGACATCGATCCAGCACTGCCTGTGTCAAAGGCTTGGTCAATGGGTCAGCGACGTTCTTAGCTGAATTTACTCTTTGTACAACTATTTCGCCTCTTCCAATGATTTCCCTTATTATGTGATATCTCCTCTCTATGTGCTTAGATTTTTTGTGAGACCTTGGTTCCTTTGCCTGTGCAATACCCTCGTTATTGTCACAATAAAGTGGCAATGGCAACTCTACACTCAGGACCACTTGAAGTTCTCCAAAAAACTTCCTAATCCAAACACCCTCTTTGGCAACCTCTGAAGCTACAATATATTCTGCCTCAGTGGTGGAATCAGCGATTGTGCTTTGCTTAGAACTTTTCCAAGTCACCGTTCCACCATTGAGCGTGAATATAAAACCTGAAGTGGAACTGTGATCATCTACATCAGATTGAAAATATGAGTCAGTATATCCATCCACCTTCAAATCTCCATGTCCATATGTTAGAACCATATCCTTAGTTCTCTTCAGATACTTAAGGATATTTTTTATAGCGGTCCAGTGTTCTCTTCCCGGGGTTAGCTTGAAAATAACTCACCACGCTTACTGCGTAGGTGATGTCTATCCGTGTGCATAACATGGTGTACATCATACTACCCACTGCAGACGCATAGGGCACCGTACTCATTTATTTCCTATCTTCCTCATTTTGAGGAGACACGGACCTTAAAAGGTGCACCCCGTGTCTCATGGGCAAGAAACCTTTCTTAGAGTCTTCCATCCTAAATATCTTTAGGACCTTCTCTAAGTAAAGGGCTTGGGAAAGTTCTATCATTCTATTTATTCTATCTCTATAGATATGAATCCCTAGAATATATGTTGCTTCTCCTAAGTCTTTCATGGAGAATGTATTTGAAAGCCTTCTTTTGATTGATGTGAGCATTCCTACATCATTTCCTATGAGTATAATGTCATCCACATATAAGATAAGGAAAGTGATTTTACTCCCACTAACCTTCTTGTAAACACCTGATTCATCTTCGTTCTTGACAAAGCCAAATCTTTTGACAGCTTCGTCAAAACATAGATTCCAACTCCTAGAGGCTTGCTTAAGTCTCTAAATGGATCTCTTAAGTTTACACACCTTATGAATATCATACCTCGATGCAAAGCCTTGACGCTGCTCCATATAGATATCCTCTTCGAGAAATCCATTTAGAAAAGCCGTCTTTACATCCATCTGCCATATCTCATAGTCCAAGTATACAGCTATTGCGAGCAGAATTCAAATAGACTTGATCATTGCCATAGGTGAAAAGGTCTCTTGATAGTCAATTCCTTCCTTTTGACTATAACCTTTTGCTACAAGCCTTGCCTTGTATGTGTCAACTTTTCCATCTGGGCCTAGCTTTCTCTTGTAGATCCACTTGCACCCTATAGGTGCAATCCCTTCAGGAAGATCTACCCGAGTTCAGACATGGTTAGAGTGCATCAAGTCTATCTCTGCTTGCATATCTTCTTGCCACTTTGCAGAGTCGGTGTCCATCGTTGCTTGATCATATGTGGAAGGGTCGTCCCCTTGGACTCCCACTGCTATAGTGTGGACACCCGGCTCCTCTTGTAGCAGGTAACCATAATACCTTTCAGGTTGTTGTGGTACTCTACCAAATCTTCGCAATGATGGTTGTGTTTCATTAGGTTCAGTGTGTGTGTGTTTCATCTTGCTTGTTAAGAACAATCTTTCTACCTACACCACCTTCTTGAATGAATTCTTCTTCAAGAAAGTGCACCTGCAGTGCAACAATGATCCTTTGATCATCTTGCATGTAGAATAGGTATCCCTTGAATCCTCCGGGAAACCGACGAAACGTCCTTTATGGGACCTCGCTTCTAATTTCTCTACCTTCGTCTTCTTGATGTAGGCAGGGCATCCCAATCTCTCAAGTACTTAAGGTTTGGTTTCCTGTTTCTCCATATCTCATATGGAGTCTTAGGAATGGACTTGGAAGGACATTTGTTCAAGATATAAACAGCCGTAAGGAGTGCATACCGCTACAAGCAAATGAGTAAATCAGTGTAGCTAAGCATGGATTGAACCATATCTAATAGCATTCGATTCCTTCGCTCTGCCACCCCATATAATTGTGGAGTCGCTGGCGATGTGAGTTGTAATATTATCCCATGTTCCTTTAAGAAATGATCAAACTCGTCACTCATATATTCAACTCCACGATTCGATCGTAGTGTCTTTATATGATGACCAGTTTGTTTTTCCACTAAAGCCTTAAATTCTTTGAACTTAACAAATGATTCAGACTTGAGTTTCATTAGATACAATATACCATATCTTGAATGGTCATCAGTGAATGTAATGAAATAGTGAAAACCTCCAGGAACCATTTCTCCAAATGGTCCGCAAACGTCGGTTTGCACAAGTCCTAATACTTCAGTGGCTCTTTCAAAAGTCCTGGTGAAGGGTGATCTAACCATTTTGCCTTTGAGGCAAGATTCACAAGTTGGATAGGGATCTGATCCCAATAGTTCAATTAAACCATCTTTCTCCATTTTGTGTATTCTCGCTCGCCAGCATGGCCTAGTCTTAGATGCCACTTTAAGCTTAGGTTAGCACTTTGCCTACCACGCTTCTTTGAGATAATATTTGCAACACACTCATTTTGCATATTTAAATAATAAAGGTCATTGACTAAAGTAGCAGTGCCAACAATATTATTATAAAATAAAATGCTGCAAGTACTATCAATAAAATTAAAAACATAGTCGTTCCTAACCAACATAGGAATAGATATAATGTTCTTAAGCCCATTGGGCAAAACTAAAACATCCTCTAAAATTAAAACATGCCGAGATGATAAACATAAAGCAATTGATCCAATGCGAGAAGCCTGGACACTCTGTCAGCTATCTATACTGATCAACACCTTTCCATGCTCCAGCTTCCTACTTCGCTGCAGATCCAATTCATTACACAAACGTGAGCACTAGCTCCAGAATCAAGTATCCGCAAAGCGAAAAATACAGTTATAGAACAATTGGTTTCTAAAACGAATAGTTCCATACCTGGTGCACCTTTGCCAAACTTTGGACACTCCCTCCTCCAATGGCCTAGCTCACCATAGTGAAGACACCTATCCGTTTCCTTTGGTCCTTTGCTCTTCATCACTTTATGAGCTTTACCTTTTCCTTTGTCTATCTTAGGTTGTGGAGCCAGAGTGCTAATGCTTAGTCTTCTTCTTGTTGTTTTTAGGCTTAGAAGTGATGACAAAGGCTGCCTCTCTTCCCTTTGGCTTCATTTGAGATTGAGCAGTATTCAGCTTGTTCATCAATCCAGCTAAATTGCACTTTATCTCATTACAGTTGAAGTTCTCCATGAATTGGGAAAAGGAGTCTGGAAGTGACTGCAAGATTAGGTCAGTTTGAAGTTGCGGGTCCATTTTGAAGTCGAGGACCTCTAACCTCTCAATTTTTGAAATCAGTTTTAATACCTGGTCCCAAACCTTTTAACCTTCCTTCATCTTGGCTCCAAAGAGCTCTTTCGATATCTCATACCGAGCAGTGCGACTGTGCTCACCATAGAGCTCCACCAGGTGTGGCAAGATGGCCCTTGTCGACTTCCTCCTCATTAGCACGCGTCCTTACGGGCGCGGCTGGGATATCAGCATCCAATACGTACCCCCAGTGACTCAATGTTGAGAACTATCCTCAAGTTGCAGAGCCAGTCTACATAGTTAAGACCAGCCAAAGTGTTCTTTTCAAGTAGTACAGTTAATGGTTGATACTCATGGTGAGAGAGATAATAAGAAAACAACTGCATAAAATTAAAAAGACTTATTAGTTTTTATGTAATTGTTGTTCCAAATTAATTTTGAGGACTTTGAAAATAAATTTGGCTCCCACTACATTTTTCAAAAATCCACACTCCCACTGCGGAATTCGGAAGTCATCATTGGAAGGCTTCGTAATGGTAATTGAGTTCTTTAACTAGATTAATAGGTTGCAACCTTTTGCTGGTATTTGGCCTAATTAATCCATTAAAGTGATGTCCAACATGAACCCATCAAATGGATGATTCAATGTGTTTTTGTCCATTATTCATCAAATTTCAATCTATTATCAGTAATATTGATTTATGAATAATTTAAGTTCAACCCACTGACTTTCTATCAGTCTAACAATTGAATTTCACCTTGCAACCTTTTGTTGTTCTTCGGGGTGAAATTTGTTCTGGACCAACGACATTACATGCACTTAGGAAAAATATAAAGTATACTTCAATATATAACCCCCATTGCTTAGGGACATTATTATATATTAAGTATCAATTTAATTTCTCATAAGTTCAGTGGAGGACAGGATATCTAGTACCCTTTACTAACTTAATATATTAAATATGGGAGAATTTGAGTTATTAATTAGGTCTCACTTTGCACTTTAATCCATTTCACATCATACATATAAACATGGATCAATAAATAAATAGCAATCCTAGAAAGCTAGCATCACATGATTCATGGACCATATTTCCTAGATTGAAACAAGCCAATGTTTCAATCACAAAATTAAAAAGAAACTATACTAAAGCATCCAAAGCTCCTTCTTGAATCTCCTCGGCTTGACTTGAATTTCTCCATTGGGTCTATTTCTATTTCTAACAATTATATTTTATCATAAGCCTCCTATACAAAATTTATCTAGAAAGAAAATAAAAAATAGGCTCAAAATGGCCTTTACAACCCATAAAAAGAAATTCAAAATTAAAACGAGCCTAAGTCCATGAATCACGTCTCCCATCACATAACATGTCAAACATGATATCACATAACGCACGGAAAACATATATGTTAATTTCTACTTAAATTCAAAATTTAATTATCGTTATTTATACTCTCGAGGAAACGAAATTTATTTTAATTCCAATTGAAAGTTCAATTTTCATGAACTATTATTAATCTTTTATCAAAATCCAATTTTAACAAAATATTAATATCTAAGCCCATAATAATTAATTTCACAATGGAACTAATCTAATTTAATTCAAAGTCCAACTTTAATTAACATTAGATTAATTGTAGATGAAATATTTTTATTAAATAATTAACATTATTTATTTTGCATTAAAATCTAATTTTAACCAAAACTAAATAATATGAATTTATATAATAAATTACCCGGGTTACCCATGGGTCAACTCGGGGCGCTGACCGACTCGTGTATTTTATAAACACACGGGTAGGCTCACTACGGAGCCCACCAACACAGCGGCCCAGTCGCCGTGCTGTTGGGCTCGTAGCGAGGCTTTGTTGTGCAGCCCATTTGCACAGGCAGCCCAGCTGCTGTGTGAAGGGGCTCGCACAGCGAGCATGTGGTGGGCTGGCGCACGGATGGGCCCAGCCTGTTCGTTTGCCCCCCAGCTCTTCCCGCGGAGAAAAATCCCACTGCTCCGGCGGTGGGTTTCGCTTTCGGTGATGGGGATTTCGATCCCCATCTTTTCGTGATTAATTCATCACATTAAAATTACATAAAAACATGATTTTTATCAATTTCTAACGAACGAAAATAAACAAAAAACCTCAAAGATATAATTGACGCAAATTCTACATATCTAAGCATGCATCGATAAAATACTGTAAAACATGCTTCTTCAACACATAATTACATGTAAACTACATACGCCGAACCCCATGGATTTGGCTCTGATAACACTGTTGTGGAAAAATCACCACATGCAGCAAAAAAGGGAATTTTAAATTTGTATGGTTTTTCCCCATTAGCCGGATCAATTCCGGGGTTAATTCAGACATATGTATGAAAGGGTAAAACTAACATTGCCCGTTGTAGCGAAGTGGTTGATTATTTCCACGAATTTGAATTCTTCAATTCTTCGTGATAAATCTCCGGCTGAATTAATCCACGGAAAAATTTGATGGAAAAAAATCTCCTTCTTGGTGTGTGAGAGCGATGGCTAAAGGTGGAGAGAGGGGGAGGAATTTTTCTTGTGGCTTTAGTCAAGTGAACTCGTAATCTAGATATTGACTAAAGTGATATATTTATATCACTTAAATTAATAACTTGGGCTCAATTTAACCCATAATGGGTGCCTCTTGGCCGCCCCATATAGGCTTTGGTGCTCCAATTTGAGCTAGGACCAATGCACTATTTAATTAATTAATTCAATCCAATTAACTAATCTAATTAAATAATACATGAGTTTAATTAATTTTATTTCTTCTTCAAGAAATAATATATTAATTAAATTATAAATGAATTAACTTATTTTTTCAAATAATTAATTCCATTTATTTAATTTTAAGTATCCAATACTTAAAATATTACCACATGCCATATTCTTCTTTTCCAATTGATTTTTCCTTTTTAAGCGTGACTCTTTAGGTTCATCTATATTTGGTAATGGGAGGATTCCATTGAATATGGGTCACACCTGGCCAGTCAAGTGGTCCATATTTTAACCCAAATAAGATGATATGATCAAATCATTATTAACCTTTCCTTTGTAAATTCCGTGTGAATATAAACTTTTCGTTTCTTATCCCGATCAAGTGAGAGTCATGGTTTTTAGTCAAACTCACTAACTTGATGCTATGTTTTATTTATAACAAGCTCAGATCATTTAATGCTTTGGCCAAAGATTTTACTTAGAAATTCATTGGATAATTCCTCGTTTACTTACGAGGGTGTTAGAAATTTCGTGTTACATGTTTTGATGATGACAAGATAGGATTTTATGTTAGACCCCAACAAAAATGTAAGTGTATATTTTCATAGAACAATTGTATAAGTGTTTGAAAGTTTGTAATTATGTTAAGCTTGTAATTTTTATCTTTGTAGATTTTAGACTAAGTATTGGATACCAAGTCGCTAGTAGAATTCTAGGTGAGTCTATTGGAGATAAAGTTGAAGATCAGCGTCTGAAGTCAAGCGAAGATGAAGATTTTGTCTTAAGCGACTGGCAATTGCTGTCGACTATTTCAGAATGCATGAATTAAGCGCTCAAAGCTATCAAGCGATCAACAAGATCAGATCCACCTGAAATAAATTCTGAAGTCACTAAGGACTTAAATGCAATCATTTAACGGGCATTTATTTCCAACGGGAAATAAATTCAAATGCATGAAATGCTTGATAAGAGCATTAAATGTGATAAGGACAGATTGTATACGGAGCAAGCTACCTATTGGCTTAAACTGTCAGAATTTCAGAGTTCAAACCTGCCACATCAAATTAGTGCAGCAGGATTTCAGGAATGTCAGAGAAAAAGGTATGAGTCACTCGCGCGTGAGAGGCACGCACCTATATGTGTCCAACAGACAAATCCCAAAAAATTGCCTATAAATACCTTACCTCAGCTAACCCTAAAAACAACACATACATACCCAAGAAGGTCAACATTTTGCTGAAATATTTTCTTAAGAAAAGCTTAGAAACTCCATAGCCAAAATTCTTCCAAGCTTTTCTTATACATTCCAGATAGTCATAGAGATCTCAAACATCTTCAAAGAAAAACCATACACTATTATTGAGATATCCCAAGTTGTTTGAACTTTATCAAAATCAAACAAACCCGTGATCAAAACCCTCAACCTCATCTATCTGGGTGAAGAAGTTGTTGACTCTACAAGAAGTATTTCTGAGTGAGAGAAGCTTGTTGGTGAAAATCTTCATTGGTGCTGAAGTCTGTGTGATCAAGGAGCCCAAGATCATCATGCCCACCTCTATTTTGTAGAAGCCTCTGTGTGATCCTTCGATAATCAATTTAGTGGAATTCCTCCAAATGTTCAAGGAGAAGAAAGACGTAGCTGGGATTACACCACCTAGTGAACCTTATAAATTCTTGTGTTATTTACTATCATATTGTCTTATTTTATATTTTATCATTTAATTAAAACGAACGCTAAAACTTTAAAATCATTTCCGTTGTACTAACCCTGATTAAGCGATCTAAGCTTTACCCTACTTTGGTAAATTTCTAAAATCACTAAGTCTAAGTTATCTTTACTGTAGCGTCTGGCCTAGCGCTCAGCTTCGTAAGCGTTCAAATCTTTTAAAAGTCATACGAATTTTTTGAAGTCGAAAAGACTTCAGGGTTTATTCAACCCCCCCCCCTAGACCCTTTCGTATGCCACTTGGAATCAGAGCAGTTGAAGTAGAAACCTAAGCGTTTCCGAGCATAACTGCTTGTTTAGATCCATTTTTCTAAACTTAGTCGCTTTATTTACTTTTTAATCTCATATCATGGCTTTTAACAAAATGCCTAAACTGGTTGAGTCAAACTATGATTCATAAAAACTTAGAACATTTGCATATTTATCTTCATGTGATAATGAGATGTGTGATGTAATTACATATGGCCCCATTCAGATCATGAAAGTCGTAACTTGAGCCCCTGGAGAGAAAGAGGCTACTCCAGATAGTTATGTCGAGAAGCCCAAGATAGAATGGACGCCAGAAGATTGGAAAAGAGCAAATCTAGGAAGCGCTCTATACCGTTAGGATACAATGATGCATTGTTCAACAAGATCAAGCAATGTAAGACTTCAAAACCGATATGGGATAAGTTGGTTATAGTATGTGAAGGTTCAGCACAAATGGAGGAGAACAAGCTCTCCATAGCCATGCAAAGATTTGAGCATTTCAAAATGCAACCCAACGAGTCGCTAGAACAACTGGACGCAACGTTCACTTTGCTCATTACAGAGTTAACATCACTAGACAAGGAGTTGACTAACAAGGAAATAGTCAACAAGATATTCAGAAGTCTTCCAAGCAAGTATTTGATCAAGACAGTTGCCATGAGAGAATCACAAACGTTGGAAACTCTAACTCTGGAACATGTATTTTCAGAGTTGAAGGCATTTGAATTTGAACTAGGAGAAGTCAGCGACACAACGACTTCTACATCAGCAGCTGAATCAGGAGCCCTGATAGCCACATCTAAGATCAAGGGAAAGTCAGTCAGTGAGGTGAAAGTGAAAGAATCGAATGAGGAAAAGGAAATGGCATTATTAGTTAAGAAATTCAAAAAGTTTCTAAGATACAAAAAGAGAATCCCTAGTGGAAAGACATCATTTCAAACCCCTCCCCCTACACCAGTGCCTAAGTATCAAGCGCCAGTGTATTCTGCTCCTCAGCCTCCAGCGCCAGTTCAATACCAAGCGCCTCCGTCTCCAGTACAGAATGTTTCAAAGACAACATTTTCCATGCGATCAACCACTGAACAGAAAATGAAAACCAATTTATGTTACAATTGCAGGAAACCAGGGCAATACTAGGTAAATTACCCTTATCCGAATGTATCTAGGCCCACAAGGCAAGATATGCGGATAGAAACTAATTCAGGAGCAACCTTCGCCAATGAGGTTTGCTAGCGGAATCTGAACCATTCTCCGCACCTGAAGAGGATTTGGAATCATCAGATGAAAGCAGTGATGATGAGCCAACAAATGACTCAGCATTAATTTGTCTTATTGCAAGAGATGAAGAAGCGTCTGATGACTCGCTATCTAAGGTAAACACTGAATTATCTCATCCTCTTTCTTATGATGAACTACTTGACAAAGTAACTGAGTATTACAAAGATTGTCAAGATGCCGCTGAGATATATCTAAATCACTTCGATATCATTTCGTCGCTCACAAGTGATAAAATGACGCTCAAGGCAGAGTTTCAAGTTCAGCAATAATGCATTGAGAAGAATCAATCGCTTGAGAGTGAAATTGCTCAATTAAAAAGTGATATTGATATAATAATCAAGAAAGAAGTTGAACTGATCGCTAGACTTGCCAAATCAGAACAGCTTGTCTCATCATTATCCAAAGCATCAAGAAACCTAGATAATGTGACTGAAGTAACCAGACTTTTTGGTGAAAACATTGGTTTAAGTTGTGATAAATTTGGTCAAAAATCAAAAGCTTCTAAGGTTACGGCAACCAACAAAGGAAAAGGTGTATTGTTTATTGAGAAGAGTTCAAATAGTCAAACACTCAATGAATCCGAGGACAATGGTAAGAGGCCAAATGAGAAGGTCAATACCAACTCAGGTAATAAGGAGAAGACGAAAGTGAATGATTCACAAAAGAAGGTTCATCTAAACTCTCAAAAGGCTAAGGACAAACCATTTACAAGTGAATCAAACGCTAAGCGTCAATCGCCAAAAGCGACTCCTAAGCCAGTGCCAAGGAGAAGCCAGCGTCAATATCCTCAAAGATCTAGATCATATTATCGATACTATGATGATTATGATTATGATTATGACTATGATTCCTATTATAATCAAGGGTATTACTATACACCTAAAAAGCACACACAACACAAACCGAAACCCAAGAAGGCCAATCTTCCCGTAATGAAGACAAGGCAAATATGGGTTTCGGAAGTTTTAATTCAAACTAAAGTCACTAACATTGAAGGACCCAAGACAACATGGGTACCTACGAAGACTTAGAACTGCCCTTTAAATGCAGGTACTTAGAGCCAATACCGATACTTCAGTTTGGTACATTGATAGTGGGTCATCAAGGCACATAACTGGCTCAAAGGATCTCTTGGTCAACTATTGTGCAACCAACGGTCCTCAAGTCATATTCGGTAATAACTCCAAAGGTAAAACCAAAGGTATAGGTATCATGCATAGGGAAAACATCGTGATTAGTGATGTATATTATGTCGAGGGTCTTAAGCATAATTTATTGAGCATTAGTCAATTTTGTGATAAGGGCTTTGAAGTCAAATTCTCAAGCGACTGTTGCTATGTTAACGACGCTAAGACTAAATCTACTAAATTAAGAGGAAAAAGAACAAACAATGTGTACTTAGTAGATTGCGATTCTACAATTGATGACAACCCCACATGCTTTGTTGCTAAGAGTCAAAATGAATTGGGTTGGTTATGGCTAAATCTCTCAACTTTAAGGCAATCTCTCAGTTAATATCGCTAAATCTAGTAGAGGGATTACCTAAAGGTTCCTTTCAGAAAAATCGCTTATGTGATGCATGTCAAATGAGTAAACAAGTTAAATCATCTTTTAAGAATAAACCATGCCTATCTACTTCTAGAATTCTTGAACTATTGCATTTAGATTTGTTTGGTCCTATTCAAATCATGAGTGTTAGTGGTAAAAAATATTTGCTAGTAATAGTTGATGATTTTTCTCGCTATACATGGATAGAATTTCTAGCCACCAAAGATGAAACTAGTGTCAAGCTCACAACGCTAATTCCTCAATTTCAAACCTCAAAAGATTTAAAGGTGACGAGAATTAGAAGCGATAGAGGAACTGAATTTACTAACCAATTTGTTGAGAAGTTTTGTACAAATTTTGGAATACTTCACAAGTATTCTGCCCTTAGAATGCCTCAACAGAATGGAGTTGGCGAGCGACGGAACAGAACGCTTAAAGAAGCTGCTAGCACGATGTTAACACAGTCCAAGCTGCCTCAAAGGTTTTGGGCCGAAGCCATCAATACCGTTTGCTACACTCAGAACCGGTGTATGATCAACAAGCAACATGAGAAGACTCCATATGAGTTGTGGAAGGGACGTAAGCCTAACGTCTCATATTTTCATGTATTTGGTTCAAAATGTTTCGTTCATAACAATGGATCCCAAAGTCTAAGGACATTTGATCCTAAAGCGGATAAGGGAATCTTTCTAAGCTGACATCTTCAAAAAGAATGACATGAAGGGCGAATATGTTATTCTGGCTGACATCTGCTCGAAATAAGATCAAATCGAAGGTAGCTGAAGAATCCATTCATGTTGTGTTTGATGATGCTAACCAATAACTGAGTAAATTGGTTAATCCTGATGCTGTAGGAATTGAAGATCTTGTTTAACAAGCGTCACAAATCAATCTTGGTGATGATAGTGATGATGATGATGAGGAGAAGGATAATGAGATCTTTGTGCCCAATCCTAAGATTACTCGTGAGGTTATCAATGATGATATTGTCAGAATCGCTGATGATCATGAAGAGTAAATTGGAACTGTGAATGACGTAGCGACTGCGCAAGAAAAAAATGAGGGTCAAGCGATTGATAATCAAGAGTCTCTCAACCCGTTCTAACCAGATCATAAATAGCTTAGAGATCATCCACCAGAGCTAGTAATTGGACATATTGAAGCACCTGTTAGAACTAGGGCCGCTACAATCAATGAGGCCATGTTCACAAGTTTCCTATCTTAAATGGAACTAAAGAAAGTGGATGAAGCGCTCAGTGATTCAAGTTGGGTAGAAGCGATGCAAGAAGATCTTAACCAATTTGAGAGAAGCAAGGTTTGGACGCTAGTACCAAGACCAACTCATCAAGGAGTTATTGGGACTAGATGGGTTTTTAGGAACAAGATGGATGAAGATGGCATTATTATAAGAAACAAAGCCAGATTAGTCGCTCAGGGGTATTACCATGAAGAGGGTATTGATTTTGATGAGACGTATGCCCCAGTAGCCCGTCTTGAAGCGATTCGAATGTTCCTAGCGTTTGCCGCATTCAACAAGTTCACAGTGTACCAAATGCACGTGAAGAGTGTTTTCCTGAATGGTAAACTCCAAGAAGAGGTATATGTGGAGCAACCACCAGGATTCATCAACAACCATGGTAAGGGTATGGTTTACAAGCTAGATAAAGCACTTTATGGGCTTAAGCGAGCACCCCGAGCATGGTATGACACTCTCTCTATTTTCCTTATTGGTAAATTCTTTTCAAAAGGCAGCGTTGATACAACGTTATTCAAAATTACCAATGACGAAGATATTATTTTAGTCCAAATTTATGTTGATGATATTATATTTAGTTCTACGGATAAGCGTCTGTGTGAGAAATTTTTGAAAATGATGCAAGAACAATTTAAAATGAGCATGATGGGTGAATTAACTTTTTGTTTAGAATTACAAGTTAAACAACTCCCTAATGGCATATTTATTAACCAAGCTAAATATACATGTGATATGATAAAGAAATTTGGTATAGAAAATGCATCATCTTCAAAAATTCCAATGAACCAAAGGCTTAAGTTAGATAAAGATGAAAGTGGGAAAAAGGTTGATATCACTAATTATAGAGGTATCATTGGATCACTTCTTTATCTTACTGCTAGTAGACCTGACATTATATTTTCGGTATACATGTGTGCACTTTTTCAAGCTGGTCCTAAAGAATCACACTTAAATGCTACCAAGAGAATCTTAAATACCTAAAAGACACACAAAATGTGGGCTTATGGTATCCAAGGGACTCTCCTTTTGAACTAATTGGTTATTCAGACACAGATTTTGCAGGATGTAAAATTGATAGAAAAAGTACTAGTGGTACATATCAATTTCTAGGTGATAGATTGATTTCATAGCATAGTAAGAAACAACAATCCATAGCGACTTCTACCGCTGAAGCAGAATATGTAGCAGTTGGAAGCTGTTGTGCACAAATCCTTTGGATGAGGCAACAACTTAGAGATTATGGAATAATCTTAGGTCCTACCTCAATCCATTGTCATAACCAAAGCGCTTTAGCTATGACCCAAAATTCAGTCCTTCATTCTAGAACTAAACACATTGACATCTGCTACCATTTCTTACGTGACCATGTTCAAAAGAAAGATATCTCCATGCACTTCATTAGTACTGACAAACAACTGGCAGATATCTTCACCAAAGCGCTCAACGAACAATGCTTTCTCACTTTGAGAAGTGAACTAGGTATAATTGATTTAAATGCTTAATCATAAAGCATCATATTTTTTATAGGCATATAATTTAGTGGGAATCAATTTTATTGTATTGTCTCAAGCGATTTCAAAATTGAAATCAGTTATCAATTTTAGGGGGAACTTTAAAATTGTACGTATTCAAATCTGTAAGCGTCTATGATAAAAAAAAAATTAATTTCAAAATTTTGTGCATTGATCATTAGCGTTTTTCTGTTATGCATGACAAAATCAATCTCTAATAAAATTAAATGAAAATGTCTTTTCACAGCGATTGAACTTTATTAAAAAGACTTCAGCGTTAAGAATGTTCCCACTTAAACGCTAAGTAACTTTTTCTGAAATTCATGCGTTGTTTTCATCGCTAAAAGGTAGCGTGTGGATAAGTCCAAAAGATAAGATTTGACAACTGCCCACACGCTCCTATCAAATCAAACTGACGATTAATGATTCCTATATATAGGCGGTTCAGTAAGTGCGCATTTCTAGATACGTATCAGTGTACAATTAGGCGAGTTCAACTCACGCTGAACATTTTCAAAATTTCAAACGTTTTTGAAAAAGTAACTGTCCAAAATTTAATGGTTCGCAGCAGTTATCCTATTTTACCGCACCTTTTTAAATCCATATTCATGACTAAATGGCTCAGCTTCAATTTCTGTTATTTCCAAAATTAATTTTTGATATGTGGCATTTATCCAAACTATTAAAGAGTTATTTTTTGCCACTATTTAAACCCTCCTAGATTTTACAGAAAAGCATTATCTCTCTCAAAACTGCAAAATACTCTCCCTCTCTCTCAAGGAAAAAAGCATTCTTTCTAACTCTCTCATAAAGCTTCAAACCTTCATCAATGGCTCCACCAAAATCTTCCAAATCCACCACCGAAAAATCTTCTAAAACTCCAAAACCAATCACAGTCAATGCCGGATTTCTGGTAAACTGGGACTATCTTTTCGATAACCAGAACTTTCCTCTGAGGATTGTTCTTCCCCTTGTCCAAGAATCAGGTTTACGAGAAATGATTACTTCCCATTCAAATATTTATGAGGAAGAGACCCTTTTCTTCTTCAAGAACGCCAAAATTTCTGACGATGGAAACTCCATTTCCTGCATCTTTCCGTTTACCCAAGAGACCTTTGTTCTCACTCCTCAACTCTTGTCTTCTTTGTTGCATTTACCTAATGATGGTGGAGAAGTTGACGATGTGAACCTTAGAGACGCCACCAAGGTCTGGGAACTAGTCAAGAAAGACGAAGTAAACGCTACATATGAACCAAACTTCAAAAAGAATGACATGAAGGGCGAATATGTCATTCTGGCTGACATCTGCTCGAAGATGATAGAGTGCAGGAAAGGTAGCTTCGATAAGATCTCAAATATTTAATATAAGATGATTCTGACCAAATTGAAGATAAATTGGTCGTTGTACGTCTTTAATCGCTTTAAAGCAGCGTGCCTAATTCAGTGAATCCCAAGCCTTATGGGATTGTGTTAAGTTGTGTTTTAAGCACTAGCGGTTTCGTCAACACCGCTGGTAAGAAAGTCCCAGCGCTTAAATTCTATGGGAAAAAGATGGTCGATGAGCTGTTGAAATCCAAGCGATGGGATGGTGCAGCGGTTCCCAAGGAAGAGCGTGAGCTACTACTTGCGAAAGGCATTGTTTATAGAGATGATGAAGAGCAAGCGACTTTTTCTTCATCATCATCAGAAGAGGAAGTGGTGGTATAGCAAACTAAAATAAAAATTGATTTGAAAGTAGCTGAGCCATCAAAGCCAGCCAAGAAGCAGAAAAAGAAGTCGGAGCCAAAGAAGAAGCAAATGTCTCCCTCTCCTTCTCCCAAATCACCCTCTCCCCCTCCAGCATTTATCTTCCCTCCAGAAGAAGAAGCTGAAGAGGAAGAAGTACCGCTATCACAGAAGCGAACTCCTAAGCCTACTCTAAGAGAATCTGCGAGTGCACTAGTCAAGTCAGCGACTGCAGAGCCAACAAGTGCTCCTCCTCCTTCTCTTTCCGTAGAAAATATTGTTGAATCTGCACTTGTTCCCAAGTCTGAGCCTGCTACTCCTTTAGAGAACTCAGCACTCTTTAAGGGTAAGTACTTGTGAAGAACAATGTATTTTTATCCTTTCCTCGTTTGCTTTCTTGAACGCTAGGATAAATTCTTTCAGCTCGAATAGATCATTATATTCAGTATGTTATGAATACCTTGGATGCCTGCAACATCCCTATTAAAGCTGCCCCTCTCACTTCTTTCCTCGATTTAAATCCAGAAGAAGTTGTTCTGGAGTCTGAGGATCAAGCACCATCTGTTGAGATAGATCAAGCGACTGAAACAGTCGATGAACCTCCTCAGGGTAAGTGTTATAGTATTTTACTTATGATTTCTACTAAGTAGAAATTTTCCTTTTCTCAAACGCTTGCATGTATCAGCTCAAAGTATGCCGGACGCTAATGCATCTCCTCCTGGGGTCAATGTTGAACTGGATGTGGAAATGGCAACTGTTCTGGATATCGCTAAAGAAGTTTCACAAGTCCTTCCTGACGCTGAAATGTCTCCAGCTTAAGAAGAGGCTATTAATGCTGAGCGATCGATAGAAGTGGCCCCGATCCCAATAGAAGCGATTGCCATTGTTCCTACTCCAATAGGACCTCCTCCCCGTGTCATTGATTTATTTCCTCGTGGTTATGATGCAGATGTTGATTTCTACTATGCAGCTCGAGAAAATGACACCTGAGCTTTGGTTGACATAGAGATAAATTTTCAAGATACTCTCCATAACCTGAATATTTCTAATTTTGATAAATTTGGATTCTTCAAAAGATTTGCTGATCTTGGTCTTTACACGCTTGAGCGTCTGCAATCGCGGTTAGAATATATTTGGCGACCAGCGTTCAACATGACAGAATTTGATGAAAAGCGTTTCAATTTCACTGGTCATTCAGCAGAATCCTTTTATCCTTTGTGCCAGAATAAGATCGTCATAAAAAAATCCCCACATGGGTGATTGGTTGAAGAACCCTGACGAAGAAATCCTTAACAGAATTGGATACTCTGCCTATCCCAAAGTCGTTCATTCTCCTCAGAACGCTCTATCCCCAAACCCACTCAAATTATGGAAAGGAAAAGGACCATTCGTCGCTGAGCGTCCTAATTCTATTAATTCATAGATAGAAGATGAAGCCCGCTAGTATCTAGCAATATTATGGGCTAACGACTATGATGAAGAAGTAGAGCGATTCGAAAAGTATCTCGCTGCTAGAGCAGATAAGAAAAAGGTTGATAAGCTTGGCAAAAGATGGATGATGGTTACCGCAAGATGGGCTGAAGAGTTTGTGTTGCATTTCTACACGCTAGAAGAACTTGTGAGGTATCCCTTTTTGTTTCAATTTGGAGTGGAATACAAATGCAGAGGTTTTTCTGTGTTCCTACTTGAGCAGCGAAAGAATTTGGTGGGGAATATTAGTGATTCGCCTTATTATAGACAATCGATAGAACGCTATATTCACCAGCATCTAGCCTTAATCGCTCAGGGAGGACGCTATATTTATCATCCAAACCACGACTTTGTACAGCGTATCTCTCCAGACTTAAATGAAGATGCTTCCACCAGTAAGCGACCAATTCTGCCAGGGCACAGTGAAGCTCACATGAGATTGGAAAATGACCATGTTGAGTTTGAAGAATTCTATAGAGACAGGAGAGCAATTGTAGAAAATGCACAATCGCTGGACATCTCCTTTGCTAAATATTTTAGCCTAAATCCATTAAGAGGCTATAATCTTCACCCTGTCCTAATGTGTGAGCAGAATATCCAAGTGGCCAAGATGATTTCGCTTATTTGGCCAATGGATCAAGAAGCTGCTCAAGCGCTGATGCCTTTTATATTGGACTTCTACAATTCTTATGTTTCAGGAATTGATCTACCAGAGGATGTGCAATTTGCACTCAATAGTAAAGAGCGCGCAGATGCTATATTCTTCATTCCGAAGACCAACATCCTAAGTCCAAGGTATGTTATGGAAGTGATTGGCCCACTCTGGGTCATTGCCATTGAGAATCCTTCTCCCCAGAAGGAGATTATTGAGATGGATGTGGAACATGCTCTTGCTGTGGAAGTCGCTCCAACCACAGACACTGATCTGCAAATTGAAGTTATCCCCAGCAATCCAGAAGTCGAGGTTCCCATTGTTGAAGAAGTAGTTCAGATTGAAGAAACAACTCAATCTATTGACTTAGAGATAGAAGAAGTTCATGCAGAAATTGCTAATGAGCCATTCATCCGAGATAAATCAAAGGGAAAGGTCGCAGTTTCTAGCTCTCATGGACCTTCTTCTTCGGACTCGAAATCGGACTCGGACTCCAAAAGTGATCAAGAGGCTCGAGATTTTAGAAAAGCAATTCGAAATTCTCTTAGTAATATCACGGGCTCTTGTTCTCGTTTGGAAGAACGAAGCAATTCAATGCTTAATCAAGTAGACAGGGTGCTTCTCGCCAATATGCACAACGCTAACAAGATTACCATCTCTGTCATGAATAGTATCGCTCCGCTTGTCAAAGAACTCTCTAGTGACTTTAACCTCTCTTGATGATGCCAAGAAGGGGGAAGATGAGAAAGAAAAGCATCAAAAGTACAAAGCTTTGAAGGAGCCCATTTCTAAAACAGATAATAATCATTGACGCTGAATGTTCGAAGAAATAGTAAGCATAAAGAAAATGCTCACTAAGAAGCGTAAGCCAAGATACTATCTAGTTAGGCATAGGCTTCCGGACTTGGATATTGAATTTTTAGAGGGTATGGGTTTTCATCCATACGCTGGACCTCTTAGAAGGCCTCTCAATTGGAAACCCACCAATGATCGAAGACAAGACATATATCATGACTTGATTAGAGAACTTGGAATCCCTCCAAGGGATTGGGTAGAAAGATTATTAGAGCTGAATGAAAGCGCTAGACAGAGAAGGCATGACTATGATGAAGTCCAGCATACCACTATGATAGACGTTGATAGACTTCTTTTGGACTTAGCAAATGAAATCTACCAAGAAGAGGCAAACGCAAAGCGGCAGAAAAGATGATTGATTATATTTCTTTTGTATGTTTCTGTTGTCACTTTAAATTATTTACTTTCAGTATAAATTATGTACGCTTAATTTTCACAAAAATGAATAAATGATTTGTCGCTGAAACAACTTGTTGAGACTAATCTAACATAAGCTAAGTTAACTAACTTTCCAAACGCTAACTTATGATTATTTTTAGGCTTTTCTTTGAACTCTTAATCTGTAAAAGAATTATAAGAGTTAAGGTCTTGACATCATCAAAAAGGGAGAAATTGTAAGGAATTTCATGTTAGATGTTTTGATGATGACAAGATATGATTTTATGTTAGACCCCAAAAAAATGTAAGTATATTTTTTCATAGAACAATTGTATAAGCATTTGAAAGTTTGTAATTATGTTAAGCATGTAATTTTTATCTTTGTAGATTTTAGACTAAGTATTGGATACCAAGTCGCTAGTAGAATTCTAGGTGAGTTTATTAGAGATAAAGTTGAAGATCAACGTCTAAAGTCAAGCGAAGATGAATATTTTGTCTTAAGAGACTGCCAATCGCTATGGACTATTTCAGGATGCATGAGTCAAGCGCTCAAAGCAATCAAGTGATCAAGAAGATCAGATCCACCTCCAACAAATTCTGAAGTCACTAAGGACTTAAATGCAATCATTTAACGGGCATTTATTTCCAACGAAAAATAAATTCAAATGCATTAAATGCTTGATAAGAACATTAAATGTGATAAGCACAGATTGTATACGGAGCAAGCTACTTATTAGCTTAGACTGTCAAAATTTAAGAGTTTAAACCTGCCACATCAAATTAGTGCAGCAGGATTTCAGGAATGTCAGAGAAAAAGGTATGACACACTCGCGCATGAGAGGCACGCACCTATATGTGTCCAAAGGACAAATCCCAAGAAATAGCCTATAAATATGTTACCTCAGCTAACCCTAAAAACAACACGTACATACACAAGAAGGTCAACACTTTGCTGAAATATTTTCTCAAGAAAAGCTTAGAAACTGCATAGCCAAAATTCTTCCAAGCTTTTCATATACATTCCAGATAGTCATAGATATCTCAAATATCTTCAAAGAAGAACCATACACTATTACTGAGATATCCCAAGTTGCTTGAACTTTATCAAAATCAAACAAACCCGTGATCAAAACCTTCAACCTCATCTATCTGTGTGAAGAAGTTGTTGACTCTACAAGAATTATTTCTGAGTGAGAGAAGCTTGTTGGTGAAGATCTTCATTGGTGCTGAAATCTATGTGATCAAGGAGCCCAAGATCATCACCCCCACCTCTATTTTGTAGAAGCCTCTGTGTGATCCTTCGATAATCAATTTAGTGGAATTCCTCCCAAGTGTTCAAGGAGAAGAATGACGTAACTGGTATTACTCCACCTAGTGAACCTTATAAATTCTTGTGTTACTTACTATCATATTGTCTTATTTTATATTTTATCATTTAATCTGAAAAAGACAAGTAAAACGGTTAACCGACTATTTAATTCAAACGAATGCTAAAGCTTTAAAACCATTTCCGTTGTGCTAACCCTGATTAAGCGATCTAAGCTTTACCCTACTTTGGTAAATTACTAAAATCACTAATTCTAAGTTATCTTTACTGTAGCGTCTGACCTAGCGCTCAGCTTCGTAAGCGTTCAAATCTTTTAAAAGTGTTTTGAAGTCGAAAAAGACTCCATGGTCTATTCAACCCCTCTTCTAAACCATTTCGAATGCCACTTCAAGGTCTATTCACTTAGGACCCTTTCGTATGCCAACTCGATTTCTCAAGTCTAAAGTTCAGACACACCTATTACAATTAATTAATTCTGTCATTGAGTGTCAAAGAGTGAAAACCCATGTGACAGAATCGATGTGAGTCATGTCTGAATGCCACTATCTCCATAAGTGCACCTACGGTATGAGTCCTCCACTACTTCCTAGTGATAGACGGGCACCTTTCTCATCAAAGATTCATATCATACAAGTCTTCAT
The DNA here is from genome assembly GCA_019426215.1 of Buddleja alternifolia. Lineage (NCBI taxonomy): Eukaryota > Viridiplantae > Streptophyta > Magnoliopsida > Lamiales > Scrophulariaceae > Buddleja > Buddleja alternifolia. Next base: position 10,259,259 of record CM033397.1, on the reverse strand, counting down.
GATTTCCAACGCCCAATTGTAAATCATTGACTTGCAAACTATTTTAGTACACAAGTATCAAACCCCTCTAGTGTCTTAGAGAGTTTACTCTTGTGTTCATGGACTTATAGTTGATTTACAATAAATAAATGTCAATTCAAAAGTAAACAACTAATTGCCTTTTTGTTGATAGAAAGATAAACAATTACAAATTAATAATGTCCATACATTTACTAATCCTCTAGTGGCATTTGAGTTCATTAACCCTAACATGGAATTATCACCGAATACAACCTGACATGTGCCTTGACGACCCACTATCGATGAACCGAATTGAAGTATCAGTGTTGGCTCTAGGTACCTGCATTTAAAGGGCAGATCTAATTCTTTTTAGGTACCCATTTTGTTTTGGGTTCTTCAACGTTAGTAGCTTTTGTCTGTATTAAAACTTTTGGAACCCATATATGCCTGGTCTTCATTACGGGAAGACTAGCCTTTCTGGATTTCAGTTTGTGTTGTGTGTGCTTCTTAGGTGTACAATAATATCCTCGATTATAATAGTAATCATAATCATAATCATAATCATCATAGTATCGATAATATGATCTTGATCTCTGAGGATATTGACGACGGTATTTCCTCGGCATTGGCTTAGGAGTCGCTTTTGGCGATTGACACTTAGCGTTTGATTCACTTGTAGAAGGTTTCTCCTTAGCCTTTTGAGCATTTTGATAGACCCTCTTTTGTGAATCATTCACTTTCGTCTTATCTTTGTTTCCTGAGTTGGCTTTGACCTTCTCATTTGGCCTCGTACCATTGTCTTTGGGTTCATTCAGTATTTGACTGTTTGAACTCTTCTCAACAAAGGATATACTTTTTTCCTTTGTTGGTTGCCGTAACCTTAGACGCTTTTGATTTATGACCAAATTTATCACAACCTAAACCGGTCTTTTCACCAAAAAGTCTGGTTACTTTAGTTACATTACCTAGCTTTCTTGACGCTTTTGATAATGATGAGACAAGCTGCCCTGATTTGGCAAGTTTAGCTATCAATTCAGCTTCTCTCTTGACTATTATATCAAGATAACATTTCAATTGAAGAATTTCACTCTCAAGTGATTGGTTCTTCTCAATGCATTTTTGTTGAACTTGAACATGCCTTGAGCATCACGTTATCATCTTTGAGTGCTGATATGATATCAAAGTGATTTTGATATAATTTGGCGGCATCTTGACAATTTTTATAATATTCATTTACTTTGTCAAGTAATTCATCATAAGAAACAGGATGAGATAATTCAGTGGTTACCTTAGATAGCGAGTCATCAGACGCTTCTTCATCTCTCGCCATAAGACAAATTAGCGCTGAGTCGCTTGATGGCTCATCATCGCTGCTTTCATCTGAAGATTCCAAATCCTCTTCAGGTGTGGAGAATGGTTCAGATTCCGCTAGCAAACCTTGTTGGCGAAGGTTGCTTCCTAATTGGTTTCTATCCGCATGATCTTGCCTTGATGGCTTAGATACATTTGGATAAGGGCAATTTATCTGGTAGTGCCCTGGTTTCCTGCAGTTGTAACAAAGGTTAGTTTTCATTTTCTGTTCAGTTGTTAACATTTTGGAAACTACTAGCACTGAGAGATTCTAAGTCGGAGACGAAAGCCCTTGATATTGAACTGGCGCTAGAGGTTGAGGGGTAGAATGCACTGGCGCTTGATATTGAAGCGCTGGTGTAGGGGGAGGGGTTTGAAATCAGGTCTGTCTAATAGGATTTCTGTTTTCATATCTTAGAAATTTCTTGAATTTCTTAACCAACAAAGCCATTTCCTTTTCCTCGTTTGATTCTGTCGCTTTCAGCTCACTGACTGCCTTTTCCTTACTTTTGGTGGTAGCGATTAAAGCTCCTGATTCAGTCACTCAAGTCGATGTGTCACTCAAATGCCCTTAATTCTGAAAACACATGCTCTGGAGTTAGAATCTTTGACATTTTTTATTCTCTCTTGGCTACAGTCATCAAGTACTTGCTTGGAAGACTTCTAAATATCTTATTGACCATTTTCTAGTTGGTCAACTCTTTATCCAGTGACGTTAACTATGTAATAAGCGAAGTGAACCTGCATCCAATTTATCTAGCGTCTCGTTGGGCTGCATCTTGAAATGCTCAAATATTTGCATGGCTATGGAGAGCTTGTTCTCCCTCATCTATGCTGATCCTTCACACACAATAGCCAACGTATCCCATATTTCTTTTGAAGTCCTACATAGCTTGATTTTGTTGAACAATCCATCATTGTCTATTAACGTTAAGTAAAGAGCTCTTTGTCCAACATTATCCAAGTCAGCTCTTTTCCGATCTTCAAGCGTTCATTCCAACTTTGCCTTCTTGAAGTAACCATCTGGAGTCGCTTCAGTCACTCCAGGTGCTCGAGTTATAACTTTCATGATTTGAATGGGGCCATCTGTAATTATATCACACATCTCATTATCGCATGAACATAGATAAGCGAATTCTCTAAGCCTCCATGAGTCATAGTTTGACTCAATCATTTGGCATCTTGTTAAAAGCCATGATATGAGATTTTAAAAAAAATAAAGTGACTAAGTTTAGAAAAATGGATCTAAACCAGCAGTTACACTCGGAAACGCTTAGGTTTCTACTTCAACAGCTCTGATATCACTTGAGGGTCCCAAGTGGCATACGAAAGGGTCTAGAAGGGGGGGGGGTTGAATAGACCCTGAAGTCTTTTTTAACTTTTAAAAATTTGTATCAATTTTGAAGAATTTCAACGCTTAGTAAGCTCAGCACTAGGTCAGGCGCTTAAAAGTAAGATAACTTAGACTTAGTGATTTCAACAATTACCAAAGTAGGGTAATGCTTCAATTGCTTAATCAAGGTTGGCATAGCGGATATGATTTTAAAGCTTAGCGTTCTCTTCAACCAAATAGTCCCTTAACTGTTTTAGTGCCTTTTCAAAAATATAATATGAGAATGTAAAGTAAAGCAATAAAGTATCAAATAGCACAAGATATTGTAAGGTTCACTGGGTTATGTAATCTCAGCTACGTCTTTCTTCTCTTTTGCACTAGGAGGAATTACACTAAAGTGATTATCGAAAGATCACACACAGGCTTCTACAAAATAGATGAAAGGGAAGATGATCTTGAGCTCCTTGATCACACAGATTTCAACTCCAATAAAGACCTTCTTCGACAAGCTTCTCTCACACAAAAATACTGCTTGTGAATCAACAACTTTCTCACTCAGCTAAAAGAGGCCGAGGAATTTTGTCACAAGTTTGTTTGATTTTAGAAAGTTCAAACAACTTGGGATATCTCAGTAGGAGTTTAGGGTTCTTCTATGAAGATGTTTGAGATATCTTTGACTGTCTTTGAAATGTGTATGAAAAGCTTGAAGGATTTTTGGCTATGGAGTTTGTAAGCTTTTCTCTTAAATAATTTCAGCAAAGTTTAGACCTTTTCTTGTGCATATACGTACATATTTAGGGTTTGCTGGAGCGTACTATTTATAGAAATTTCTTGGGATTTGTCCGTTGGACAAATGCAGTCGCGTGTCTCTCATGCAGCGCGTTAAACAGTCCATTTTCTGACATTCCTTAATTTCTGTTATTTCCAATTGGACAAGAGCAGACTTTGAACTCTAAATCCTGATAGTTTAGTCAAAAGGTGGCTTGTCCACAAGTCATAATAGCTTATCACATTTAATGCATTTAATGCGCTTGAATTTATTTCCCGTTAGAAATAAATGTCCGTTGATGATTGCATTTAAGTCCTCCCTGACTTGAGAATTTATTTCAGGTGAATCTGATCCTTGATCGCTTGAGTAACTTGAGCGCTTGATTCAATAATCTTGAAACAGTCCTTTAGCGTTTGACAGACGCTTAAGATAAATCTTTATCTTCACTTGACTTCAGACGTTGATCTTCAACTTCATCTTTGATAGACTCACCTAAAATTCTATCAGTGACTCGGTATCAAATACTTAGTCTAAAATCTACAAAGATAAAAATTACATGCCTAACAAAATAATAAACTTTCAAATGCTTATACAAATGTTCTATGAAAGTATAAACTTACATTCTTTTGGGGTCTAACATAAAATCCTATTCTTGTCATCATCAAAACATCTAACATGAAATTTCCTAACAAATCCTTAGGAGTGTCTCTACACTTAATGCCCTAAAACTATCTAGTTTGAGAGTCATTGATCTAAAGCTTGTTACATGGATGCCATTGAAAGCCTAAGGGAATAAAACACTGCACATGATCTAGTCTTAATGAATTTAATGGATGTTTCATATGAATTTAAGTTTGAATATTTGAGCTAATGGAATTTAAATGGTTATGAGGTATTTTATGATTCTTATGCCTTGTGTTTGATCAAAAGTTGATAGATATGGGATTAATGTCCAAAAATTGGTAAGGATGCCTCTCGACTTAGGTATGAGTATTTATGGTTTGTGAGAGATGGGCTTATATAGAGAAATTCCTTTTGTGAAAAGAATTTTATATGGAATAGGTATTGATAATGATGGAAGGGTTTTATGGATGGTTTATGATTCAGAGTTTGATTTTGGAAGTAAGATATATTTGGCGCGAGTATCTTGGGGAAAAGGGTGTTTTTTGCCGGGGATTTGTCTATTTTAGCGTAGCTATTTTAAATTAAGCTTTTCTTGTTTTTAGTTTTAATTCTGTCTTTATTTTACCTTTTGGTTTGATATCTTTTTCAGGTTTATGACCCAATCTCATGACGGAGATCTTGAGGAAATCGAATGAACGATCCGAGCAAACCGACAAAGGTGAGCCATGACAGCCAAATTTCCAGACATGAATCTTCCAGAGAATCATGAATGGCTCCAAAATATTCTACAAGCAATGCAGCCGACAGCACCTGCTTAGTTACCATTTGTTCGTGGTAGTCAACCACTTAGGGTACACATTACCTGGTCCTGTTGTCATACCACCTTTTCATTCACCAAATTTTCATATCCCATCACATCTTTTTAGTATGGCACAAAGCAATCCTTTTTATGGATAAAACAGGGGGTCACCACATGATCACTTTGAAAACGTTTTGTTAACCAAGCAATTTAATCCCAAAGACTTAGATGCTATCCGACTTAGGTTGTTTCACTTTACACTCAAAGATAAAGCCACTTTTTGGTATAAGTCCTTACCCTCACAGTCAATCACCCCTTGGGAAGAGCTCGTTGAAGAATTTTTAAATAAATTTTCCCCACCTTCAAGAATAAATGAGCTTCGTAGTAATATTAAAGGGTTTAGGCAAAGAAAGAATGAGTCGTTAGCAAATGGTGGGATAGGTATAGAGGAATGATTAGGAAGTGTCCAAACCACAATTTTACTCAACGTGAATTGGTACAACACTTTTAGAATAGAGTGAGGTCTAGGATTAGACACCGACTCAATGATGGCATAGACCAACAAAGCCCTGTTCCTCGTCACTTCAGACTTATTCGTAGTCGGAAGTACACAATGGCGAATCATCTCATCTTATACCAAAACCATGCTACCAACACAGCCTTGTCCCTCGTCACTTCCGACTTATTCGTAGTCGGATGTACACAATGCCGAATCATCTCATACCAAAACCATGCCACGGGTGTCAGATCCCCTCGGCAAAGATGCCTACCCCCACCTAACCACTCAGAGCCCTCTTCTATAATAGCCTCCCAAAAATGCTGCTCTTTAACCCTAGTATATCACTTTGTATTTATAGGCGTGGTTTGAGAAAAGTCCGTGTAGGTGTAGAATTTGGAAATTTCCAAAACTGTTCTGCCGACTTACACATTCGAACGTTAGGCTTCCTGGCATCCGTGCATAACTTCTCTCAATGTTCGGGTGTAACATCTCTTCACGTTCGAACGTTAATCTCTTCAACTTTCTGCATTTTACTGCTTCTTTCATCCCTGTTGTCTCCAATGCTATGATTTATACCTGGATACTCAAAATAGACCTATTACACGCATATGTGGTATAAATCTGTCTGGGAGAAAATAGAGCAATTAGCTCGGGAGGATGAGTTATACCCCGGGGAAGAAGATGAGATCACACCTGCACCAAAGAAGGTGGCAGCAATTAAAGAGGTTGGAGAAGAAGTTGAGCCAAAGGCCACTACAGAGGTCATCTATGTGAATTAGCAAAGACCACAAGCTACTTTTGGAGGAACCGAGAATTTCCCTCGAAAGCCAAATAATCCACCATATGAAAATCCTGGAGCATACCAAGCACCTCGACCACCGTTTCAGTCCAACAACAACCAACGACAAGTGCAATTTCAGCAACACTGTCAAGGAAGACCTATGAATATTGATGATAGGCTCGATGCACACATTCGCAAATGGGATGAATCTTTTAAAGAACCCCATTTGATGCTAACGGATGTCGTCATGGGAATAAAGGAGATGCAACATCACATAGGGCAACCTTCAAATAGCCTTTCAGGGAGAAACACGGGTCCACTACCAAGAGATACTGAGAAAAACCCAAAGGAACAGTGCTTCGCAGTAACACTCAGAAGTGAGAAGGAAGTAAGCACGCCCGAACGTGAACTATGTGACTTTCGAACGTCCTATAACATTCCAGTTGTTAGAGTATATGCCCTCGAATGGCATAAAGAGGATAGATTTATAGGGCATAAACATTGTAACTAAACTATGATTTTTCTATTAATATAAGGCATTTGATTATTGTTTTCTTATAGGCATTTATAAGGTGTGAATAAACAACGTAAAGTCCTTGATGACAAGGCGAACCTTCTACCTCCTATGGGATAGGAGGAAAGGCACTAGAATGGTTTGACCCTTGACATCTAAAAGGGTTCGCAAGTCTAAGAAATATTGATTGGGCATCAATAGTGAATAAAGACTTGTATGATGTAAGTTTCGACAGAGAAAGTGCCAGTCGTACACTATGGAACTTATATCATAGACGTGTCAGTTGGACTGATATGTTCGAACACGGCTCGCATCAGTTCATCACATGGGTATTCACTCATTGACAGTCAAGGATGAAACTGATAAGTAGTGATAGGTACGTGTGAACCTCTGACCTGAGAAATCGAGTTGAAGATGTACTTGTGACATCAAGTCTGTCATTAGAGTAGTTAGATTCAAATCACCTATTGGTGGAATCGACCTCGAAGTGCGACTTGATGGGCAAGTAGCATTGTTAACTGATTTGCAATATGGAATTTATTCTCTCATAAGTTAATGAGTAAAATATCTGTTGGTCCCAAGTGGCATACGAAAGGGTCTAGAAGGGGGAGGGTTGAATAGACCCTGAAGTCTTTTTCGACTTCAAAAGATTTCGTATTAAACTGGTTTTGGACGCTTAAAAAGGGAACGCTTGACTGCGCGTTTTCTTAGAAATATAGACGCTTAGGTTAAGCGTCTGATGAAAACTGTTTTTAGAAAGTTAACTTAGACTTCAAGATTTGAATACTTTAACCGAGTGGGTTTAAGCGTTCAGTTCTTTAATCAGTGTTAGCACAGCGGAATGATTTTTCTAGTCTTCCTTTGAAAGCTTTAGCGTCACCAGAGGTTTCTTAGTTGCTTAGCGTTTGATTGTATTTTACTTAGTCAATTTATGCAATGATATGATATGATATGATTGACTGAAAAGTAAATAACACAATATTTGTAAGGTTCGTTGGGTGATGTAATCCCAACTACGTCCTTCTTCTCCTTGAACACTTGGAGGCAATCCACTAAAGTGATTCTCAAAGAATCACACAGAATCTTCTACACAATAGGGAGAGATAGATGTCGATGACTTGAGCTCCTTGATCACACAGATTTCTGCTCCAAATCACTTCAATCTCCTTGCTTCTTTCACCCAGAAATGATGCAAGTATCCAACTTCGACTTCACACAGATCGCGAGGCTTGGATGGGTTTTTCTAAAGCGGTTTGTTTGATTTTGATAAAGTTCAAACAACTTGGAAATATCTTAGTAGGAAAGTGGTTTCTTCGAAAAGAATGTTTGAGATATTTTTTGACTGTCTCAGTATTGAAGAAGAGCAAAGGGAATGTTTTCTTGAATATTCTGGCTTTTCTGAAAGTTTAAGGAATGAGACTTCAATGCAACAGCAATTCGACTTGAAGACTAAAATGTTCTCTCTTTGGCTTGTTGTTGAAGTCCTATTTATAGGCATTCTTGGAGAAAGTGTCTGTTTGACACATGCACAGGCGCGTGTCTCTCACTTCCGCAAGTGAACAACTTTTGTCCTTTTTTCCTGAAAATCTGCTGCACGAAAGTTGGTGCTCCAGTCTGAGATAGTTGATAGTCCAATAGGGCGGCTTCTCCGTACGTCTGAAATTGCTTATCACATTTAATGCTCTTATCAGCATTTAATGCATTTGAATTAAATATCCGTTGGTATTTAATGCTTCGAAAATATTTGCATTAAACTCCTTTTGAACTTAGAAATAAATTCAGGTGACATTACTTCTGTCCCATAAGGAAACGCTTGATGTAGCTGGTCAATTGGACGCTTGGAGACTTTTATCTTCTTTCAGAAATCAGGCGCTTGAGTCTTCGAACTTTACCACTGATAAACTCACTCAGAAATTATCAGACGCTCAGCCAAAGACTACTTAGCCTAATAATCTAAAGCAAAATAAAACAAAGCCTAATAAGCCTATTACAAAACCAACGCTTCAAGGCTTATACAAATTTTCTACGAAAATCAAACTTACATATTTTGGGGTCTAACACAAAATCCTAATTGTCATCATCAAAACATCTAACATGAAATTCCTAACAATATCCTATGCGATCATGAATAAGTGAGGATGAAAGTCTTTGGCCAAAGCATTTAAATACCTCGAATTATTATGAGCTTAGGCATATGGTCAAGTTATATGAGTTTGACTTTAAACCATGACTCTTACTTGACTGGGATATAAGAATAAAAGGTTTATACACGTACGATATTCACGGCGTAAAGGTTTGGAATGATCCTATTCATTCGTTCTCAATTGGGTTACGGTGTGAGCCACGGAACTGGCTAGGTGTCACTCACACCCCTTTGGATTCCTCCCAATTGCCTTTTGAGATGAACCTAAAGAGTCGCGCTTAAAGAAAGTACAAAAGGAAAAACATGGGAAAAAAGACTTGAGAGAAATTCACGGCATTGGATGCCGTAATTAATTAATTAATTATTGGATAATTTAATTAATTAATTAATTAAATTAATGAGTTAATTAATTTCTTGGAGAAGTTGAATTATAAATTAATTAGGAATTGAATTAATTAGATTATCAATTTATTTATTGGATAAATAAATTATCCGATTAATTAATTAGCAAGCAAGACGAAAGCCCGAAGGCTTCCGAGCCCACTAAGGGGCGGCCAAATGGACGCCCAAATAGGGCTCTTGCATACTAGTGTTATTGTTTCATAATGATATAAATATATCACAAGGTGAAAAATAACACCAGGCAACTTACATAACTTTCTCTCCGAGAAAAAGTCTCCCACCTCTCTCTCTCTCTCTCTCTCTCTCTCTCTAGCCGTCTTTGACAAGGAAGAAAGGAGGATTTTTCGTTTTTGATTCCGGCGTGACGAATTAGAGACGTTGGCAAATTCGGCGTTAGAGAAAAGGATCACGTTCAGAAATCAACATGCGCGAGAACGGTAATTTTTCTATACACAATTAAACACGAGGATTAGAGATGATTCGGGCTTTGGGAATTAAATTTATTTTCCGCTGCGTTTTATTCGTATAATTCCCAACACTAACATCAGAGGATATTCCGCTTTAGACGTCCAAACGTGAAGGAGTTAACGTTCGAATGTTGCATCCTCAACGTCCAAACATGGTCCCACCTAACGTTCGAACGTCCAAGGCAGTGAATCCAGGTTGTAAGTCTACTGTTACTAATCCCCATCTTCCTGTTGAAGTACGTTTTCCTTTTCCCTTAGCTCAGAAGATTAAAAAGAATGAACATGATAAGAGTTTCCTTCATATTCTCCCACCTCTCTCTCTATATATATAGCCGTCTTTGACAAGGAAGAAAGGAAGAGTTTTTCGTTTTTGATTCCGGCGTGACGAATTAGAGACGTTGGCAAATTCGGCGTTAGAGAAAAGGATCACGTTCAGAAATCAACATACGCGAGAACGGTAATTTTTCTATACACAATTAAACACGAGGATTAGAGATGATTCGGGCTTTGAGAATTAAATTTACTTTCCGCTGCATTTTATTCGTATAATTCCCAACAGTGGTATCAGAGCCAATCTCTGAATTCTGTGTTTAATTGCTTATGTGATTGACTGTTTTTCCGAGTTTTTGAAGCATGCTTTGAACGTATTTTTCATATGAAAAAATTCTGAATCTTGTTGCAGTTTCTTCACGAAAGTTGTATTTTAATGAGTTGCGAATCTGGGCATATAAATTTTATGAAAATCGGAGAAGTATAATCTCGAGACGAGCGCGACGCAAAAAGCGTTGTGGGCGCAATAGGAGGCCTTTTTGGCCTCCCGTTGCTCACACAGCGTGTGCACTGCGCACACTGGGTGGGCCCCCAACGCCGTGCCATTTCACGGCGCCGGTCGGAGGGGCTGGCCGGACGCTGGGCGTTCGGCCAAGCACGATTAAACGCATACATTTTGCCATACGCCCAGCGCACGGACCTATTTCGGAGCCCGGGTTTTCGTGACTCGGGCCCTAATGGGTCGGGTTATATTTTCCTAAGGTCCAAATTTTAATTGAATAGGTGTTTGGGCTGTTTTAGTTATCCGGGTGGGTCAAAAGGATGATGACCCGGATTTAATTAAAAAGGGGCCCAAATTGTTTTCATTAAAATTGTGGATAATTCAATAAATTAGTTATTGGGCCTAATTAATTAATTTTGAATATGCTAATGGTTGGTAATTTAATTTTGATAAAATTAAACCCAATATAGTTTTTATTGATCTTTATTTGAATGAAATAATTAATTAATAAACTCTTGGAGAATTTTATTTATTAAGTTATTTATTTAAATAAAGAATTCTCATAAATAGGATTATTTTCATATGAATCAATAAAATTTGGAATTTTATTGTGAAAATTAATTAAGTTGGACTAATTAATTTTTATTAATCACCAACATAAGTGTTTTATTTATCGCGAGCATGTATTATGTGATGGTGACATATGTCTAGGGGCTTAGGTTTCTTCTTTTGATTATGTATTTCTTTTGATGGGTTGTAAGGGCCGGTTTGAGCCCATTTTATTTTATTTCTAGATTTATGTATAGGTTTTAAATTACCTCTTGTAATAAATAGAAATAGAATAGGCCTTTCAAGATGGAGATCATGCAAAAGAAGAGGAGCTTGGAGCTCATGAAGATTAGCTAGGCTTTTCTTTTTCAATTTTATGATGGCCCATTGGTTTGGGCCCTCTAGATAAAAGCCCATAGACTTGTGTGTTGTATTATTGTTTTCGATGCATGTTCATTAGTTATATGAAGCATGTGTGTTATCAATATGCGCTATATAAATTGGTAAATGTGCAAAGTGAGATGAAATAAATGTTTTGAACATGAATTCTTCCCAATAAAAATTATACTAAGTTAGTAAGGGGTGCTAGGCATCCTTTCCCTCCACTAAACTTAATAAGATCAAGGATTAAATCCATATGTGGCATCTTCCCTATAAGTGGGGGTCATATATTAAGATTTAATTCTAGAATTTTATTAAGTGCATTGGATGCCTTAATCGAGACATATTTCACCCCAAATATCGTTAAAGGGTTGCAAGGTAAAATTCAAATGTTAGATTATGAGGAGTTAGTGGGAATGAACTTAGATAGTCCACATTACCAATAAATCGTTAAAGGGTTGCAGTTTTTGTGGATTATGGGATAAATATGATTGAACCGTCTATTTGATAGATTGATGTTTGACATCACTTTAATTAAGTAATGGACCAAATATCGTTAAAGGGTTGCCATCCATTATATTAATTAAAGAACTCAATCCCGCTTCCGTCTTTTCACAGTGGGAGTGCGAAATTTTAAAAAATATAGTGGGAGCCAAGTTATAAGTCGAAGTCCTTGATTTTAAACTTGGTTTTAGTTTAGTTCAATAATTTAATTAAGTCTGGCTTATTTTCTGCAGTCATTTTGTTTTATCTCTCTCAATCAAAAACCATGTCTCCCAAACCACTGTCGAAGTTAATGGAAAATATGATTCTCACTGGTCCAAATTACATAGAATGGCTCACTATGCTTAGGATGGTCCTTAGCAGTGAATCCATTGACTATGTATTGGAAATTGGTCGTCCTCCCATTCCTAGACCAGACGAGGGTGATGAAGTTCGCCTAGCTCGTTGGGATTGGTGTTGTGACAACCATAGAGCAAGAGTGTACATATTGAGCTCAATGTGCATAAAGTTGCAAAGGTCTCATGATAAGATGGGTAATGAATAAGACATTATCCATCATCTGGATGAATTGTTCGGAGAACGCGGTAAGACCGCCAGATACTTTATTTCAAGGGATCTATTCCGAACTAAAATGACTGAAGGAGAAGATGTTGGAGAACACGTTTTCAAAATGATGACCTTGATAGAAAAACTAAAATCTTTAAACTTCTACATGGATCTGCATCTCCAAGTCGATCTTATTCTACAGTCACTCCCAGATTCGTTCTATTATTTTGTCATAAATTTTGATATGAATGACATTGAGGGATCTTTAGCTGGGCTACTGGAAAAACTCAAGGTTGCTCAGAAACAAATAAAGACGGACAAATGGAACAATCTGATGGCTATTACATTTCCTAAAACATTTGATGGAAAGAGGAATAATGCCCATTTAGAGGAGGAAGCATCCAGTACGACTTGCAACAAGGCACAACGAAGGACAAATAAGAGGGCTAGAAAACAGGACACATGGTTATGCTGCGGTGAGCTAGGCCACTGGAGAAGAGACTGCCCTAATATACAAGCAAAAGGTGAATAACTTTATAGTTTGAAACTAATTGCTTTATAATATTCCCTCTTCATTGATTATGATTCAGAAGTTGATACCTTTTGTGAATTAGAATCTGGGAAGAAGAAGGGAGCTGAGCCCTAATGAGGAGAACATCAAAGTAGGCAGCGGGCAAGGCGTCGCGGCTACTAAAACAAGATTTGCCTCATTATTTTTTATTCTAGACATATGCTATTTCTGGATATTGTTAAACATTAGTTCAATTTCCGTTTTAGTTAAATAAGGTTACACTTTTGTTTTATTAATGAACAATGTAAGATTTATTATGGTAATAAATTAGTAGGCTTTGTTTCTTTGATAAATGCATTGTGTTACCTTAATGTCAAGAATAAGTGTGTTGTGAATACAATACAAAGGAAACGTAGTAGGCTTGAAATAAACCAAAGATTAATATGGCACCTTCGACTAGGCCATGCTGGCGAACAAAAGATTCGCAAAATCGAAAAAGATGGGCTAATTGGCCCACTGGGATTGGATCCCTATCCTACTTGTGAATCTTGTCTCAAAGGCAAGATGGCTTGAGCCCTTCACAGGGAATTTTGAAAGGGCCTCACAAATCTTAGGCTTAGTGCATGCTGACGTTTGTGGTCCATTTGGAGAAATGGCCAGAGGAGGTTTCCTTTACTTTATTGGCTTCACTGATGACCATTCTCGATATGGTCTAGTGTACCTGATGAAGGATAAGTCTGAATCCATTGACAAGTTCAAGGAATTCAAGGCTTTAGTGGAAAATCAAACAAGTCAACGTATAAAAACTCTTCGATCTGATCGAGGAGGAGAATATATGAGCGACAAGTTTGACTTATACCTCAGAGAGAATGGTATAGTATTGCAACTCATACCTCCAGCGACTCCACAGTTGAATGGAGTAGCAGAGCGAAGGAATCGAACCTTGTTGGACATGGTTCGCTCCATGCTTAGCTACACTGATTTACCCATTTCACTGTGGGGTCACGCGCTGCTTACAGCTGCACTGCACACATTTTAAATAGATGTCCGTCCAAGTCCGTTCCTATGACTCCCTATGAAATGTGGAGAAATAGGAAACCAAGTCTTAACCACATAAAGATTTGGGGATGTTCGGCTTATGTCAAAAAGACTAGAGTGGACAAGTTGGAGACTAGGTCCTTAAAGGGACGTTTTGATTGGATATCCTGAAGATTCTATGGGATACCTCTTTTACCTGCACAATGATCAAAGGATCATTGTAGCCTTACAAGCCCACTTTCTTGAAGATGAGTTCATTCAAGAAGGAGGAGCGGGTAGAAAGATTGTTCTAGAAGAACAAAATGAAACCCCACTGGATACATCTACACAGGGAGTGAGAACCGAACCTTCTATAACACAACCACAACCACGACGATCTAATAGACTATCTCAACCGCCTGAGAGGTACGGATATCTAATGCAGAGGGAGTTGGATCTCCATTCTGTGTTAGAGGAGGATCATGGAGATGATCCCTCCACTTTTGATCAAGCGATGGTGGATGTGGATGCTGCTAGATGGTGTGAAGCTATGCAAACTGAGATCGATTCGATGCATGCAAACCAAGTCTGGAAACTTGTAGACCAACCTGAAGGGGTAAAACCAATCGGGTGTAAATGGATCTACAAGAGAAAGATTGGTGTTGATGGCAAAGTAGACACCTACAAAGCCAGGCTAGTGGCGAAAGGGTATAGTCAAAAGGAAGGAATTGACTACCAAGAAACCTTCTCGCCAGTGGCTATGATCAAATTAATAAGGATTCTACTTGCAATAGCAGCACACCTAGATTATGAAATATGGCAAATGGATGTCAAAACTGCTTTCCTAAATGGATTCCTAGAAGAGGATATCTATATGGAATAGCCTAAAGGTTTTGAATCCGAGGAGCATATTCATAAGGTGTGTAAACTTGAGAGATCCATTTATGGACTCAAACAAGCGTCTCGTAGCTAGAATCTACGTTTTGATAAGGTTGTCAAAGGATTTGACTTCATCAAAAATGAAGACGAGCCCTATGTTTACAAGAAGGTCAGTGGGAGCAAGTTGACATTCCTAGTGTTATATGTAGATGACATATTACTCATTGGGAATGACATAGGAATGCTCACCACAACCAAGAAGTGGCTTTCGAGTACATTCTCGATGAAAGACTTGGGAGAAGCGACCTATATTCTAGGGATTTGGATCTATAGAGATCGAACCAAAAGAATGATAGGACTTTCTCAAGCCCTTTACTTAGAAAAGGTCCTAAAAAGGTATAGGATGGAAGATTCTAAGAAAGGGTTCCTACCAATGAGACATGGGATACATCTTTCGAAATCTATGTGTCCTCATAGTGAGGAAGATAGAAAAGAAATGAACATTATACCCTATGCGTCTACTGTGGACAGCTTGATGTACGCGATGCTCTGTACTAGACCCGACATTGCTTATGTTGTGAGCGTTGTTAGTCAATTTCAAGCAAACCCTGGTAAGGAACATTGGATAGCTGTGAAGAATATCCTAAAGTATCTGAAAAGAACTAAGGATATGATTCTCACCTCTGGAAGTGGTGACCTGAGGGTGGACGGGTACACTGATTCGGATTTCCAATCTGATGTTAATGACCAAAAATCCACCCCGGGATTTGTGTTTACTCTAAATGGTGGAGAGGTGACTTGGAAAAGTTCCAAGCAAAGCACAACCGTAGACTCCACCACAGAGGCTGAATACATAGCTGGCTCAGAGGCAGCTAAAGAAGCTGTTTAGATTAGGAAGTTCGTTGAGGAACTTCAAGTGGTTCCTAACATAAAGCTCTCGTTGCCACTTTATTGTGACAACATTGGAGCTATAGCGCAAGAAAAGGAACCTAGGTCTCACAATAAATCCGAACACATAGAGAGGAGATACCACATCATAAGAGAGATCGTTGCACGAGGTGAAATAGCTGTTCAGAAAATAGCCTCAGCCGACAATGTCGCTGATCCATTGACCAAGCCATTGGCACAGGCGGTGCTGGAAAAACATCTCAAAAAGATAGGTATTAACTACCACAGCAAATGGCATTGAGTGCAAGTGGGAGATTGTTAGATTATATGCCCTCGAATGCCATAAAGAGGATAGATTTATAGGGCATAAACATTGTAACTAAACTATGATTTTTCTATTAATATAAGGCAGTTGATTATTGTTTTCTTATAGGCATTTATAAGGTGTGAATAAACAACGTAAAGTCCTTGATGACAAGGCGAACCTTCTACCTCCTATGGGATAGGAGGAAAAGCACTAGAATGGTTTGACCCTTGACATCTAAAAGGGTTCGCAAGTCTAAGAAATATTGATTGGGCATCAATAGTGAATAAAGACTTGTATGATGTAAGTTTCGACAGAGAAAGTGCCAGTCGTACACTATGGAAATGGTAGTGGGAACTTATATCATAGACGTGTCAGTTGGACTGATATGTTCGAACACGGCTCGCATCAGCTCATCACATGGGTATTCACTCATTGACAGTCAATGATGAAACTGATAAGTAGTGATAGGTACGTGTGAACCTCTGACCTGAGAAATCGAGTTGAAGATGTACTTGTGACATCAAGTCTGTCATTAGAGTAGTTAGATTCAAATCACCTGTTGGTGGAATCGACCTCGAAGTGTGACTTGATGGGCAAGTAGCATTGTTAACTGATTTGCAATATGGAATTTATTCTCTCATAAGTGAATGAGTAAAATATCATATGCGATCATGAATAAGTGAGGATGAAAGTCTTTGGCCAAAGCATTTAAATACCTCGACTTATTATGAGCTTAGGCATATGGTCAAGTTATATGAGTTTGACTTTAAACCATGACTCTTACTTGACTGGGATATAAGAATAAAAGGTTTATACACGTACGGTATTCACGGCGTAAAAGTTTGGAATGATCCTATTCATTCGTTCTCAATTGGGTTACGGTGTGAGCCACGTGACTGGTTAAGTGTCACTGATACCCCTTTGGATTCCTCCCAATTGCCTTTTGAGACGAACCTAAAGAGTCGCGCTTAAAGGAAGTGCAAAAGGAAAAACATGGGAAAAAAGACTTGAGAGAATTCACGGCATTGGATGCCGTAATTAATTAATTAATTATAGGATAATTTAATTAATTAATTAAATTAATGAGTTAATTAATTCTTGGAGAAATTGAATTATAAATTAATTAGGAAATGAATTAATTGGATTATCAATTTATTTATTGGATAAATAAATTATCCGATTAATTAATTAGCAAGCAAGACGAAAGCCCGAAGGCTTCCGAGCCCACTAAGGGGCGGCCAAATGGACGCCAAATAGGGCTCTTGCATGCTAGTGTTATTGTTTCATAATGATATAAATATATCACAAGGTGAAAAATAACACCAGGCAACTTACATAACTTTCTCTCCAAGAAAAAGTCTCCCACCTCTCTCTCTCTCTCTCTCTCTCTAGCCATCTTTGACAAGGAAGAAAGGAGGATTTTTCATTTTTGATTCCGGCGTGACGAATTAGAGACATTGACAAATTCGGCGTTAGAGAAAAGGATCACGTTCAGAAATCAGCATACGCGAGAACGGTAATTTTTCTATACACAATTAAACACGAGGATTAGAGATGATTCAGGCTTTGGGAATTAAATTTACTTTCCGCTGCATTTTATTTGTATAATTCCCAACACTAACGTCAGAGGATATTCCGCTTCAGACGTCCAAACGTGAAGGAGTTAACGTTCGAATGTTGCATCCTCAACGTCCAAACATGGTCCCACCTAACGTTCGAACGTCCAAAGCAGTGAATCCAGGTTGTAAGTCTACTGTTACTGATCCCCTTCTTCCTGTTGAAGTACGTTTTCCTTTTCCCTTAGCTCAGAAGATTAAAAAGAATGAACATGATTAGAGTTTCCTTCATATTCTTAAGAGTTTGAGAGAAGTGCGTATTAACATTCCTGTTGTAAATGCTATCTTGCAGATGTCAAACTTCGCGAAAATTTTCAAGGAAATTCTATCAAACAAACAGAAGTGAGAAGAAGTGGGTACTGTCTACCTAACGGAAGCATGTTCAGCAGCTATGAAGAACAATGTGCCATAAAAATGTGATGAACAATATGCCAAAAAAATGCAAGGATATGGGTAGTCTATCCATTCCATGCACTATTGGGGATATGAAGTTCGACCGAGTTCTTTGTGATTTCGGGGTTGGGATCAACTTGATGCCTTATGCACTCTTTTAGAAGTTGGGCCTTGGAGAAACAAAAATCACTACTATGCGGTTGCAGCTTGGACATAAATCTGTCAAGAATCTCATTGGAGTGATCGAAGATGTCATAGTTAAAGTCGACAAGTTCTACTTTCCAGTCGACTTTGTGGTTCTTAAAATGGAGAAAGATTTTAATGTCCCACTAATCCTAGGAAGACCATTCCTAGCAACAGTTTTGCAAGAACATTCGTCTGATGACCCAAGCAGTCAAGACAGTGAGGCAGCGAGCACACGGAAGACCCAGTCTGCTCATGTGAGGCCTAGCAGTCGGCAGCTTTCGCAGCCAGTCGTTCCCCCTGCCACTGCGGCAGCGGATTTTGCTGCTGACGATGAAAATTTTCGATCCCCATCTTTTCATGATTAATTTATCACATTAAAATTACATAAAATTGAATTTATTAATATATAACGAATAAAAGAATTAAATTTCCTCAGGAACACAAAAAAACAAAAAACAAAATCCACATATCTAATCATGCATCGGAAAAAACTATAAATCATGCATCTAATCACATATTAACACGTAAATTACATACGTCGAACCCTGCGATTTGGCTCTG
Source organism: Buddleja alternifolia (assembly GCA_019426215.1). Taxonomy (NCBI): domain Eukaryota; kingdom Viridiplantae; phylum Streptophyta; class Magnoliopsida; order Lamiales; family Scrophulariaceae; genus Buddleja; species Buddleja alternifolia. Next base: position 10,240,468 of record CM033397.1, on the reverse strand, counting down.
ATACCACTGCTAGAAAAATTAAACAAAAGCGCAGCAGAAACTATGTAATTTTTATATTTTTTTTGGATTTTTCCATAACAGGATCAATCCCAGGTTTTATCAAGCGTATGTATGATGGGGATATTGAAACTTTACCCGTTGCAGTGAAGTGGTTGGAGAAACTCACGAAATCGTCCTCTTCAACTCTTTCACGAAACATTCCGGTCGATTGCTTTATAATCTGAGCAGTCCAAAAGAGCTGCCTTTAAATTGTCTTGCTAGAACAAACTCGATCAAAAAAATTCCTCCTTCTTAGGCACAATGACTGATGGCTAGAGGTAAGAGAGGAGGAGAGGAATTTCTTTCTTGTGGCTCAAGTGTACAATTAATTGTATGATCTAGGTAATAACTAATGTGATATATATTTATATCACTTAAGTTATAACATTGGGCTTAAAAAGCTCAAGTTGGACGCCTTCCTAGCCGACCCAACTCGGTCATGGTGCACCTCTTAGTGCACCAATTTGAGCACTGTCCAATTCTTTATTTAATTAATTAATTCAATCCAATTAATTAATCTAATTAAATAATAGATAGGATATTTAATTAATTTTATTTCTTCAAGAAATAATATATTAATTCATTCATTTATACTTATTTCTTCAAATATTTAATTCTATTTAATTAATTTTAAGTATCCAATACTTAAAATATTACCACAAGAAATATACCACATTTTCTTTGAATTTTTCCTTTTTGAGCGTGACTATTTAGGTTCATCTATATTTGGTAATGAGAGGATTCCATTAAATGTGGTTGCACCAAGCTAGTCAAGTGACCCACATTGTAAGTCAAATAAGATGAAATGATTAGATCTTTTACCTTTTCTATTGTAAATACCATGTGAATACACACTCTTTATTTCTTTATCCCGGTCAAGTGAGAGTCATGGTTTAGGTCAAACTCACAAACTTGACTCTATGCTATATTTATAATAAGTCTAGATCAATGAATGCTTTGGCCAAAGACTTTAAGATCTAACTTACTTATAAATGCATAGGATAATTTCTCGTTAACTTCCGAGGGAACGAATCTCATCTTGAATATCAATTAAGACTACTTCTCACCCATTAGGTTGCAGTTCGAGGTTGACCCCACCAAAAGGTGAATTGGGTCTAACTACTCTAATGACAAATCTAATGTCACAAGTATATCTTCAACTCGATTCCTTAACTCTAAAGTTCAGACATACCTATTATAATTTAATCAATTCTGTCATTGACTGTCAAAGAGTGAAACCCATGTGACAGAATTGAAGCGAGTCATGTCAGAATGCCACTATCTTCATCAGCGCACTACTTATGATGTGAGTTCTTCACTACTTTCTAGTGATTGATGGGCACCTTTCTCGTCAAAACTACATCATACAAGTCTTCATGATTTTCAATGCCCAATTGGGAATCATTGACTTGCAGACTATTTTAGTGCACAAGTATTAAACTCCTCTAGTGCCTTAGAGAATAAACTCTTATGTTCATAGACTTATAGATGATTACAATATATAAATGCCAATATAATAGTAAACAACTAAATGCAATTTTATTAAAAGAATAAGAAACAATTACAATTTAATAATGTCCTTACATTCTCTAATCCGCTAGTGGAATTTGAGGACATTAACCTAATAGGATTTCTGCTTTCGATTCTGGCACGAGGCTTTAGAAGTACTAACAAATTTGCTGCTCGGGTCAGATTTTGAAATACGCATATAAGGAAGAACACGTAAGTTTTCTTCCTCTTAGTTTGAATATGAAAAATCAGAGATGAACCACAACTTGGGATTTTTAAATTCTTCCGCTGCGTTTTTATATATACATTCCCCAACGCTAGTGTTAGACACAAGATTAATCTTATTTACCTCGACTCATTATGTACTTAAGCATATAGTCAATTACTGTGAGTTTGACTGAACCGTAACCCTCACTTGACTAGGATATAAGAATAAAAGGTTTGTACTCCTACGATAATCACAATAGAAAAGGTTTGGAATGAACCTAATCATTTGTTCTCAAATAGGTTACGATGTGAGCCACTAGACTGACTAAGTGCTACTCACATCCTTTTGGATTTTTGCTTTGGATTCCGGCGCGAGACTTATGAGGCAGTGACAAATTTTTGAGAAAATAGCAGATACCCCCCCCCCCCAAACTATGAGGTGATGTGCGCTTTGCCCCCCAAACTATTAAAAGTTGCACTCAACACCCTAAACTATCATATATGTGCACTTTGCCCCCTTGGTCAGCTTCGGGCAGCACACAGGGGGTAAAGTGCTACAAACCGCATAGGTGAGGGGCCAAAGCGCACATCACCTCATAGGTTGGGGGGGTATCTGCTATTTTTTCTTTTTTTAAAAATTGAAATATTCTTAATATTAACTTAACCCCCCTCGGTCAACTTCGGGAAAATTTTTACCCATTCATCATTCAATTTAAATCATGCATATTGGAATTTATTTGGATTTTTCTTGAAATATTATTTCTAGGTTTGAAATAAATAATTTTCAAATATGAAAATAAGAAAAATAAAAATAAAACGTGAAAATAAATAAGAAAACAATGAAAAGAAGTATAAATTCAAATATTCATAATTTTCTAGAAATAAAAAAGACAATTCAAAAATCCGGAAAAATGAAAATAAATTAAAAAAAATGAAAAAAAGTATAAAAATAAAAAATATAAAAAATGAAAAAATTAGTAAAATTTTAAAAAAGGGATAATAGCAGACACCCCCCTCGGTTATGGGGTGATGTGCACTTTGCCCCCTAACTTATTGAAATATGCACTTTGCCTCCTCACTTATCATAAAATGTACACTTCACCCCCTCGAGCAGTTCGAGCAGATTCGGGCACCACACTTATCATAAAAATTGGACTTTTGCCCCCTGACTTATGTGTCTTTGTAGCACTTTGCCCCCTAACTTATGTGTTTTTATAGCATTTTGCCCCTTCACTTATGTGTTTTGTAGCACTTTGCCCCTGCCCGAGCTGCTCGAGGGGGTGAAGTGCACATTTTATGATAAGTGAGGGGGCAAAGTACACATTTCAATAAGTTAGGGGGCAAAGTGCACATCACCCCATAACTGAGAGGGTGTCTGCCATTATCCCTTTAAAAAATAAAAAAATCTGGTGATGTGCGCTGTGCCCTCTCACCTATGAGGTGATGTGCGCTTTGCCCCCCTCACCTATGCAATTTGTAGCACTTTGCCCCCTGTGTGCTGCCCAAAGCTGACCGAGGGGGCAAAGTGCACATATATGATAGTTTAGGGTGTTGACTGCAACTTTTAATAGTTTGGGGGGCAAAGTGCACATCACCTAATAGTTTGGGGAGGTATCTGCTATTTTCTCCAAATTTTCTACTCGGGTTAGATTTTTGAAATACGCATATAAGGAAGAACATGTAAATTTTCTTCCTCTATGTTTGAATATGGAAAATCAGAGATGAACCAACACTTGGGATTTTTAAATACTTCCGCTGCGTTTTTTATATGCACGTTCCCCAACAATATGATTGGATGTAAGCCTGTTAGTTATCCTATGGAACATAATGTCAAATTAACTTCCATAGATTATGATAAAGGAACTGATTTAAATATTGATGATCCTATTACTAATAATGTGTCTAAATATCAAAAAAATAGTAGGAAAGTTGATATACTTTGGCATGACTAGACTTGATATATCATATTATGTACAGTTGCTCAGCCAATTTATGCATAAACCTAAAAGCTCCCATCTAGAAACTATGTACAGAGTCTTGAGATATTTGAAAGGTAGACTAGGATTAGGATTATTAATGTCTTCCAAAAGTTCTATGACAATTAAAGCCTTGTGTGACTCTGATTTGTCTGCTTGTCCTATGACAGAAAGTCTTTAACTGATTTTGCTATACAAATTTGTGATTCTTTGGTGTCTTGGAAATCCAAGAACCAAGACATTGTTTCCAGATCCTCTGCAGAAGCAGGGTGCAGGTCCATGGCCACAACAACATGTGAGGTAATATGGCTTCTTACTTTACTTAAATATTTGTGCATTATTCCTACTGAATCTGCAAAATTATATTGTGATAGCAAATCTGCTATATATATAGCTGCTATATTGGGAATTCTGGTATCATGCGCAGTAAAATTTAAAACATATCCAGATTCCCAAAATCCAAGACCAATTTGTTGATTTTTGTTGATTTTTAACATAAAACGAAGAACACGAAAAACTTACCTTTTTCGAATTCTATTAATCCTTGCGAATCTTTAACGGTCCAATCGTCCAACCTCTAGATCATCACGCAGGAACAGACTTTTGGAAATCTTCATCATCATCTCCCATGGCGGCTAGGCGGAGATAATATGAAGCTTTTACTGTCTTGTATTTTGGTGGAGGATTTCAGTATTGTGAATGACTGAATTGTGTTATTCGACTGAATGAATGAATTGTCTCTCTAGTGCTTGTGTTGGAGGATTAAATAATCCTCCACCTTAAGCCCAGATACACGCCCATAAGGGCCCGTTGAACGCCCCATGTGGGCTAAATTGACCCAGTCAATTTAGTCCACTTAATTTAACTATACTTCATTTAATCCAATTAAAGAAATATACATTAAATTAATATTCCAATTTAAATATATAATTAATTCAGTTAATTAACTATTCAAATTAAATAATTTAATTTACCATTGTTTAATCCAATTAAACAACTAATTAAATTAGTTCGTCCAATTAATTAATTCGTCCTACCATAGGACAAATTACCAAAATACCCTCCAAATACAAAACTCGATTTTCAATCTATTCCTTTATAGCGTGACTCCCTAGGTTCGTCTCGATTGGCAATGGGAGGAAACCAAAGGATGTGGGTGACACCTAGCCAGCACCATGGCCCCACATCGTAGCCCAACCGAGTACGAAATGACTATGTCATTACGAACCTCTAGATTATGAATATTGTACGAGTATAAGCCCTTCACTGACGTATCCCGATCGAGTGAGAGTCATGGAATGTAAAAGTCACAGGACTCGATGCTATGCTAAGAATCTTAGTAACATGAGATTACAGAACTAGCCTCCATGTCAAACACGAGTTAGTTCATGAGCTCTGGCCAGAGATTTTAATCTCATTTACCCATGATCGCATAGGATACTTCTCATTTACTTTCGAGACAGTGAATTCCTTCTTGCTAATCAGTTAAGACTATTACTTGCCCATCAAGCCGCACTTCGAGATTGACCCCACCAACGGGTGAATTGGATCTAACTACTCTAATGACAGACTTGACATCACAAGCACATCTTCAACGTGATTACTCAGGTCTAAGGCTCACGCATATTATCATAATCAGTAATCCAATCATTGACAGTCAATGAGTAAAAACCCATGTGATTGGATTACTATGAGTCGTGTTTGAATACATTAGTCCCATCAATGTATCTATAACACAAACTCCCACTATCCCATAGTGTTCGAATGGCACTCCCTGCCAGAGCTTGTGTCATACAAGTCTAAACGAATCTCAATTCCCAATTGAGATTCTCCAACTTGCGAAACATTTAAGTGATCAAGTATCAAACCCTTCTAGTGCCTACCCCCTTAACTACTATAAGGAGTGGAAGGTCCTTCTTGATTCACATGGACTTATTATTCATTCAAGTCTTATAGATGCCATTAAGACTTATACCAAAAAGATATTAAAATGCCTTTCTATTAGTTAAGGGTTGTGCAATATAAACTAGTGTCTTATATTCTAATCTCCTCGTTGGCATCGAGGGCGCTTTCCCAACAATCCCCCACTCTATGCCAATTGGTATATAATACCCATCTTCTAAAGATGTCACTTTTGTGCCACCTATGATAGTTTCTTGGTGAGTGGGTCAGCCGTGTTATCGGCTGAGGTTCATTTTCTACAAGGCTACATTGCCTTTTCCAACAATCTCTCAAAAGATGTTATATCTCTCAGCGTGTTAGATTTGTGAGACCTTGGTTCCCCAGCTTGCGCTTTAGCTCCATTTCATCACAGTAAAGTGATAAATGCAAACTCCACGCTAGGGACCAATAGAAGTTCCACCATGAACTTCAAATCCAAACAAGATTCCTTGACCACCTCTAAGGCTTCATGGCAATTTTATATTCATTCTCAGTAGTGGAGTAATTTACTTGGAAACTTCCAGGTTACTACTTCATAGTTGAGAGTGAATACAAAACCCAAAGTGGAATTTTAGTTTCTTTATCAGACTCAAAGTCCGAGTAAGTATAAATTTCCACTATCAGTTCTCCACAGGCACAGACGAAGAATATATCTTAAGTTTTTGTCAAATACTTCATGATATATTTTATGTTTACCCTTTGCTCTTCCTCACTAGGAAAAAGCCTTTCCTCAGATCTTCTATCTTAAATTGCTTTAGGATTTATTCTAAGCAAAGGGCTTGAGAGGGCCCCATCATCCTATTCGTTCTATCTCCATAGACACGAATGATAAGGATATATGTGGCTTCTCCCAAGTCTTTCGTGGAGAATATGCTCGATGTTTATGTCTTGATCCAAGTCAATGAGCCCATATTATTTCTCATAAGTAGAGCACTCTCTACATGTTGTACCAGAAATGACGTCTCGCTCCCACTGGCCTTCTTGCACACATATGTTTTCTCTTCATTTTTAATGATATCATAATTCCAAATTATGTCATAAAAGTGAAGATTCCAACTGCGAGAGGTCTGCTTAAATCCACAAGTGAATTTATACAGCATATAGACCTAATGAGAATCGACCTCAAATGTGAAACCCTTGGGCTGTTCCATATGGATGTCCTCCTTAAGGAATCCATTCATGAACAAGTCTTCACATCTACAGGCCAAATTTTCATAATCTTGGTGTGTTACTATCGAAAGTAAGATTCTAGTGGGTTTGATTATAGTTGTGGCAAAGGGACTTCCTCATAGTCAATGCCCTTTTTTTTACTACACCATTTCGCCATCAGCCTGGTCTTGCCATTCGAATCAGTCTTTCTCTTGTAGATGTGTTCAACTCTGATGGGTACAACACTCTTGAGGCAATCTACTAAATTCTAGGATTAATTCAAAGATATCTAATCCATCCTCACTTTCATAGCCTTACACCTTCTCGTAGAGTCCATATCCACTATCGATTTGTCATGGGTAGAGGGATTGTATCCAGGGTTCGTCTCTGCTACAACATACAACTTATGCTTTCCTTGTAGCAGACAACCATCTATCTCAGGCGGCTGAGATACTCTACCAGACCAACTCATTAGTGGTTGTGTTATAATGGGCTTAGTTTGGGTTTCTTGAATAATAGTCTCCTAAGGAGTTTTATTTTGTTCTTATAGAACAATATTTCTACCAACTTGACTTTCTCAAAGGAACTTACCTTCGAGAATGGTGGCTTTTAAGGCCACAATGATCCTCCGATCATCATGTAGGTAAAAGAGGTCTTCCACTGAATTATTTGAGACAACCAACAAAAATATCCTTTTAAGGACATAGCCTCCAGATTCTTTACCTTTGTCTTTTATACGTAGGTCGAGTATCGTCGTACTCTCACGTACTTAGGACTAGGCTTCCATTTGCGCCGTATCTGATATGTTGCATTAGGAAAGAATTTGGAGGGACATCTATTCAAGATTCACCTATGAGCAGCGCATGACTCACTATGAATTGGGCAATTCCATGTAGTTTAGCATAGAATGAGTCATGTCCAACAATGCCTCGTTCTTGCATGCTACTGCCTTATTCAATTGTAGAGTCGCTGGAAGTGTTAGCTGTGAAACTATACTACGTTCTTTTTAGAATGGGTCGAATTGGAGAATCATATACTTGACACTGCGATCCAATCGTAATGCCTTTATATGACATCCATTTTCAACCATTGATGTCAGTATGCACCAAACTTCAAAATATGAGTGGCCCCTTAATATTTTCCCCGTGCAGGGAGATCATGTTTCTCCTAACTCATGAATCTTATGCTCTTAAAACATAACCTAATCTTAGGTGCCAAACAATTTCTCTAGTTTGTCTCTAGCATACTACGCTCTTTAGTATATATGTTCATAGTACACTAATTCTGAACTTTTAAATTGTTGTTAACAATTTTAGTAAGGATGCATTGTTCCTACATTTATTTCCAAAATAAATGTCAGGTTATTTAATACCAAACTTAAAGAAGTATCGTTTCTTAACCTAGTCAAGAAAGGATAACATTTTTAGTACCATTTGGAAAAACTAATCAATCATCCAATACTATAAAAAATGTCCGGAATATTCAAATGAACAAAGTTCTAGTTCCACCATAAATCAGCTCTCGTTCTTCCAACTTTTCACTTCTTTCTCATTCTTCAATCATAAGCACTAACTCTAAAATGGAGAATATAAGAAGCTAAGAAAACTGGTCATAGAACACTAGTTTTAAAAACACATAGTTCTATATCTGGTGCGCCTCATATAATAGCCCTACTCGTCGTCCCATACTTAGACTTGAGTAATGCCCCTACTCGTCGTCCCATACTTAGACTTGAGTAATGCTTTCTTCAAGCATATAGTTCAACTACTCGAAACTGAGGATCATCCTCAAGTTTCTAAGTCAGTTGATTTGGTTATGCCAGTTCGGACAAAATTCTCAAGCATATCTAACTAAATGGGTTTCTAATCTAAGAGAGATATAAAATAAAGCAGAAAATAAACCAAAATCTCAATTAGGTTTTTATATATTGCACACAAATAAAACTAGGACTTTAATTTTACTTGGCTTCCACTGCATTTTTCGAAACATCGCTCTCCCACTATAATTTTTCGGAAATCTCATTGAATAGATTTTGTAGTGAGTGATTGAGTTCTTTAACTAGTTTAATAGGTTGCAACCTTTTACTGGTATGTGGCCTATTAATCTATTAAAGTGATGTCCAACATCAACCCATCAAATGGATGATTCAATCTATTTGTCCATTATTCATCAAATCTCAACCTTTTAACGATCATATTGATTTATAAATAATTTAAGTTGAACCCACTAACTATCTATCAGTCTAACAATTGAATTTCACCTTACAACCTTTTGCTGGTATTTGGGGTGAAATTTGTTCTCGACCAACGACATTTCATACACTTAGGAAAAATTTTAAATATATTTCAATATATAACCCCATTGCTTAGGGACAATATTATATATTAAATATCATTTTAATTTATCCTAAGTTCAGTGGAGGACATGATACCTAGTACCCTTTACTAACTTAATATTTTTCAAATGTGGGAGAATTTAATTTGTTTTCATAAAGGTCTCAAATATGCATATTAATTTATAAAGCACAAACATGCATATAAAGCATAGAAAACACCTAGTAATTCTACCTACATACACACTTCCATGAACTTTCTAAATCGACCCAAGCCAATGGGCTAATCAACATATATTTTAAGCATGCTCAAACATAAAAATAAAACCTAAGTTCATGGGAGAAGTAATTATCACATAAAATGAGCATATAACATACACAAGCATATATGTAAATAAGAGCATAAAATAAATCTAGTTTATTTAATAATCAAATCCAATTTGACTATTAGAAAATTAAATCTCATTCAATTTTAGTACCAAAACTAAATCCAATTTATCAAAGTCAAATCGAATCCAATTTAATTTTCATGCGATCGAAAAATCTAAATTATAATAATCAAAACCAATTTAATTATCATGAGAATATTAAATTTTATTTAATCAAAGTGAAATTAAATCTAAATTAATTTTCATAGATAGACTAAAGCTAATTTAATCTCAATGAAAATAAACTCAATTTAACTTTCACATGTAGATTAAATATTAATTTAATAAAGGTGAAACCAAATCCGATTTAATTTCCATGGGCTCACAAATCCAATGACTAATTTAATTTAATCATTACAAAATTAAAACAATTTAATTAAATAGATAATTAAAATTAATTCAATTTCGATGGGTGATTAAATCCAATTTAATCAACTTACAAAATTTAAATCTAATTTTATTAATAACTCAATTAAAACTAATGTAATTTTGATATGTAGGTTAAAAAAATTTCAATTTGAAATAAATCAAATCAAATTTAATTTATTATAAAATTAAACCCATTTAATTTTGATTGAAGAAGGAAAAATAACTTGATCCAATATTAGGTGTTGGGTCAAACCCAACTTAATTTAGTTAGGTGCCATTGGGTCAAAATCCAAATTAACCAAAATCATTTCAATTAATTCAAGTCTTAAGCCAAATTAGCCTAACCAAACTAAGCCCACCCTTTAGTAGACCATTTTAACTCGTATTGGGTCAACCCACCGACATTTTAAATTTAATTGGAGTTGGGCCAAGCCCAACATATAAATTTAATGTGTTGGGCTCGGCCCAACCCACACTTGAACATTGCTGCCCTAACAGCTTCTCCTTTTTCCCTGCCGCGCCGTCATCGGCGCCTGACGCCGCGGTCGTGGCTTCTCCGGCCATGGCTGCGACGTCCTGCGCCGCCGCTTTTTCCAGATCCCCGTCCAACCTTCGTCGTCGCCGGAATCGCACGAAAAACGCGATTTTAAGCCTATTTCAACCTTGAATCACGGCGGTTTTCCATGGCGATTTCAGGCGACACGAGCATCGATTTAAGGCGATTCCATGCGGCGGTAATGGCATCTCTTCTAGCCACCCACATCGGCATATCATCGAGCCACAAATCCGATTTGCAAAATCAGGTTTTTGAAGAAGAAAATCCGATCTGCAAACCCGATTTCTAACAGCCATTGTCATGGCTTTTTCCGGCGATGTTGGAAATTGGATATGGGTCATGGGTCGCCCATGAGGGCTTGATCCTACCCATATTACTTTGAAAGAAAGAAAAGGAGGGAGTAGTTTTTTGTAGGATAAAACTACCCCAACTCCTTCCTTCTCTCCCATATATATCTTATATTTGAAATAAGATAAATAACAATACATATACAAGAATAGAGAGAAAATTTGCACCAAAATGAGGGGCTAAAAGTGAAGGCATAAAAGTGTCATTTTGGTGTGATATTGGCAAAGAAGATTCACCATTTGAAGTACTTGGATTGTGGATAGTCATCTCTCTCCCCGTGATTGAGAATGCAGACGTTTTAGAGCATCAAAACCGTGTGGAAGAAGTGTGAAACAACCAAGTTGAGATCCGCATTTGGTTAGTATTTAATTATGTTGAAATCGCATGTTTTATGTGATTAATTTCCGTCATTGGTATCAGAGCGAGTTTGGTTGTGTTCCAAACTTGCTTCCACACGAAAATATGATAATTATATGTTTTAAAATCATGCTTCCCGTTTTTACGTAAGATATGGGTTCATTCATGGTGATTTTATGATATGTTCATAATATGCTTTAATTTTTCGAAATGTAGCATGCCTAGACCATGTATAAATAAAGTATGAAGTTATATGTAAGCACGCTTGAAATGTGCATATGTTTATGAAATGTATATGTTGTTTTCTTGATGACATTGAGTTTTTTGACGACTTACATGCATGTGATAAGATGTGTTAAAATGTATATACCATAAGCAGCGGACCTTGCTTTCCGCTTATGATAAACTCATTGATCTTTTATATTGAGTAGGAAGACCCACTATAAGTCTTACATGACTTGGTTATTGCCCTCTAGAGCATCTTATTCGATTCTACATATTCCAAAATATTATGACACGACGTGTCACAATTTTTACTAATTAGTACTCATCTAGTACTGTTCTAAAATCTCAATACTCATATGAGATTTTGGTTGCCATGGTCATACTAGAGATATCATACATGCCCATCTATACAACATTGATTTCGTACTAAGCAAATTAACATTTATGACAATTCACCATAATGTACAGATTCGAAAGGTCACGTAGTGCCCAATCATCATCCGTGTCAAAATGTTCATTGTCACAAATTTAATTTCCTAGTAAAAATCTCATAAAGTTCTAGGTAAGTATAACTTGAACCAACCTTAGAACTCCCACTTAATATCATGATCAAAGCATATCATAATATATATAAGAAAACACATCTTATCACATGCATGTAAGTCGTCAAAAAACTCAACGTCATCAAGAAAACAACATATACATTTCATAAACATATGCACATGAGCTATATGTCAACAACTTTTCAACGCAAAGAACGTATATACATGCGATTTAGTAATATAACGAGCTCTAAGTATCTCTACACATACGAGAAACCATATTAACCATCCCATTTGAGAGTCTATCTCTAGGAGCGAAATTCAAAAGACGTCGAGGACCATTATTCATCCTCAAAGATAATAATTTCCTCGTCTTGAATTCCAGCTCTCTCTCTTTCCACATTTTAATGAATAAAGACTTCAAGAGACGTAGATCTTTGTCTTTATTTTCAGTGTAAATCCTATCAAATTCACATCTCCAAAACTTAGTTAGAGAATTTCTCCATAATTCTCTTTCTCGGTCTGGACCACCAAAATAATGACCCAAATGAAGTAGCTCTTTGTACTTTATTTTCATTATCTTAAAATGCTCACGCAAAGAATGTTCGGGGCGCATTCTATAACACCTCAACAATTTTTAACTTTACCAAATGCACACGAGTTCTTCTCGCTCTAACTCCTCTCCAGAGGATGTTAGAGCGAGAATAAATTGGGGTCTCGTGTGCATCTATGGTAAAATAAAAATTTGTATTAGAATGGGCACAAAGCCAATCCGATAATACATTACCTTATGCGTGAAGCATTTTAACACTTAATGAAAATGAAGTAACAATTAGAGCTCTTCAACGATTTGGGTAATTTAGACCGAGAAAGAGAATTATGGAGATTCCAAATGCGTTTAACAAAAATGAGCATAATTTTGAAGATGTGTTCAAAAAATCTTCATCTTGATAGGATTTAGCCAAGGCATGAGAAATAATTTCAGAAAATCAATCAAAAAATCTTCCGAAGTCTTTATCATTGCCCAAAAGACTGGAATTTTTCTTATTATCTTTTTAATGGTCATCGACGTCTTTTGAATTTCGCTCCTAGAGATATCTCAAATGGGATGGTTAATATTTTCCTCTCTATGTGTAAAGATACTTTCGTTAAATATCCAAAAATTCCCAAAATAGATTTCTGAGAAATCTGAAATTTTCCGGCCGAAAACGGCCCCCGGAGGTGCACACACGCGCCCCCACGCGCCTCATCTGCATATGTTTATGAAATGTATATGTTGTTTTCTTGATGACATTGAGTTTTTTGACGACTTACATGCATGTGATAAGATGTGTTTTCTTATATATATTATGATATGCTTTGATCATGATATTAAGTGGGAGTTCTAAGGTTGGTTCAAGTTATACTTACCTAGAACTTTATGAGATTTTTACTAGGAAATTAAATTTGTGACAATGAACATTTTGACACGGATGATGATTGGGCACTACGTGACCTTTCGAATCTGTACATTATGGTGAATTGTCATAAATGTTAATTTGCTTAGTACGAAATCAATGTTGTATAGATGGGCATGTATGATATCTCTAGTATGACCATGGCAACCAAAATCTCATATGAGTATTGAGATTTTAGAACAGTACTAGATGAGTACTAATTAGTAAAAATTGTGACACGTCGTGTCATAATATTTTGGAATATGTAGAATTGAATAAGATGCTCTAGAGGGCAATAACCAAGTCATGTAAGACTTATAGTGGGTCTTCCTACTCAATATAAAAGATCAATGAGTTTATCATAAGCGGAAAGCAAGGTCCGCTGCTTATGGTATCTTTGTGGATTGTATGATATATGATCTCATATGCGAATGAATAATCATACTATTGATCTACAAGTGGACCAAATGAGTAATACATCCGTAAAACTGAACTGAATTGGGATTGTTGACTTTAGTATTTGATAATTAGAAGCATACCCGGAATAAGAGAACAATGAGTTACTCTTTTGAGGGTAATGCCAAATACTATTAGAAATTAAAAGTCAACATACAATGACTTCTCTTATGAGAAGTGATGAGTTCAAGTTTTTGTACAATCTCTTTTTTAATAATAAAGACATCTAAAGATCAAGTCTTTTATTTGTGAAAAGACTTTCATAGTCAGTGTTAGCCATTTTGTGTTTTGTACATAAGAGGCTTATTGATTCTATGATAATGACTTAGGACTTTGTGGCTGATCTGTTTTAAAGAGAATTTGAGATTCTTACAGTAAACGAGATTAGAACAAAGGAAAAGTCATGAAAGAGACATATGATGACTCTAGAGAGAGCAAACTTAACCACTAATGTGAATAGAAGTGGACTAAAGGTAAAAGTGCTATATTGATATATTATTGGTCATTTTACTCGTGTATGCACTGAGTTGAAAACATAGCACTTGTAGACGCTTAAATAGTGCATCTTACATATTAAGCACTGAGATACTAAATCTTGTCCTATGTGGATTTAGGTTTATGGTTATCAATTAAAAAGCGTTTGAAATTCTAGAAAGATCATTGGATGTCGGTCTTCCGGATTGTTTTCCTGAGATTGTATTACTCTTGGATTTGAGTTTTTTGACTTGGTTAGTATCTTTAGAATAGATATACAAAGTGGTGCTAGATTTGTTTCTTCTTGAATGGTTTGAGGGTGAATTGTGACCAAGGCACATTGATTATTCGATCATAATCAATATGTGTTCATTAAGTAAAGTGAACAACTATGTGTGCATTTTTTTGTATACTTGGTTAAGTCAAAATGAATTAAGACACTAAGCTAGTAAGAGAAACTCTCTGAATAACTTTCGTAGTTACTTGTCAATATGTGGTAAATCATATGTGACCATTCAGAGGTTAATGGGTAGATATTTCATTGCAGTTAATTTTGTTAGACTTCTGTGATTTAATTAATATGGGGGTTGGGAAATGAACCTCCTATTCCATTACTCCTTTACATACATTGATCCTGTCTGTTTTGATTTATCCTAATATGAAACGTTAGAATGTTTCTTTGAAAATTATGAGAGAATCAAATTGATGAATTTATCTTTGAGAGGTTAAATTCAAAGGGACAATGTATTTGTATCTCGGAGATACGCAAATGATCTAAGGTGTACGTGTTCTAAGTGAACATGATGAGGTGGAAAATTAGTAAATCACAGAATGTCTGGAGAATTTTTTATTTGGATGAAGAATCTTGAAATTGCTAAACCTCAAGTCAGGTTTAACGATTCGTATAGTGGCTTTGTGCCTTATAGATCACTTATGAGAATCGTGTTCCCGAGTTTGAGTGGGAGCAAATTTATCGTAGTGATCAAGTTAGTTGAATCCAAATTTTGTGCAAACACAAAATATTCTCTGGAAAATTAGATAGAGTCTAATATAGTAAGACTCCGTCATATTCTATTATTTGAGAAGATTGAATTAATGCAATGAAAGAGTATTTATAGAATTACTAAATCTATAAACATGTGTGGCACCAATAACTCGTGACAATTGCTGAGGAGGGGATAGTTGTCTGTGTGGCAGCAATTGCCCTCGTGGTAAGGTCATAGCCAAAATGTGGTATTTCGACTTTCACATGGTTTAAAGATTTGAGTTGCATAGTTTCTCTTAGTTATAGTGTTATAAGTATGTTGTAGTCACCCAATTGTATATAATCAAACCAAGTTTGGATTCTGGTTCAACATTAAACGTGAGGATATTGAGAACTTTACATGTTCTCGAAATCTACTAAGATGTTGACATTTAGATTTCGAGGTACAAAGCTCACCCAGTGGCAAATGGTATAAATATACACGTGTGTGTGTATCTTGAGATAAACTTGTTTGCTAGCGGTGATACTTTTTTTGTTTATTATATTTTCTTGGTTATTATGGACATTTGAGATTTACAATGGACACGAGACTACATTTCTTGATAGAGATGTAATTAAAAAGATATGCATGGGAATACCTTGAGGATTCCAGAGACAATGGTCAACGGGTAAAATCTGTGAACTTATAACCTTTGGTGACCGGAATTTGTCTTCAAAATAATGAAGTATGAGATTTTATAAATACATGATGTTATACATGTGTTTTCATCTTCATAGATGTAGATCATTGTTTTGTTGTCTGTAAGTCCATTAAGATACTTGGAATTCTATCTCTTTATTGATAATGTCTTATTAGCCGAGATGAGAAGGAGTACATTAAGCCATTGAGAATGGTTTTCCTTCAAATTATGAAGTAAGGGACATGTTGAGTAAAGTATTTGATTTTATATTAAAATCCATGTAAATCGTTAAAAATTGAATCTTGCTCAGTGCCGAGATCCATGTTAGAGTTTTCTATAGTACGATTTCATAATGGGTACTTGTAAGCTCATCAATACTCCTATAGTATAGAGTTGTAGCCTCGAAATGTGTCCAAAGAGTCCAAATAGAAATGTCTAGACCACCATATTCCAATAGTTGTTTGTTTTTTGGATCTTGAAGTACAATGTGACTTGTACTCGCTCCAATACTTGTTATGCCATGGGTCATAAGGTATTGTCCAATTCTAGTATGACGTATTGGACAATAGCTGGTAAACACTGCAAATGATTTCCTTAGTATGGAGAAAAGTTGTCAAAAGAATATACATATGTGGACTTGAGGAGGGGATTTGGATAAGTGTGCCTACCTCTGAATTTGCTTCTATTACAATGCTGACTCTAGAAGTAGCACGAAACAACTTGTGTAACATTGTGCGCAATTAAATATTATTTGTGGCATGTATATTTGCAGTGTGGGATAATGTTTGGTTGAATTTGTTTTATAGCATGTGGGAGTTGTAAGCAGTTATGTGGGAGCTGTGATTATATATGTGAATATATATCGTGATAAACAGCCAGCTAATGCTTACATAGAAGTCTTATTATTGACCTATTGCTGTAAAATCGAACATCGACACAAAATATAATTTTATGAGATATCATTGTAAACCAATGAGTGGTGTTACAACTTGTGTATACGCATTTAGAAGTGGCTAAAGTTGCTACTTGGCCTTAGCCTAGAGATATATTTGTTGGTCATGTTAGATCTCTAGAATTGCGTAGAATGCGATCTCTTTTTAACTAAAGGATGTTCATAGAGATTTATGCCCATAAATGTTTGACATTTGAGTGATGTGCTTTCTAAGCATGTATGTGATGATATGCACTCGATGTCTAAAGGTATGTCAGATAAGTTCGAGATTGACTCTCTCACACGAGCAATCGCCTCTGACATTGAGCAATGTGCAGAGATGAGACATTTTTGATTTTGTGGCACACTAAATCATACGTAGAGATGATGTCGCCTTGATTGATAATCAAGATGAGATTACTGTTATGAATTTATGTAATCGAAATGGATTCCCACCATCCATTGACTTATCTAGAAGCCAGATGTGAGTTTTCTTGAGGTTGTTATTGATAGAGGACGAACAAGAAGAAAACTCAGGTTAAGTGTTGGGATACACTTGAACTAAGATCTGTACAGTGTATTTGATTTGAATCATGACATACGCTTCCAAATAGGAAGAAAAACATTGTAGCACGCGTTTCATACCGCGTGTGCTATATGACCATTGGAGAAATGAGAAAAATCCCTGCTTTCTCATTGTGTGAGACTCAAAGGTTTATGTAACCTAAAATTATACCCTTATAACTTTCTACTGTTTCTTAAAGCTTTATTTTAGTGTTGCTACTTTAGCATATTACCAATAGCCACGAATGATTCGGCAATGCGGTATATGTCTAGGAAAGCAGCTATAATATTGTTGAGAGATTCTAGTGGGAAAGGAAGACTATCTTTGTCTGACACGTATTTTATATTCACAGGCCGGCCAATTATGTCAAACTTAGTGTTTTAAACATAATTGTGAATACATAGAATTGATTGGAAGTCAAGTATACTCTTGAATATTGTTTGAGGGACAAGAGATACGTTGACTTGTGTAGTAAAAAGATGTCTGGGGTATAGCGAGAAGTTGTCCTCATATTATTCGATATTGAGTTGCTATACATCCTTAATCGGTGTATAGCTTGAAGCTCATCATATATGCTCGCTGGTCACACGATCCATTTGCTTGTATGAAATTGTGAATATGTTGTTACGGTTACAGCAGATGTATGTCTAGCCCTCATGTGCGAGTGGGAGATGTTGGAAATTGGATATGGGTCATGGGTCGCCATGAGGGCTTGACCCTACCCATATTACTTTGAAAGAAAGAAAAGGAGGGAGTAGTTTTTTGTAGGATAAAACTACCCCAACTCCCTCCTTCTCTCCCATATATATCTTATGTTTGAAATAAGATAAATAACAATACATATACAAGAATAGAGAGAAAATTCGCACCAAAATGAGGGGCTAAAAGTGAAGGCATAAAAGTGTCATTTTGGTGTGATATTAGCAAAGAAGATTCACCATTTGAAGTACTTGGATTGTGGATAGTCATCTCTCTCCCCGTGATTGAGAATGCAGACGTTTTAGAGCATCAAAACCGTGTGAAAGAAGTGTGAAACAACCAAGTTGAGATCCGCATTTGGTTAGTATTTAATTATGTTGAAATCGCATGTTTTATGTGATTAATTTCCGTCAGGCGACTTCAACAATCGATTCAGCAACTGAAGTCCCGGCCTTTCGAATTTCAGATTGGGTCTGCAAATTCTCTGGCGATTTCAGGCCAAGTTCGACGAGTATCAGCGCCGATTGGGTGCCGACTGAAATTCATAAAATTTCCAGATTTTTAGCCCAGATATTTCAAAAATTACAAAATCATCAAACAATTTTTCAGATTTCAAATTGTACAATATCAGATTTTTCGATCTCTTGATTCCAAATCAATAAATACGCGATAAACATGAATCAACACAAAAACATGCATAATCACGTAAATAATTCAACGAATCCAACAAATTTGGCTCTGATACCACTTTTGGGAATCCTGGTATCATGCGCAGCAGTATGAAGCTTTTACTGTCTTGTATTTTGCTGGAGGATTTCAGTATTGTTAATGACTGAATTGTCTTATTCGACTGAAAGAATGAATTGTCTCTCTAGTGCTTGTGTTGAATCCTGCTTGTGTTGGAGGATTAAATAATCCTCCAACTTAAGCCCAGATACACGCCCATAAAGGCCCGTTGGACACCCTCAATCAATTTAGTCCACTTAGTTTAATTACATTTCATTTAATCCAATTAAATAAATATACATTAAATTAATATTCCAATTTAAATATTTAATTAACCCAGTTAATTAACTATTCAAATAAAATAATTTAATTTACCAATGTTTAATCCAATTAAACAACCAATTAAATTAGTTCGTCCAATTAATTAATTCGTCCTACCATAGGACAAATTACCAAAATATCCTCCAAATATAAAACTTGATTTTTAGTCTATTCCTTTATAGCGCGACTCCCTAGGTTCATCTCGATTGGAAATGGGAGGAAACCAAAGGATGTGGGTGACACCTAACCAGCAACGTGGCCCCATATGATAGCCCAACCGAGTATGAAATGACTATGTCATTACGAACCTCTAGATTATGAGTAATGTATGAGTATAAGCCCTTCACTGACGTATCCCGATCGAGTGAGAGTCATAGAATGTCAAACTCACGGGACTCGATGCTATGCTAAAAATCATAGTAACATGATATTACAGAACTACCCTCCGTGTAAAACACGAGTTAGTTCATGAGCTCTGGCCAGAGACTTTAATCTCATTTACCCATGATCGCATAGGATACTTCTCGTTTACTTTCGAGACAGTGAATTCCTTCTTGCTAATCAGTTAAGATTGCTACTTGGCCATCAAGCCGTACTTCGAGGTTGACCTCACCAACGGATGAATTGGATCTAACTACTCTAATGACAGACTTGACGTCACAAGCATATCTTCAACGTGATTACTCAGGTCTAAGGCTCACGCATACTATCATAATCAGTAATGCAATCATTGACAGTCAATGAGTAAAAACTATGTGATTGGATTACTACGAGCCGTGTTCGAATACATTAATCTCATCAATGTATCTATGAAACAAACTCTCACTATCCTATAGTGTTCGACTGACACTCCCTGTTAGAGCATGTGTCATACAAGTCCAAACAAATCTCAACGCCCAATTGAGATTCTTCGACTTGCGAACCATTTAAGTGATCAAGTACCAAACTCTTCCAGTGCCTACCCTCTTAACTACTATAAGGAGTGGAAGGTCCGCCTTGATTCACATTGACTTATTATTCATTCAAATCTTATAGATGTCATTAAGACTTATACAAACAATATATTAAAATGTTTTTCTATTAGTTAAGGGTTGTGCAATATAAACTAGTGTCTTATATTCCAATCTCCTCGTTGGCATCGATGACACTTTTCCAATATTCTGACCCTGTCTTTCATGAGAGGACAAAGCATATAGAAGTGAATTGCCACTTCATTAGAGAAAAAATTCAAGAAGAGGTCATTTCTATAGATTATATTTCTACGGAAGAACTACCTGCTGATTTGTTGACCAAAGCTTTAGGGAAAGTCAAATTTGATTATTTGCTTAACAAGTTTGGTATTTTAAATTTGTTTATAAACCAAACTTGAGAAGGAATGTTGAGATTATTATTTTTTGTATTATTTATTTTTCTTGTTTATTAGTCGGTGGGGTTAGACACCTCATCTTTCCCCCAAGCAGATAGGTTTTTTTCTTCAGTATAAATAAGGTTTGGCCTTATTATTTCTCTATTATTATGTAATATCAAAAATTACTTTTCCCTGATATAATAAAAGTTCAGCAATGTTTTATTTCTATTTTCTCTCTCTTCGTTTTTTACAGAATGAAAGTAGGTTATGATGGATTTGAGGGATGGTCGTATTCAGGCTTCTGGAGGATGGGGTGGCCAGGTGTAGTGTACGGGGGGCAAGGGTATGATAGTGAATGGGAGCGGAGAGGCATTTGGTTTTACTGTTAACGAGGAAGAAGAAGTCGGGGAGAGAAAAAGAGGAAAAAGTAGAAGGAAGAAAATATATAAATAAAAAAATAGAAGATGATATGGGTTTAAATTTAGAATGATGAAATGGTCATTTTAGATGTATATTTCATTTTAAAAACGGACTTACTCTCAATTTGGACGAGTGCACAACACTCTACGTTTATTTGTAACAGAGAGGGGTTTACTTGCATGATTTTCAAAAATTGGTGCACGAGTGACTACTTTTTTAACATGAGTACTTTTCCAGGAAATTTCGACTTTAAGGGGGGTGGTATGCAATTTTCCCTAATTTTGAAACTTATAGGGAGAAGTAGGGGTGTAAGGTGAGTCGAGCTAGCTCATGAGCATGGTGAGCCGGCTCGACTGGAGCTCAGCTCGAGCGATTTCAAGCTCGAGCTTTTTCGTTCGTCTAACTCGAGTCCACTTATAGTTGTTCACATGCTCGTGAGCCTGCTTGTGATCCGGTATTATTATTTTTTATAATTTTTAATATATGACTAAAAATACTCGAATTTCATAAAAATAATACTTATAATTTTATATGCAAAATAGTTTAATAATACTTAAGTGTTTTTTTTCTTCCTATTTTGTTTAAATCGTGCAAAACAATAACAACAATTATAAGATTATATATTTTAGGTGATATAATAGGCTTCTCTATAAAGTAATTTAACAAAATCATGTTTTCACGACACCCTCCACTATTTTTTAAATACTTATTGAAAACAAGATATTTACTTATTATTTATCTTAATTAATAATGTTTATATTATTTATCTTAATAATATTTATTGTTTATCTGAATAATGTATAATATACATTATTAACGTATTGTTATAAGCAAAAAAACTGAATTTATTCTATTTTATTTTCTAAAAAAAGAAAAAAAAATTAAATTAATTCTTACTTCAAGCTCGAGCTCGAGCTCAAGCTCGGCTCATCTACTTCGATCTTGAACTCGAGCACTAGAAAATGAGGCTCGTCGAGTTTGAGCTCGAGCATGAAAATTTCACCCGGCTCGGCTCGAGCTCGACTCGTTTACAGCCCTAGGGAGAAGAATCAAAATGTGTTCTAGGAACGCCAATTTCTTCAATTATTGGGAACGCAAAATACCTTAAACAATATAATAAAAAATGACCCTTTCTAATGAAAAGAATTTGATACCAAATACTAAATAGGATTATATATATATATATATATATATATATATATGAAAATAAGCTTCTCTTCCTGATGCATAGTTACCATGTTATATACATCACCTAAACTTGGAATTGACCTATTCGAAAAGATAAAAATATTTTGGAAACTGATTTGTTTATATCAAGTGGTAATTTAAGCTGAAACCTAGTTCTTGAAAGTTGAATCACAATATGATGAGTAAATTAGAAACATTCTAGTATTAAAACTCATTACAGCTCCTATGATGCAAGGTAGACAACAAGACAAGAGCCAACTCCTTCTCAAATTCGTAATTCTCGTGCTCATTTTGTATCCTTTTGTATTCTTCCACCGTGTCTTTAGGCAGCACCACCCTACGGCAAAGTGGGCAAGTGGCTGCGCCATCGTGTCTCAGCCACTGGTCCAGACATTTCCTGTGAAATATATGCTTGCATTTGAGCTCTCGCCCCTCTTCACCGTCGGGAATTTCTGATAAACAAATGGTACAAGGCCACAAATCTTGATTCAATTTCCTTGTACAAATGAATTTGGTGCTCATTTTGTCGATGATTGACATGTACTTGTAGTGGGACCTTACGCGTCGATAGTTTTTACAAATAATGCATATGACTAATATAATCAACTTTAGGGTTTCAGGGATTACTGTAGAAAAGAAAAGTTTGATTGTTTTATCCATGGGATAAAAGGGTTTGATTATAGCTGCCATATTTTTGAGAATGAAGCAGGTCTTGTGAAGAAAGTGCAGGGATAGTAATATATTGGTTTGTGTTTATACTTCATATACAAACACACCTAAGAATGATACAATTTAGTAAGTGTATATATTTAATGCTAAGGCTGCGTATTCATTTGACCGGATAGAATAATCAAAACAGATTTATTTGACAAGAATATATATTAATCAAGATACGATAGTAATTAGACTAATTCATTTGACTAGAATGAACAATGTTTACCCCCGATTATAATTCAAATTATATATATATATATATTTTTAAAAAATTGTAATTGTGATCCCATAAAATAAACGTGATATTGCAACTTTCGTCCCATTCTTTGACTCATCCTTGTGTGCCTTTATATAATTAGTACTAGCGTGTGACCCGTGCTATGCACGGATGTTAATTAAACTATTAATTTTAAATTATAGTTTTTCTATCTCGACATAGAATAACTCAATAAATAATTCAAGGACATTAAGTTTTGTTGGTTACCTGAAAGTAACACTTGCACCCATAATATATATTCCCCACATATCAATGAATAAATTCCTTTTCCTCTTTATAACGGAATTTATGCGTAAAGAAAATGAAAAAAATTGAGATGATCTCAAGAAATTTAGGAACAAAGAGCTACACACGTTGTTTAATAAAACATACATCCTTTTCAAATATACCAAGAACTTATTTATGGGATTTCAACCCTTCTTGTTACTCAAATCGCTTCTGTATATAACATCAAAGAAAAAGTATAAATAATGAGCTTGAATAAAGCACTTAAAACAAACAAAATAAGCTTAAATGAATTGTAGTTGTGTATCTTGTATTATAAGAAATAATGGTTGTATTGCATCCAAACTGTTTCATGGATCAAAATTTGGTGCCAATGAGTTATATGAGTTGTAAAAATAATTGTGCCAGATGAACTATCCGTTCGCAAAATAATTTTTTTTGTTGAATAACCATCCTTTAAGAAATATTTTAAATAGATTATTTTAATTTTCATAAAAGTAAGACAAACAATATAGCCCCCATTCGCTTTAATAGTTTAAAAACTAATTGATTAATTTTATCACTACCATGTCATGAAGTCCAAGAGAAATCATTTAATTTTAATTTCAAACTTTCGAACTTTAAACCAAATAAAGAGAAAATTCATTAAGTTTGGAAATAAAATGTGAAACTCAAGAGAATGAAAGAATGTTGATAAATTAATTACCTAGGATCAAGTTTGAATTCTTTCACAAAATCAAGTTATAATTTCGCTCCATCAATCACAAATCTTGCAAATTATAAGAAACTTTGTACATCAAATGAATATTTCCACGCGTATAATGTCTGCTACACAGATATGTGAGAGTAATATTGAAATTTCAAAATTCCAACACTTCACTCATGATGCTGTCAAAGAGTGGATCATATCATACAATGAAAATAAATTTGAGAACATTCTACATAATCTTAGTATAATAAGAAACTAATATAAAAAGAAGTTGATATTATATTTCCCCTCCGCTTTTTCAAAGATGTTAAAATAGAACAATTATAGAAAGTCCAACAGGCAAATTGTGTAAATAAATACCCTCGATAAAAATAGAATATTATAAGATGAAATATAATTTGTCATCTTTAACACACGGAAAGCTTAGGTAACCACTTATACATATCCTAATATATTCTTTAATCCTGAAAAAATACATCAATAATTTTTGCCCATAGAAGTGCATGAGTTACAACACAATTCAAGTTTAATATCCAATGGCTCCATCCTTTGCACAGACCACCTAAAGCCATCTTGAATATGCTTTGCTGCTTTGGCATGTTTTTATACATCTGCAGATTCAAACTTTTTTCTTCAAATGACTTTTGAAGATTGTGTGGATGTATACCGAGCATGAAACCGGTAATATAATGTGAACTTTTGAAGATTATGTGAAATTTGTACTGTCATAGGAAACTGAACTTTTGATGTAATGAAATTCAATTAAAGATATGTGGATGTGTACCGGGCATGAAACCGAAAATATAAAATAGGCTTTTGAAATCACCAAATTATGTATAGGAAAACACGGCAAAAAATAACCAGCCTAAAATACAAAAAGTGAGAAATTCATTATCAATTTGAAATTTTAAATTGAATTACTAATCTGATCAGCATTTCAAGTCACCAAATTACATAAGGGAGAATACGACTGAAAATAACCTATAGCGAAAAACATAAAATAGTGAAACATTTATTATCAATTTGAAATATTAAATCGAATTACTAACCTGATCAGCATTTGAAGTCACCAAATTACATACGGGAGAATACGACTGAAAATAAACTATAGCGAAAAACATAAAATAGTGAAAAATTTAATAATCAAATTGAAAATGTTAATCAATTTTTTTAAAAATTATATGACACATTTAAGCAAATCAGAAAAAAGAAATGAGAATAACCTGAATGTTTGATGTGTTCTTGCTGCTAAAAGAAATCCAAAAAACTACATGTAATTATGATATCAAGTTATGAAATAAACAATAACGACAAATTCCATTCACAGTTAAGGCAGCAATTAAAAGCATAAATTGAACAATAAAAGGAAATTACTTCTACAAAATTTCTGACGGGGGCGTCCTTGGCCATGAAAGTTATAAAAACTTCATATGTCGAACATTTGAGCAGCAACCAATTAACTCTCGAAATACCATTTTGAAGATTTTCTTTCCTTTTCATAAGGAATTTTCATGTAGAAATGGGAGAAGTTTAGAAGAAACAGTGAATTTTGCGAGCGAAGAAATCGAACTGAGAAGGAGCAGAAAATTTTCCATGGTTAATAAAACTGCATAACCGCATTATCAAGGGATAGTACCAAGATGAGACGTGGGAGTTTTCCTTTTGAAAACCGCTTAATCCCATGATTTATGGGAGATAAGTACATAAAAAATCTTCCTTTAATTAAGGAATCAGTTAAATGTAATGCAAATTAACTGTCGATAAAAAATTCAAATGATTTTCCAACATAATTCTGTTTAGCCCCATCAACCAATGAAAAGTTTTTGGTCAATTAAAAAACTCAAAATTCTAAAAAAAATTAAAATTTGAGCTTTAGCTGGTCAAAATCGACAGCCTTCCTATATTAATATTAATAGATGCTGGTATAAATGGATTAAAAAAGAGAAATTATAAACCAATTGCAAGTGGGGAGTATTTGGTGAAAAATACCAAAAAACTCAGTTATTTAATTTATTGGTATAGGAATAATATATATAAATATTGGATACTCTATTATTTCTTCGTCGGTGTGCGATGTGGTGGGGAGAGAGACTAACTGCATATTGATTGATTGAATAATGAGAAGACAATAAGAACTAGTTTGGTATAAGAGAAAAATGGTTGATAGATAATTATCCTTGCAATTTTTCCGTGGCCCAGAAAATTTCTTCAGCAGTATCGCCATTGAAATGCACGGCGGAGCTGAACAAGAAATAGAGACCCAAAAAACGCATCTTTGACGTTGTGTTCTTTCTTATTTCTTCCATCTTAGGTGAATGTTCCAAAAACCACCACTCCTCGTACAAACACATAGCTAAAATAAAATAGAACAAAACTAATTAAGGTGATAAGTTGTTGGTTAATTTGTGGAAAAGTATGATCATAATTCATATCCTTTTCAATTCCAAAATTTTGGGTTTAATTCAAGTTACTTGAATTGAAGTTGGATTAGTTTAGGTTCAAAGAAGTGATGAATGTCTAAGTACGTTGTAGAGGAGTTTGTTAGGGATTATGCCCTAAAAATCCAATTGTATGATGGATTTATTATTGATTTATGAAATTGTTCATTTACAAGTTATGAGCATAATTGAAATTGTACTAAAAGATAGACTTAGTCCATAATTACATATGATAATCCAAATGGAAGTGTTGTTCCATGGAAAAAGAAATGGATTATTTTTTCATATGTTATTATAAATGGGTTGTAGTCGATGATAAGAATGGACGTCTTATTTACCAAAGACTACAATATACTATATTCGATGATTTGTCTTAATCATGGGAATAAGGATTCCAAAATATATAGTATATTCGTGTAAATCAATAAAATTGAAATACTGAACCGGACCAACTGGATTATTTATTTTTTACTACTGTCGAAAATAAATAACTTTGTACAATAACTCTTAATCCTTTGATTCTCGTGGACTAATGCATCTAGTGTACATTGCTTTGACGTATTTAGAAATGAGGTCTTCGGTGGCCAATATACTCTATATATTGGGTAATGACATAAAATGTGATTGGAAAGGACATTCATATGGAATCTATAAAGATAAGATATATCCCCTATAATGGAGTTGCAATCTTCAACTTTTCTAAAACTTTGGCCAAAGTGTTTCGAGTGAAGTGTCACTGAAATTATATGAAAAATAGTTTTTCATTTGGAAAGTTGATAAGAAGCAAATTGAGCATTATAGAATAAGATGTGAAAAATAAAATGATAGTAGTCTTAATTTTATTTCTTCACGGATATTTAATATAATAGAGCAGTTAATGAAATATTTCTTTACGAAAGAATGGGAACTCAAAAATAAATTGAAGTTAATTTTAGAGTGTAACAATATTTATTTAGTGGAATTAAATATTGTTAAGTAGTATTAAGGCTCCGTTTGTTTGTATGGGAATGGAATCAAAATTAAGAATCAGATAACTGGTAATCAGATTCCATAATAATGTTTGGTTGTGTTTAGCAAATTAAGGCAGGAAATAAATTAAATTCCTTTATTTGTGTTTGGTTGCAACACATATAAAAAGGAATGTAATTTATAATTACATTTTTGACTAAAATACGCTTATATTATATATCTTATTTTGTTCTATTAAAAAGTATAACGCCATATATCCCACTGCAAAACAGAACTCCATACAATATATATATCAACAAAAATGATAAAAAAAAGTTTAATTTTTTTTTGTGGTACAAACTGACAAGCTTGATACAAACAAGAGAGTTTGAAACAATAAAAAATTCAATAAATATATATATAAAAAAATCAATTATACTGAAAAAGTTTATTTGAAACAACTAAGATTAGCTTATAGTCAATAAGAATAACATAAATTCATACTCGATAAACCATTTGTGAATACTCGGATGGAACATAAACCTGGGGGTGTAATGAAATCAACCATCCTATTCACAGTGAAAATTAAAAGAACAATATCACTCCACCTAAATAAGAAGTTCGATAGTTAACTACTCCATAAATAAAGAAAACATCGTCCAAGTGAAATATAAAAAAATAACTATTTCTCTAGGCTTTGTAGCAGCTCTCTCACAAAGACTTCTTTCTCATCATCTTCAATGGTAAAGAAATAGTCCAGTGAGTCTTTATCGCGTACTAGCTCCCTTCCAACTTTGAATCGCTCGCTTAACGATAAACTACTGATTTTTCGTAGCTCTTCATTTAGCTTCTGTCGGTTATCCATATTCTGTTGTTCGGGTGCAGCTATAACATTAATCATATTTGACATTTGTTCTCTACTTTCTTTCAAATGATTACCCATCATCTCAACAATATCTTTTAAACCCGACATCAAACCATCAGCGTTTTTTCTTCTTTTTCGTGGGCCTTGTTTAGAACTTTCTCCATCAGGCTGTTTAACACTTGAAGGCTGAGTAAAGCGAGAATCAATATCATCCAAGCCGGCCATTGTGTCAGTGTTATCATCGTTTTCTTCGTCTTGTTCATTATCCAGATCCTCAATGATATCTCCTGGTGCTTCCGAATTATTGCCAGTTGCTCGATCTTTTCCCCAAATGATAGCAAGTTGGTCATAATGAATGAAAGGTTTTTTAAGAAAACCACAATCTGAATGACTCTGTAAAATAGTAATAACTATGATGAATAATATACACCACAAATGATAAGAATTAAATAAACAAACGGAGAGGCAAATTACGTATACCTGCATATATTCTTCCCATACATCAGTACTTGTTGTTAGACATTTTCTATTGTCATCCCACCCAAACCCACTTCCTTGACCAGCAGCTCGTAAATCATAGAAATGTTGATATTGTCTTTTCAAAAGTTTATAACGAGATTGAATATGCGGATTTTCCTTCAGCCCATGTCCTGGTAACTTTACTTGTAATATTCTTTCTAATTCTTTAAAAACTCCATGTTTAAATCCACCTCCTTCAGTATTATAGATACTTTTTTCATTCAACTCAATCAATGAATTTATGAGATTTTCATGCTCATCTGATGTCCAAACATGTTTACTTCCTTTACCTCGACGACACCCATTTGCGAGATCAAATTCCATATCTATTTTATGAGAAAAGACAAGGACAATATAGAAGAAATAATGCAACCAACATAAATAATAACTAAAAAAGAGGTTCTTCAATCCATTAAAACATAAAACAAAAAGAAATATTCAATTATTATCCAAACATAAAACTTAGACTAGCAAATAAGTTCTAATTGAATTTTTTAAGTCTGCCTATTTTGCATCCACTGATTAAACATGTGAGTGGCTAAGTCATGTCTCCAATTTGTCCATTCGTCAGAATTTTCAATTGTGGTAATGTATTCGGTCTCGTCTTCTGCTGAATCTTGGTCTAATATCTCATCTTCGAGTTCAAGTTCTAGTGGATCAATGACCATCTCTCTCCTGATAAGATTATGGAGAAGACAACAAGCCATAATGATTCTGTTTTGTATCTTGATTGGATACCAAGTAGGACTTCTCAAAACTGCCCAACGTTTTTTTATTAATCCAAAAGCTCTCTCTATTATATTTCTAGCTGAAGAATGTTTCATGTTAAAGAACTCTTGGGGAGTGGTTGGTTGGAAGCCTTGCCTCCAATCGTTAAGGTGATATCTTTGGCCTCTAAATGGAGCTAAAAATCCCTTTCCATTTGTATACCCAACATCCACTAGATAGTAATTTCCTATGAAGAAAAAAAAAGTATTAATCTACAATAATTTATATTATTAATTTTAATTTGTTCGTGTATCGTTTTGGGTTACTTACCATCAGGGACTTTTAGACTATTTCTTCTACTTAAGGCATCTCGAAGTATTCTTCCATCAGCTGCTGAACCTTCCCACCCAGGAAGTACATAAATAAATTGCATATCTTGTGAACATACTCCTAAAACATTTGTAGCAATGTCCCCCTTTCTATTTCTATACCTAGGCTTATCCTCTTCGCGCACAATTACTTCAATGTACGTTCCATCTAATGCTCCTAAACAATTCTGTAACTTAAGAAAGTTAGTTATGACACGCTAAAAGCTAACGTGCTATGATAGCAAGTGCACTAGACGTATATAGTAATAAGTGGACAAAAAGTCCGGGTTGTCGAACCACGGAAACTTGAATTTTAGTTTATGATTAATGAAAATGGACAAAAGTAGATTGCAATAAAACGAGTAAGCTAGTGACGAACCAAAAAGAAACGAACTATAGATTAAATCTCACGTATGATAAAATGACTAAGGCACATGCTACAACCGAATCTACTCGTCAATATAGATGAGCTACTCTTCGAATTATTAGACTCCTATTGCTTTGGTGGAAATTCCTTAGATAATTATTACCCGATGTCTCGGCATATAATAATCCTATGATTAATTGATGGTTCTCTAAATATGTCTATCCGAGAATCTAATCAATAACCACGCATTAACGTTCTAGAGTTTCCCCGGATAAATCCGGCTAACCGCACCCGGAAATCTTTACCTATTTCTAGGAGCAATTTCACATTAGTTTCGGATGATGTGTTGATTCATTTGAACCCTAACCTATCTTCTCTCGAATGACTAGACTAGGCAAGATAGCAAGCATATGGTGATCAAGCACATGATTGTAATAAAAGCTCAAAATCAACACACAAAGCAATATGAGAATTAATACGAAAATTCACTTCACATATATTGATTCATAAATTGGCTTTCACATGGCCTTAGTTCTACAATATTAGCCTCTCATCAAGGCTTTAAGAAAATCTAATACAAACATATACATACTCATGGAAATAAACATGTAAATGCAAATAATTAAAACTCCCTCAATTGATTGATGATGGATCCTTGCTTTTGATCTTCAATCCTTAACTCCTCTCTCTTTGTTCCCCTCCAAAAGTGATGAAGAATGGTGATGAATGATGATGAGTGAAAAGTGATGGCCAAAATGCCTCTCTCTCTCCCCTCCTCCAAGATGATCGGTCAAGTGTGCTCCAAAAATCCTTAAGAAGACCACCCCCAAATCAGCTCTTAGTGTGTGTCTCCCCTAGTGTGTCCTCCACTACTCTTAAAGTGAGTAGTATAAAATTCCATAAAGTAGATCTACAAGGAAACATACTTATGACATCCCCCCCATACATGTGATGACCTCTTGGCTTTAAATGTTCCATTCCCCCATCAAATGATGATCTTTTGGCTGAAAAGAATCAAAATTCGGGTGTGGACACGCCTAGGCGTGGCATTACGGCGCTTGGGCGCGGGATTCAGAATGCTGAAATTAAATGCAATGTATCCTGCGCAGCAATCGTATTTCATTCATAACTTTCTCCAAGAAACTCCGATTTGGATGATTCAAGTCCTCATTTGAAGCTAACACATAGTTCTACAACATTTTAGAAGGGAACTTCATCCAATTCGGCCTTTAAACATACGGAAATAGCGCTCGAACGTGGAAAGTGGTGTAGATACGGCGCCCGGGCGTGGGCAAGATGGCGCCTAGGCGTGGTAAGGAGAATGTTGACGTTATTTCCATCTTGTCTAGCACCTGGGCGTGGGTTTTTAGGCGCTTGGGCATAGGGGTGCGTAGCAATTTGGCCTAAACTTGTTTTATACGTCATTTTTCATCCCGTTCTTTGATTGTATCCATTTAAGACCTGAAATCACTTAATGCACGAATTAAACGCACATGTGGCAAGAATCAAGCGATAAATGAACCTAAGACATAAACGCAAAGGGGCTTAAAAACACGTAAAAATGCCTCTTATCAACACCCCCACACTTATCAATTGATCGTCCTCGAGCAATAAGAGTTTTAAGATAAGGAAACATCATCAATCAAAGAGAGAAACAAAAGAAAACTACCTAACTCACTTTCGTGGAGTAAACGGTTGCATTTAGCGAATGCAACAAGCCTTTGAACCTTTGAGTTACCTCAAAGGACGAGTTATAGTCTCGTGAGGGTTTGCAGACGATATACCCACAAAATCGAAAGATTTTCAACTCCGATCACTCAACGTAAATTACAATGATTAATAGCACACAATGGTATGAATTCATCTGTTTAAGCTCAAATTACAAATATATACACATCACACATTTGCTCATGTTACGCCTTAACATTGAAAAGATCATCCTAAGGGTGTAGTGTAATAAATCTCAAGTATTATAGTCAAGTGGCATTCTTACCACTTTTCAAACATTAACCCCATATTTATCAACTTTTGATTATTCACATGGTACGAGAATTGAATACAACTTCATAGCCACTTAAAAATTCATCACTTCATTCCACTTTCGGATTTATCTTATGCACTTTCAACTCGAAACATTAGAGGCTAGACCATGTGCAATGTTCGATCCTCTTAGGCTTTCTATGACACCCGTGTAACGAGCTTTAGGCCAATAACTCCTAAACCAGATGGCTTTAGGGTATCAAATGTGGAGACACTCCTAAGGGCTTAATCGCTCGAGTGTCAAAGGCCACAAAATCAAACTAGGTCCTTATTCACTTAACACTTGCACTGGCTTGAGCTTAGCTCAAATTAGCAGAATAGTACAGTATTCTAGGCATGGTGCTCTTCGCCTCCAGTATCTATTAAGCTTGACTTTTTCAGTCATACCAATGTTCAACTTCTTTTTATTATTATTAAGCACACGAAGTTAACGTTCTCAACTCATAACACATGTGAAAATTCTAAGTTGATATTTTCGGGATCAAGCCTTTAAGTGTTTCAAAATGATTGCCCACTCAACTCCTCTACCTTCGATTTAGGTGCATATGTGAATCATCTTAAGGTTAATCTAGTCTAGTTAGGATCCCATAAGCAAGGAACGATGTGTATAGCCATTAAAAACCAAATTGATAGAGAAAACATATCATGTATTCAAATTAACCATACTCAATGCCTCAAGTGAAGGGTTGAAATTCTATCCAAAAAAATTAAAATTGCACACATTTCACATGTAGAGGTACAGCACCCCCCAAACTTGGACCGAAATATGTAAAACATGAATCAACATGACTATAATGGATCTAGTATACCATATACCCCCCCACACTTATCATGAACATTGTCCTCAATGTTTGAAAAAGAGAAGGGCAAAGTACACGTCACCATGGGGAAGCTGAAAAGCAAACCCGAGTCCACGTAAGGCAATCAAGTCCACGGATGGCAATCACTGTGTCGATCACTACATAGGTAAACAAATGCTAGCCATACAGAGCATCAAACATTGGATAGAATAGAATAAAACAAAACGAGACAAACAAAAAATGAGAAACACGCATGGAAAGAAAACATCAAGCATCCAAACATAAAACATAAAATATCCAACAACCCGACAAAAGATATCCAAAAACAAAAAGAAACATGCATGGAAATAAAACAAAATAAGCCTAATCGGTGGTGCCAAAACGGTCAATGTAATCCTCATCCGTTCCGCCGAGATCATCCAAATCAATCAACGGGCTACCCTCATCATTATGAGCCTCTTCTTCACCTCCTACAGGAACGAGAGCACCTGACTCGTGCAAATCTGCGGGCTGCTGAGGCGGGGGGTGCGGGTAAGGTGGAGGAGTAGAATAATCAAACGGCCCCCGACCGACAAACGCATCATGCTCTACAAGAAGCTGACGGAAATAAGCACAAGTGTCGGACATGACTACCCTCATCTCATCTCGCAACTCATCCCTCAATTCATCCTTTAATTGTCTAATGGCGGCGGCATCCATAGGTGGAAACTGTGGGGAGCTAGTAGACTGGGATGAAGACGGGCGAGGCCTCTTGGAAGTAGCTGGTGGTGGAGGAGCCTGGGAGTCGTCATCTACCACGGTGAGATAAGAACCAGGAAGCTCAGTACGCTCCATTGGAAATGTGGGAACCTTAGCTGCCTTGCATAAAGCTGTGATCAGTGACGGGAGAATGATGGGAATCTTCCGAGTGGGACCTTCGCCCTTTTGCTTAGCCAATTCTTTGTTAATAAACGGCCCTAACTCATTCTTCAACTTCCTAAAGTGGTCCGTCAATGACTTGTGGATTACCCGGGCAAAGTCCACAGCTTTCTTGGACATAATAGCATAGATGAGGGTGGCCCGTTCCTTGTTTGCCTCTGATCGATTGGTACTCGGTATTAAATTGAATCGGATGAAGTCGAGCCAGAAAGCAGCCTCAGGTAATAGAGCCCTACGGGGGACATGAGCTTCTCCGGGTACCCATTCCCACCCCTCTCGACCAATAACCCGCAAAATATCCGACAGGCTAACTCGGAGGCGCCCTGCATTGTAAAGAGTGGTGAACTCACATGTCTGAGGGGTCGGGGTGCCTATGCTCTCCCTAATCTGTCTCAACTCATAATTGACATGTTTGCCCCGTACCAAAAGGGTAGTCCCCAGCCATCCTCGTGTCTCAATCTCATCATAAACCCCGGAGCTGAAGAATTCCAGGACCCAAGGAAGACGAATGGCCTCGGGCTTTTGACAGAAAAACTGTAAGTGATGGAACTGTATCAATTCGTGCACAGAGGGCTGTCCCCGGGTGGTTAAATAGTGCTCCTTAATAAGGGTGCGGGGGGTGCTCAAACTCTGACACATAATTTGGACTTTGGAGTTTTCAAAACGGGTATTATCGGGAGTCTCGGGCTCATTAGAGGAACCCTCACCCACTTTTTTCTTACCCTTGGACGGTCTGTTGGTAGTTCTCGTCATTTGCAACTACAATGATCAACTTCTCAACTACTCAAATCAACCCAAATGCAACCAACCCAACACAACAATCGTCAACGCCCAACAACACACCAAAATCAGAGAGCAACGCACAATCTAGCAACAATCCACAGATTTAACCGATTCCTCAATTCTTTAAGCAATAATCCACAGATTTAATCAACAAAATAGCATCCAATTTCAACAACAACAACCCACAAATTCAATTCCAACCCACAAATTGATAACAACCCACGAATTGATAACAATAGATCATCCAATTCAACAACAACAACCCCCAATTTTTGATTACAATCCACAAATTCAATAGAAGTCCTCAAATGCAATATCAAAAAAATTCAATCCACAATCGGACGAAGCCCCAAATAATCCTCAAAATATAATGTAAGGCACCTACTCGTCGTCTATGAATCGGAAATGGAAGAAGGGTAAAGCCAAAACTCACCTTTTTCCCCAAAATTTTCGCACCGAGTTGGATGTGAAGGAGGGGCCACTGTGCAGCGAGTGATGTTGATGGAAAGTGGCGGTGAAACACGGTGGAGATGGCCGGAAATGGTGAGAGTGTCGCCGAAAATCGCTTGGGAGAGGAGTTGTGAAGAGTTTGTGAAGAATTTTGACCGTTTGACCCACAAATATGTTTAAATCAGAAACGGGCACCTAGGCGCGCGTGTTTGGGCGCCTAGGCGCGCGACACAGCGTACCTGGATTTTTGACTGGTAATGCCCGCGCCTAGGCGGGCGTTGTTTTTCGGCGCTTGGGCTCCCCTTTCAGAACCGGGCGCCTAGGCGCCCGTTGTCTCGGCGCTTGGGCGCCCCTTTCAGAACCGGGCGCCTAGGCGCCCGTTGTCTCGGCGCTTGGGCGCCCCTTTCAGAACCGGGCGCCTAGGCGCCCGTTGTCTCGGCGCTTGGGCGCCCCGTTCAGAAATATTTTGTAAAGAATTTCATTTCCTGTTTCAAAAGGGGAGAGACAAAACACTTAAAACACAAACTAACAAAGATGTAAGACTAGAAAATAAAGCAACAAACGGGATAATAAGGGAAAAAGAAAAGGAAACGGAAAGAAAACATGGGTTGCCTCCCAAGAAGCGCTAGTTTAGAGTCATTAGCTCGACTGAAAGCGAAGAATCACGAAGGGTCCGCGAGGATGAAGGACTCTTTGTCTCTTGGTCCATCCATCCCTAAGTAAGGTTTTAGACGTTGAGCGTTGACCAAGAAAGTATGTCCTTTATCTGTTGTAAGCTCGACGGCGCCGGATGGATAGACCTGGGAAATCAAAAATGGGCCCGACCATCGAGACTTAAGCTTTCCGGGGAAGAGTCGGAGTCGAGAGTTGTATAGCAACACCCGCTCTCCCTTGTGGAATTCCCGGGGGAGAATATGTTTGTCATGCCACATTTTGGTCCGCTCCTTATAGAGTTTTGCGTTCTCATAGGCAAGATGACGCCATTCTTCGAGCTCGTTGAGTTGTAGCAAACGTTGTGTACCTACACTTTGAGAGTCAAAATTTAGAAACTTAATGGCCCAATAAGCACGATGCTCGAGTTCAACGGGCAAGTGACATGTTTTGCCAAAAACAAGACGATACGGGGACATGCCAATTGGGGTTTTATAGGCGGTCCGATAAGCCCAAAGAGCATCATCCAATTTAAGGGACCAATCCTTTCTTGATGCGTTGACAGTTTTTTCTAAAATACGCTTAATCTCCCTATTCGAGACCTCCACTTGGCCACTAGTTTGTGGGTGGTATGGGGTCGAAATTTTATGCTTCACCCCGTACTTGGTCAATAAAAGTTCAAACTGCCTGTTGCAGAAGTGGGTGCCCCCGTCACTAATGATGGCTCGGGGAGTTACAAATCGAGTAAAAATATGCTTCTTCAGAAAACGAGTGACAACCCGAGCATCATTAGTAGGCAAGGCCACGGCTTCCACCCATTTGGAGACATAGTCTACCGCAACAAGGATACATTTATTTGAACAAGAACTGGGGAAAGGGCCTATGAAATCCACACCCCATACATCAAACAACTCACACTCTAACATGCTATTTAAGGGTGTTTCATGATGTTTAGAGATGTTCCCCATTCGTTGACAGCGATCACAAGATTTGACATAATGATGTGCATCTTTAACAAGAGTAGGCCAGAAGAAACCTGATTGGAGGATCTTAGCTACCGTTTTGGAAGGCCCAAAATGGCCACCTACCGCCATATCATGACAATGAGATAGGATAGCATGCACGTCCGTTTCGGGTATGCAACGTCGAATTAAGCCATCTGCACAAACTTTGAATAAAAAGGGTTCGTCCCAAAGATATTGCTTTACATCAAATAGAAATTTCTTCTTTTGATGAAAAGTGATATCCGGGGGAAGACGGCCCGTAACAATGTAATTGGCAAAGTTAGCATACCAAGTTGAAATTTTTTCAAAAATAGCAAGGAGGTGTTCATCCGGGAATTCCTCACGAATTGGTGTCTCATCTAACGGATCATTCACTAGCTCTAATCGTGAGAGGTGGTCGGCTACTACATTTTCGGTGCCTTTCTTGTCTTTTATCTCTAAATCAAATTCTTGGAGTAACAAAATCCACCTAAGAAGTCTTGGTTTAGCATCTTTCTTGGCAAGCAAATATTTTAAAGCCGAATGATCGGTGTAAACTATCACTTTGTTTAGCACGAGGTAAGAGTGGAATTTATCGAATGCAAAGACTATGGCGAGTAATTCTTTTTCCGTGGTGGCATAATTCAATTGTGCATCGTTAAGAGTTTTACTAGCATAGTAAATGGTTAGAAATACCTTTTCCTTCCTTTGGCCAAGGACCGCTCCAACCGCGGTGTCACTCGCATCACACATCAATTCGAATGGTAAGCTCCATTCGGGGGATGACATGATAGGGGCGGAAACTAAGCGTTCCTTCAAATCAAGAAAGGCCTGCATACAAGAAGAATTGAAATCAAAAGGTGCATCTTTAACAAGCAAATTAGACAACGGTTTCGCAATTTTAGAGAAATTCAAGATGAATCGCCTATAGAAACCAGCATGCCCGAGAAAACTCCTAACAGCTTTTACCGATGTGGGCGGGGGAAGTTTTTCAATGACCTCAATCTTGGCTTGGTCCACTTCGATCCCTTTTTGAGAGATCTTGTGGCCAAGCACAATCCCCTCCCGGACCATTAAATGGCATTTTTCCCAATTCAAAACAAGGTTGGTTTCTTCACAACGTTTAAGCACAACATTTAGATGAGCAAGACAAATATCAAAAGTTGTTCCGAAAACAGAAAAGTCATCCATAAAAATTTCAAGAAAATCTTCAACCATATCATGAAAAATAGCCATCATGCATCTTTGAAAAGTGGCCGGGGCATTACACAAACCAAATGGCATCCTTCTATAAGCAAATGTGCCATAAGGACAAGTGAAAGTGGTTTTCTCTTGGTCCTCAGGATCTATGGCAATTTGATTATAGCCGGAGTAACCATCTAGAAAACAATAGAAATCATGCCCGGCTAATCGTTCAAGCATTTGGTCAATAAAGGGGAGGGGGAAATGATCCTTACGTGTGGCATCATTCAACTTACGGTAATCTATACATACACGCCACCCACTAATTATACGAGTTGGGATAAGCTCATTATTCGCATTCTCAATTACCGTTATCCCCCCTTTCTTAGGCACCACTTGGGTAGGGCTCACCCACGCACTATCAGAAATAGGATAGATTAAACCTGAGTCGAGCAGTTTAATCACTTCCTTCTTTACTACCTCTTGGATTTATGGGTTTGATCTCCTTTGGGGTTGGCGTGTAGGCTTGGTGGAGTCCTCCATAAGTATTTTGTGCATACATATCGCTGGACTAATGCCTTTGATGTCCGCAAGTTTACACCCAAAAGCCCGTTTGTGAGATCTCAACACCGTCATTAATTGCTCTTCTTGTGATCCTGAAAGAGATGAGGAAATGATCAATGGGAGTGTTTCGTCGTCGTTCAAGTACACATATTTAAGGTGGGAGGGGAGGGGTTTGAGTTCGAGAGAGGGGGGTTCTTCAATAGATGGGCGAGGTGATCCTGACAATGATCTATCAACTTTGATGAATCCTCCCGAATGAGAGGAAGATTTGTACTCCAAGCTTAGAACCCTTTCCACTAGATCATCTTTCTCCGAGTCCTCTTGCATGGATTTCATAAGATTATGTTCGAGAGAATTTTCAATTGTATTGTCCTGTAAATACTCAATAATCAAATGGTCAAATGTATCAATTCGATAACACGAGTCATGATCAATAGGATGTTTAAGGACTTTGTAAACATCAAAGGTAACTTTGTCATCGCCCACATTCAAGGTAAGCTTACCATTAGCAATGTCAATTACCGCCTTACCCGTGGCTAGGAATGGTCTCCCTAGGATTAATGGTACCTCCACATCTTCTTCCATGTCGAGTACTACGAAATCAACGGGAAAATAAAACTTGTCGACTTGGACAATAACGTCTTCGATTATCCCCTTGGGCCTCTTGATCGATCTGTCGGCTAGTTGAAGGCTCATTGAGGTCGGCTTGGGATTTCCAAGGCCTAGTTTTTTAAATAGTGAGTATGGAAGAAGATTGATGCTGGCCCCCGAGTCACATAACACCTTCTTGAATGATAGGGATCCAATCGTGCACGGGATTGTGAGGCTCCCGGGATCTTGGAGCTTAGTTGGCAATTTATTGAGCAATACGGCGGAGCATTCTTCCGTGAGGCACACCGTTTCATTCTCTTCCCACTTCTGCTTGTTGGAGAGTATGTCCTTGAAGAACTTCACATAATTCGGCATTTGAAGAATGGCGTCAATAAACGGAATATTAATTCTCACTTCCCGAAGGATTGCCAAAATTCGAAGAAAGCTCGGATCCATCTCCTTTTTCTTCTTTTTGTGAGCATTTGGGAAGGGGAGACGAACTTCGATAGGGGGAGAAAGCGTTGGATTAGACGGATGAAAACCCACTGAAACAGTAGGCGGCGCCTGGGCGCGTATATCGGTGCCTAGGCGCGGATCTGTTGGCGCCTGGGCGTGCATTTCGGGGCGCTCGGGCGCGGGATGCAGAACATATGCATCTGGCAGGTTTGTGGGTGGCGCCTGGGCGCGTATATTGACGCCTAGGCGCCTGGGCGTGCAGGTCGGGGCGCTCGGGCGCGAGAAACAGAGAATTTTGTCCAGAACAGGGTAGATCAGGCGCCTGGGCGTGCATGTCGGGGCGCTCGGGCGCGGATGTACTGGCAGTGTCATTCTCCAATTGTTTGCCACTTCTCAAGGCTATGGCATTGCATTGGGCCTTCGGGTTCTTTTCCGTGTCGCTTGGGAGAGTCCCCGGGGCTCTACCGTTAACCGCATTAGAAAGTTGCCCTACTTGTGTTCACAAATCCTTCATCTCCATACACATATCCTTTATCATACCCCGAAGTTCGTTGAAAGATGTATCGGACTTTTTCATGTGAGCATCTAGTTTCTCATCGATTGTGGGAGGTCGCATTTGCACTTGACCTTGACCTTGTCCATTGAAATTGCCTTGCCTCGGGGGTGGGTTATTGAAGGGTGGCCGTGGAGCTTGATAGATCCCCGGTTGATAGATCCCCGGTTGTGCGTTCTGTGCGGGGTTGGGCCTTTTTGGAAAATTCTCGGGTATATGAAAGTT
Source organism: Buddleja alternifolia (assembly GCA_019426215.1). Taxonomy (NCBI): domain Eukaryota; kingdom Viridiplantae; phylum Streptophyta; class Magnoliopsida; order Lamiales; family Scrophulariaceae; genus Buddleja; species Buddleja alternifolia. Next base: position 10,199,927 of record CM033397.1, on the reverse strand, counting down.
CACCCGAGGTTGATTTTGATTCCCTACATAATTAACATTGCCAACCTCCGGTTCCAAGACTACTACTTCCTCTATTACTTCCTCAATACAAGCAACCTTTTTAGAGGATGAGGCCTCTTCATCGTCGGGGTAAAGCTCGTCTTCTCGGGCCAACTGTTCGACTTTGTCCCATACACTTTGACAGTCTAACCCAAGGAGATCTCCTCCCGCACCCGCGTTGGGTCTATGCCGAATACGTGACCTAACCCCATCATAGAAATGGAGTATTTGTTCATTCAACCCAAAATTATGATCGGGACATTTACGGAGCATGCCCTTATATCTAGCCCAAGCCTCGGCTAAAGATTCATTGCTCCTTTGCCTAAACCCTTTTATATTACTCCGTAGCTCATTGATTTTTGAGGGTGGAAAGAATTTATTTAAAAAGGCATCGACCAACTCACTCCATGTTGTAATAGATTGTGGAGGTAAGGATTTGTACCATGTTGTCGCCCTATCCTTCAATGAGAAATGGAAGACTCTTAGACGAATCGCATCAAGATCTCGTGGGTGATATTGAATGGTCACAAGAGCCTCATCTATGGTTTCCAAATGAGCGTGTGGTGATTCGTGCGGTTCTCCATAGAAAGGATCTCCTTGCACCATATTAAAAATTTGAGCCGGAATGTGGTAGTTTGGTGTGAAGAAATTAGGCACGACTACGGGCCCCGGAATGGTATGGACCCTAGGTGGTAAGCTACCCCGAACCGACGGGAGTTGTGGAGGAGGTACCGCTTGCATGGCTTGTAGAACACCTTGTAACCACTCCCTAGTTTCCGGTGAGTTCATGTCCGGGAAATTTCCATTTGGGTTTTGGTTGAGATTATTGGCCATTTCTCTTGCTCGCCTACTAGTCCGAAGAACTCGTTCAATTTCGGGCTCCAACTCGTATAGAGGCTTGTTTGAGGAGCGGGTCATGCACCTCAAGAACCTAATAATTAAATACAAGAACAAAATTAGACTAATCACGAAAATAAAAGAAAATCAAGAAATAAACGAAAACTAAGAATTATAAAAAATGTAAACGAAAATCAAAAACTAAAATAAACAAGTCCCCGGCAACGGCGCCAAAAACTTGACACGCTAAAAGCTAACGTGCTATGATAGCAAGTGCACTAGACGTATATAGTAATAAGTGGACAAAAAGTCCGGATTGTCGAACCACGGAAACTTGAATTTTAGTTTATGATTAATGAAAATGGACAAAAGTAGATTGCAATAAAACGAGTAAGCTAGTGACGAACCAAAAAGAAACGAACTATAGATTAAATCTCACGTATGATAAAATGACTAAGGCACATGCTACAACCGAATCTACTCGTCAATATAGATGAGCTACTCTTCGAATTATTAGACTCCTATTGCTTTGGTGGAAATTCCTTAGATAATTATTACCCGATGTCTCGGCACATAATAATCCTATGATTAATTGATGGTTCTCTAAATATGTCTATCCGAGAATCTAATCAATAACCACGCATTAACGTTCTAGCGTTTCCCCGGATAAATCCGGCTAACCGCACCCGGAAATCTTTACCTATTTCTAGGAGCAATTTCACATTAGTTTCGGATGATGTGTTGATTCATTTGAACCCTAACCTATCTTCTCTCGAATGACTAGACTAGGCAAGATAGCAAGCATATGGTGATCAAGCACATGATTGTAATAAAAGCTCAAAATCAACACACAAAGCAATATGAGAATTAATACGAAAATTCACTTCACATATATTGATTCATAAATTGGCTTTCACATGGCCTTAGTTCTACAATATTAGCCTCTCATCAAGGCTTTAAGAAAATCTAATACAAACATATACATACTCATGGAAATAAACATGTAAATGCAAATAATTAAAACTCCCTCAATTGATTGATGATGGATCCTTGCTTTTGATCTTCAATCCTTAACTCCTCTCTCTTTGTTCCCCTCCAAAAGTGATGAAGAATGGTGATGAATGATGATGAGTGAAAAGTGATGGCCAAAATGCCTCTCTCTCTCCCCTCCTCCAAGATGATCGGTCAAGTGTGCTCCAAAAATCCTTAAGAAGACCACCCCCAAATCAGCTCTTAGTGTGTGTCTCCCCTAGTGTGTCCTCCACTACTCTTAAAGTGAGTAGTATAAAATTCCATAAAGTAGATCTACAAGGAAACATACTTACGACATCCCCCCCATACATGTGATGATCTCTTGGCTTTAAATGTTCCATTCCCCCATCAAATGATGATCTTTTGGCGGAAAAGAATCAAAATTCGGGTGTGGACACGCCTAGGCGTGGCATTACGGCGCTTGGGCACGGGATTCAGAATGCTGAAATTAAATGCAATGTATCCTGCGCAGCAATCGTATTTCATTCATAACTTTCTCCCCGAAACTCCGATTTGGATGATTCAAGTCCTCATTTGAAGCTAACACATAATTCTACAACATTGTAGAAGGGAACTTCATCCAATTCGGCCTTTAAACATACGGAAATAGCGCTCGAACGTGGAAAGTGGTGTAGATACGGCGCCCGGGCGTGGGCAAGATGGCGCCTAGGCGTGGTAAGCAGAATGTTGACGTTATTTCCATCTTGTCCAGCGCCTGGGCGTGGGTTTTTAGGCGCTTGGGCATAGGGGTGCGTAGCAATTTGGCCTAAACTTGTTTTATACGTCATTTTTCATCCCGTTCTTTGATTGTATCCATTTAAGACCTGAAATCACTTAATGCACGAATTAAACGCACATGTGGCAAGAATCAAGCGATAAATGAACCTAAGACATAAACGCAAAGGGGCTTAAAAACACGTAAAAATGCCTCTTATCAAGTTACAATTAAGTCAATTACTAAGGATATATTATAATCACATAATAATTTTATACTAACCTTGAACCATTTCCACCTAGGGTCTGTACAGTGTTCAGACACTGGTTCAGGTGTTTTAAGTAGTTCCCCTTGTCGTTGTAGGACAGCTTTGAGCACTCTATTGAAGTATCTACTCACAGTCTCTCCAGAACGTAAAAAATGATTTTTAATTGTTCGATTTTTCAAATGATGCGCAAGTATATGTAAAAACATAGCTACTTGTTCATCAATTGTCATGTTTCTAGTCTCTTTTAATCTCCCAGTAGCTTGAAGCATACGACACAATCTTCTAAACGTGAATCTATCCATACGAAGCTCTTCGTAACATGTTTTGTCACTCTCGTAAATTAATCCATCTAGATACAAGCTTCTTTTGTAATCCCTTAGCCTATATTTTGACTTTAGACAATATTTTTTAGCATGATGCATCACAATGACACATATAAGGTAAAATGTCCATGTCAAAATATTTAACTGCTCCATATACCATTCCAATGTCAAATATTGGTGAGCAAATTGAAGGATAACCTAATGAAATAAAAGAAATATACATTAAAGTATAATAAATAAATTAAAGAGAGTTCGCATAATAATTAAAAAAGAAGAAAAAACACTTCAACCCGTAGAAATATATCGCAATTGATATCAATATGAATTAAAGGAATGGGATCATCCAACTTGACATCTAATTGCACTTTCAAAGACAAACTCGAATATTCAATTGATTGTTTAATACATTTGTAATTGTATACTCAAAGGATTTGAGAATTTAACAACAAACTTCTTGACTAATTAATATGAAGGGCTGTTTTTTTCCACAATTTTGTACAAGAGAATAAAAAATAAAATGAATAAGACAAGTCTTTTTAATCCATCACGGCGTGAGTGCTTAAATAAGGAGACATGTACCTTTTCTAAGAATTGAACTTTTCAGCCATGAGACACTTCAAATTTTTCAGGAAAAAAAAATATGCACACAACTCAAGGCCTAGAACAAATACCCAAATATACAACTAATTCATATGCAGACGAGATTAAATTGCCGGCATAATTCAATATACAAATCTAATATTATAAACAACTTGTAGATTATTTGAATAATTGTGTTGAAGAGGAAGAATAGGAATAAATTTAATTATTATACCAAAGAAGAGAAGAAGATACGAAGTTTTCGTACCTGAGGGAAGATGAGAAACCCTAACCTTGGAGGAGTGATAGAGAACGTGAATGGTGGGAGAGATGGGAAGACTCTGAAACTGGCGGAAAGAAAGAGACGTGGGCAAGAGAGTCAAATTAAGATTCAGTTAGGATTACCGTGGGAAAGTAATCACAAAACCTCGTTTTAATTGGGATTCTGATTCCCAGTTTTAAGTTAGAGGATTCCCACTTTTGGGGAATGTGATTACTTTCCATAAAACCAAAATCTTGCACCAAACATAAATATTTAATTTATGGTAATTAAATTCCCAATTTTGATTCCATTCCCATGCAAACAAACGGAGCCTAAATATTGTCATGTGATGATAATTTGATTTAATCTACTTGGAGCTAAAATTAATTTTCCCTAATGTCCCTTCACGAACCTCAAATTGAAACTCTACGAATAAATACTAAAGAATCCATTAGATGGATAAGTTTGAACTTAGATGAAAAATATGTGGGAAATATGTTTGGAAAAAGGATATTTAATTAAATAGTGATTTAATTAAATAACATTTGATTAAACAAAATTGGAAAAAAAAAGGGACACGTGAACAGTACGCGCTGTGCACCAGCCAAATTTTTTTTGTTTTTTCTTTTCCACCCCACTTGTTTTTTTTTTCTTCCTTTAACATCCCACATGGATTTTTTTTTAATCCCATTTCATCCTTTTTTCATCCTATATAAAGGGGTGTCATTTGGAAGTTCAAAAACACAACACAAAAACGAAAGCAAGTAGTTCTTGTATAATTTTACGAGAGCAAGCTAGCTTTTAAGAAAATAAAATTCCTCTTAAGGAGTTTTATTTTAGTAGTATTTTTTTGGAGCCCACACTCACGAGTTTGTTGAGGCATTGCGAAGAAGGCTTTGAGGTGAACGAACTCTTCTTCTACAGGCGAATCCCAATTTTCGGTGTAAGGTTTGTTTTCTTCGTTTTAATTATTATTGTTTTTATAGTTATACAATTATTAGTTTTTTTAATTAAAGCGTTTAATTATAAAGTCTTTTAATTGTTATCTATAGATAGGCAATAATAATTATTAATTAAAGTGTTTAATTAATTGCTTTAGCCATAGTAAGTATGTTTTATTTTTGTGATGTCATATATGTACGCATAGGTCCCTATTTTAATCCGCTGCGCACCAATTTTGCTTCGATTTTGAATCGAGTTCCCAACAACTGGTATCAGAGCTAGGCTCTTGATACGTACATGCGAGACATATAGGCATGATAACATGTTATTTAATATAGAATTTTGATTCTAGATATTAAAGCTTTAGACATATATCAGTTATTATGGTATAAGCATTCTTGTATGATTGGATCAATTGTTTAAATTGTTTAAAAAGCACGAATGCATGTTTATTTATTTTTTATCCAGCATGATAAATATGATTTGACCAATTGTGTTATTTAAATTGTTTAAATAAATTTTGGATATCTAATATTCCACCTAATTATAATTGTAGTGTTATATTGTGCTATTAAATTTGTCTAGTTAATTCTGTCTACGAGATTGGGTTTTAAGCGCGACCGTTGTGACGCCTCCAATCTTTCTTGGGAATTAAATCTAGTGTGGTATTCTAGTACAATATTCACTCTCTATTTCTGGTGGAATATGACTCTAAGTTCCACAACAAGTGGTATCATTATGTTTAAAATCCACAAGTTTTTTAAAATGTCAAGTGGGAGCGAGATTCAAGGGTTGAATTCTCATGGCCTCTATTACTGGTTTAATAGTATAGTGAATAAATATTATTCCCTGAGGAAAGTATCTGCTCACAGTTACAGGATTAGATCCCCTATGGAAGATTAAAGTATGTGTAAACAAGTGTGATCACGCTGCCGTGGAGCATATTGAATACCCATATAAATATCTAAGTAATGGTTTACACTTGATTAAGACAACATATTAGCCTCCCTGAGGAGCTCTGTTATGTCGTCTCAAAGGCTGAAGTTTGAAATGATGGGTTAATAATGTTTAGTAAGAGTTACAAGAAAAGAACATATTAACCGAGAAGTGTTCTCGCCTAAACTTATTGTGTTTTTCGAACCTGCCGCCAGGAAGGAAAATGTATAAAGATAGGTTATCATTGCAAGAACAAAATTATGGTTATGTGGATTTCGTTTTTGTTCATTTGCTAAAGTTTTGACTCATAACTTGTTTGCAATTTTACAGTTTTCATAAATGGCATCTATGAGTCCTTTGCAATCTATCCTTAAAGAAAATAAGTTACTAGGACCTAACTATGCTGAGTGGAAAATGAATCTTGAAATTGTGCTTACTCATGATGAGAACAAGTTTGTTCTTGGAGAACCATGTCCTCCAGTTCCTGCTACTAATGCATCACAAGCTATTAGGAACCGTTATGAACTGTGGATTAAGGCCAATGATATGGCCAAATGCTATATCCTAGCATCTGCGTCTAATATTCTCAAGCATCAGATGCAAGAAGTGGTGACTGCTTTAATGATGATGCAAGGCAGACATGAGCTTATGAGGAAGATGCTTATTGCTAAGATGTCTGAAGGAACACTAGTTCAAGAGCATGCCATCAAGATGATGGCTTATCTAAATGAACTTGAAATCTTAGGTGCCAAAATTGATAGTCAAACTCAGCAAGATATGATCCTGAATTCTCTGCCAAGTTCATTCAATCAATTTAGGCTTAACTATTCAATGAATGCTAAAGATTACTCATTGCCTAAATTGATGAATGAACTCCAAGTTGCAGAAGGTGTTCTGAGGGCTAAAGGGAGTGCTAATTTTGTTCAGACATCTGGTACAAAAGCTAAGAAATGGAATTCTAAGAAATGAAAAAAGGGTAAGAATAATGGTGCAAAGATTCAAAAGAAAGCCAAGTCTGAAAAAGGAAATTGTTTCCATTGTCAAGAAAATGGCCATTGGAATAGGAATTGCCCAAAATATTTAACAAGTCTTCCTGCTAAATCTGGCAAGGCACCTAATCAAAGTATGATGATATCTTGTTTACTTGAAACATGTTTAGTTGGAAGTCCACCAGGTTCCTGGTCTGTGGATTCTGGATCAACTAATCATATTTGCAATATGTTGCAGGGGTTTCAGCTGACCAGGCAGCTAAGTGATGGTGAAATGTACCTGATGATCGAAGATGGTACAAGCGTGCCAGTAGTAGCTATAGGACTTGTTAATTTATTTTTCAAGAACAAAGTATTAGTGTTAAAAGACTGTCTTTATGTACCTTCTGTTCGTAGAAATTTGATTTCTGTTAGTTGTTTGATGGATGATGGTTTTACTGTCATTTTTTAACAAGGTTTTTCTATTAAGCATAATAATTCATTTATTTGCAAAGGTACTAAGAATGATGGTTTATTTTTATTATTTTCTGATACATACTTTGTTGGTAATTCTGAGGCTAATACAAGTAAACAAATCTTACCATTAAAAAGAAAGACTACAATGAATGATGAAGCATATAAGTGGCACTTACGTTTATGTCATATTAACTCTAACAGAATCCAAAGACTGGTATCTGATGGAATTATAAGTCAATTAGACCTTAAGAATTTACCAGTCTGCGAATCATGTTTGGAAAGTAAAATGACCAAGAGGCCTTTTAAAGGAAAAGGAAATAGAGCCACACAATTGCTTGAATTGATTCACACCGATGTCTGTGGACCAATGAACATTCAGGCAAGAGGAGGTTTTGAGTATTTTATAACTTTTATAGATGATTACTCAAGGTATGGATATGTAGATCTAATGAAACACAAGTCTGAATCTTTTGAAAAGTTCAAAGTGTTTAAGGCTGAAGTTGAAAATCGATTAGATAAACATATCAAATCACTTAGATCAGATTGAGGTGGTGAATATCTATTAAGAGAATTCTTTGACTTCTTAACTACAAATGGAATTAAATCTCAACTTACTGCACCGGGTACACCCCAGCAGGATGGTGTTGCAGAAAGAAGAAATAGAACGTTGATGGAAATGGTAAGGTCCATGATGAGTCATGCGACTCTACCTAGTTCTTTTTGGGGATATGCACTTAAAACAGCTGCGTATCTATTGAACTTAGTTCCTTCTAAGTCAGTTCCTAAAACACCTGTGGAGTTATGGATTGGGCGAAAACCTAACATTAAATATCTCCGTATTTAGGGATGTCCAACACATGTGTTAAGGAAGGATCCTGGCAAGTTGGAATCAAGAACAGAAGTATGCTTGTTTGTAGGATATCCTAAAGAGACTAGGGGTGGTCAGTTTTATAGTCCTACTGATCATAAGGTATTTGTAAGTAAAAATGCTAAGTATCTTGAGGATGAGCTATTAAATGACTACAAGAGTTGAAGTAAGCTTGTATTAGAAGAGATAACAGTATCAGATATTGCATCTGAACAGCCTAATATAATTGAGAACATAGATAATACATATGATGTACCTAATATAACTACTGATGTGGAACCTAGTACACATGAGCCACATCGTAGTGGGAGGATTATCAGGCGACCTGGTAGATATCTTCAGGAAACCCTTGTGGTTGAACCTGAACATGAATCTGATCCTCTCAGCTACAAAGAAGCTCTAGAAGATATAGATGTTGACCAATAGGTCACTGCAATGAAAACTGAGTTGGAGTCAATGTACTCAAATAATGTCTGGGAACTTGTAGAGGCGTCGGAAGGCATTAAGCCCATTGGATGCAAATGGGTCCATTAGAGAAAGTGAGGAGTGGATGGGAAGGTAGAGACCTTCAAAGCAAGGCTAGTGGCAAAGGGTTACACCCAAGTAGAAGCATCGATTATGATGAAACTTTCTCCCCGGTAGCCATGTTTAAATCTATAAAGATTCTCTTATCCATTGCAGCTCATTATGACTATGAGATATGGGAAATGGATGTTAAGACAACATTCTTGAATGGAAACTTTCAAGAAGAAATCGATATGATACAACCAGATGAATTTTCAGTTGAAAAACAGGAGCATATGGTATGCAAACTGAATAAGTCCATTTATGGACTTAAGCAGGCATCTAGATCATGGAACATCAGATTCAATGAAGCTGTCAAATCTTTTGGATTTGAACAGATGCCCGATGAACCATGTGTGTATAAGAGACGTCATGAAAAGGTTATAATGTTCTTAGTGCTTTATGTGGATGATATCCTACTCATTGGAAATGATGTAGGAACGTTCTCTGTTGTTAAGATTTGGCTGTCCAATCAATTTGATATGAAAGACCTAGGTGAAGCTAGCTATGTTCTAGGGATCAAACTTTTGCGAGATCGAAAGAACAAGATGCTAGGTTTATCACAAACTGCATATATAGATAGGCTTCGTTTGGTTGCCCGCATAGGATTGAATGTGATAAAAATATGCTTGATAGTTATGGTAGAAATGAAGGGATACATTGACAAAAAATTGTTTGGTTGCATAGATAAATAAGACTGATATCCTAAGGATTTATTTTCAAATTGTTTGGTTAGAATTTTATATTAAGATGTATTCAATAGAAAAACCCTGAAATATCCTATTAATTTTTTTGGAATACCAAAATTACCCGTATTTTATTTTACTTACCAACAAGGGAAGAGAGACTTTGAATATCATATTCAACATATAACCAAAAGTCATATTCTCACTTTTCACAAATCTAGAAAATAAAATATAATTCAACCTTTTATTCTTCAATGTCCCTCTTGCTTCATTTTAGGAAGAAATCAATTTTAAAAAATATTCATTATCTTCCCATGGTAGGCACAATTTTATCTTTCAAAATTGATTCTTAACCCTAGAATATGATTGGAAAATAATTCTATCTACGTTTTATAAATTAAATAAAATCATCTCAAGTATCATAATAAAATTGATGAATTATAAAAAATATATTTTACTTTGCATGAACAATGGTTTAATACCAAAGAAACTAGGTTATGTATGTTTTTTTTATTACAGGGGTAAACTAGTAATTATCATGTCTAAAGAGGTTTGGATATAATCTCGTGATAATGAATACCACCTACTAGGTGGTATCCAGTATCCTAGAATAGGTGTGATAAAAAATCGGGCCTACTATGTATCATGGGCCGATCTTGTTGAACCAAACTGAAAATTAGAAGTGATAATGAATATATCACCTCTATAAACCCCTACCAAACAAAGCTATAAAATATTGGCAAGGTATAAAATGATGGATTCCAAGAAAGGGTCATTGCCTTTTAGACATGGAATCCAACTTTCTCGAGAACAGTGTCCTAAAACACTTGAAGAGGAAGAACACATGAAGAATGTACCCTACGCTTCAACTGTAGGTAGTCTCATGTATGCTATGCTTTGTACAAGGCCTGACATTTGTTATGCAGTAGGGATGGTCAGTAGATATCAATCGAACCCTGGACCAGAACATTGGGTAGCAGTGAAGCATATCTTGAAGTACTTGAGAAGGACTAGAGATTATATGCTTATCTATCACAGTGAGGAGCTATTACCAATAGGTTACACAGATTCACATTTTCAGTCTGATCGTGATTCAAGACGTTCCACTTCGGGATATGTATTTACTCTTGGTGGAAGAGCTATTAGTTGGAGAAGCGGGAAACAATCTTGCATTGCAGACTCCACCATGGAAGCTGAATATGTGGCGGCTTCTGAGGCTGCTAAAGAAGCTTACTGGCTGAGAAAATTTCTTTTATATCTAGAGGTTGTTAGAGATGGGTTAACACCAATCATACTCTATTGTGATAACACTGGTGTTGTTGCCAATTCTAAAGAACCTAGAAGTCATAAGCGTTCAAAGCACATTGAAAGGAAGTATCATATAATTAGAGATTATGTAGATCGTGGAGAGATTGTGGTCACCAAGATAGCCTCAGCTAATAATTTAGCGGATCCCTTTACTAAAACATTGGCACAAAAGAGTTTTGATTCTCATTTAGAAGGGATGGGTGTTAGATATGTAGCTAATTGGTTTTGAGGCCAAGTGGGAGATTCTTATGGATTATGCCCTAAAAATCCAATTGTATGATGCATTTATTATTGACTTATGAAATTGTTCTTTTACAAGTTATGAGCATAATTGAAATTGTACTGTAAGATAGACTTAGTCCATAATTACATATGATAATCCAAATGGAAGTGTTGTTCCATGGGAAAAAACTTGGATTATTTTTTCATATGTTATTAGAAATGGGTTGTAGTCGGTGATAAGAATGGACGTTTTATTACCAAAGACTAGAATATATTATATTCGATGATTTGTCTTAATCATGGGAATAGGGATTCCAAAATATATAGTATATTCATGTAAATCAATAAGATTGAAATACTGAACCGGACCAACTGGATTATTTATTTTTTACTACTGTCGAAAATAAATAATTTTGTACAATAACTCTTAATCCTATGATTGTCGTGGACTAATGCATCTAGTTTACATTGCTTTGATGTATTTAGAAGTGAGGTTTTCGGTGGCTAATATACTTTAGACATTGGGTAATGACATAAAAATGTGATTGGAAAGGACATTCATATGGAATCTATAAAGATAAGATATATCCCCGATAATGGAGTTGCAATGTTCAACTTTTCTAAAACTTTGGCCAAAGTGTTTCGAGTGAAGTGTCACTGAAATTATAAGAAAAATTGTTTTTCATTTGGAAAGTTGATAAGAAGCAAATTGAGCATTATAGAATAAGATGTGAAAAATAAAATGATAGTAGTCTTAATTTTATTTCTTCACGGATATTTAATAGAGCAGTTAATGAAATATTTCTTTACGAAAGAATAGGAACTCAAAAATAAATTGAAGTTAATTTTAGAGTGCAGCAATATTTATTGTTAAGTAGTATTAAATATTATCATGTGATGATAATTTGATTTAATCTACTTGGAGCTAAAATTAATTTTCCCTATGGTCCCTTCGCAAAACTCAAATTGAAACTCTACGAATAAATACTAAAGAATCCATTAGATGGATAAGTTTGAACTTAGATGAAAAATATGTGGGAAATATGTTTGGACAAAGGATATTTAATTAAATAGTGATTTAGTTAAATAACACTTGATTAAACAAAATTGGAAAAAGAAAAAAAAGGGATGCGTGAACAGTAACACGCGTGAATAGTACGCGCCGTGCGCTAGCAAAGCTGTGCCAGCTGGTACACGCACCCGGCTGGCTCCAGCCGAAAGTTTTTTTGTTTTTTCTTTCCCACCCCACTTGTTTTTCTTTCTTTCTTTAACATCCCACATGGATTTTTTTTTTAATTCCCATTTCATTCTTTTTTCATCGTATATAAAGGGGTGTCATTTGGAAGTTCAAAAACACAACACAAAAAAAAAAGCAAGTAGTTCTTGTATAATTTTACGCGAGCAAGCTAGTTTTTAAGAAAATAAAATTCCTCTTAAGGAGTTTTATTTTAGTAGTATTTTTTTGGATCCCACACTCCCGAGTTTGTTGAGGCATTGTGAAGAAGGCTTTGAGGTGCACGAGCTCTTCTTCTACAAGAGAATTCCAATCTTCCGTGTAAGGTTTGTTTTCTTCGTTTTAATTATTATTGTTTTTATAGTTATGCAATTATTAGTTTTTTAATTAAAGCGTTTAATTATATAGTCTTTTAATTGTTAGCTATAAATAGGCAATAATAATTATTAATAAAGTGTTTAATTAATTGCTTTAGCCATAGTAAGTATGTTTTATTTTTGTGATGTCATATATGTATGCATAAGAGCTAAGTCTCTATTTTAATCTACTGCGTACCAATTTGAGTTCGATTTTGAATCGAGTTCCCAACAGAGTTTACCTAGAATTTCTTTCATTTGAGGTCGGAAATGGAAATCATTTATCGTATATAGGGGTGAAAAACGAACCAAACTACTCGATACTCGACTCAAGCTCAATCGCTAAATGCTCGTTTGAACTCGGTTCGTTAACTAATCAAACGAAGCTTGAACAACTTTTTGTGTTTGATAAGATTTGAAGCTCGGCTCGATTAGTAAAAATTAATAAAAATAATCAAACTACTTGAGCTCGACTCGTGTTAGGTTCTATTAAAGCTCGTTTGAGCTCGGCTCGATTAATAATCAAACAAGCTCAAATACAAATTTTGAAGCTCGATTGTATTTCAAACAAGCTTGAACAACATCTCGTTCGGTTCGACTCGGCTCCTTTACACCCCTAATCGTATAATTCTGACTTATTAGCTGAAGGCAACTGATATAACCAAAGCAATTATCATCTTGCCAGAGCAAAATTAACAAAATGTCCACTTTATCTTCATACTCAAAGCCTTCATATTGCTTCCACTCTCTCTCCAATTAAAAGTATTGAAAAATGTCCATACATTATCTTCCTCCTTTATAACTCTTCTCTCTCCTAACTAAATTTAGAAAATGAAAATCAAACGGATATCAATTACATATTTCCATATCTAATTTTGTTTTTTGAATACAAAGAGAAGGGGGGGACCCTAACGATCTATCCCGACAGACCCAGGTGTATAGTCGTTTGTCTGAGCCAAGTAAGGCCTCTCAGATCTTGTTCCAAAAGATTACACCGATCCGAACTCGGGGATTGCATGACATCAAGGGTTCCTTCAAAACCCTTCTTTACCAAATCGTCTGCCACACGATTGGCTTCTCGCCATATGTTATGTATTTCAACGTATCATGCCAGCTTCATCTTACATCTTATTCAATCAATAAGCTCCCAGTGGTGGTGCGAGGGCGTACTCTCTTGAATACCCCAGATAGCCTCCCTACTATCAGATTCAACAATCACCTCGCGGAGGTGCATACCTCAAGCCAAATTTAGTCCATACAGAATAGTTGTTAACTCAGCTCCAAGCGGCGTCGAATCGCCTATACCACCTCTGAATCCCTGAATCCAATGACCATGATGGTCACGAATAACTCCTCCGATGCTCACCCAATCGGCTTGGAGTTCCTCCCCCTGACAGACTGCGCCATCAGCATTAAGTTTCCAAGTACCAAGAACAGGTTGTTCCCAACGAACAGAGATAGAATGGTCTTTCTCGGTGGTGTCAGTATGATGAACTCGCAATGCCTCAGCCACTCGACTGCGGACTATGTCCACATCCGAATTAGAGTTCTTGGCTTCCTTTCCATGCACATGTTCGTTTCTTGCCAGCCACAAAAAATTAAGTGCTTCAGTAAAAGTGATATTCCACATTTTAGACCATTCATACCTGCTTGCTGATTGCCGGATGTTCCAGTCTACTCATTGTGGGTTACGCAGCGAAGAGAACACATTTTGATGTCGGGGCGCCATGAGCCTACGCAAAAGAGCGACTGCCCGGAAACAATCCCGAAGAGCGTGTAGGATGGTTTCCTCCGTATGGCTACATAAACTGCACATCCCGCTGCTCGCGATACCCCGGTTAGCCAACGTGTGGCTGGTAAGGAGCTTATTATGTCGGGTCAACCAAAGAAAAGATTTTTTGTCGGTGTGTCACTTTGAGCTTCCAAATACGATCCCATGCACCCTTATCTGCGAAGTTTGATGCGACATTGTCCGAATGGAATTTTGTATAGGCACTCTTACACGTGTATTTCCTAGTCGCCGAATATTTCCAAACAGCCGTGTCCTCTTCATGTCTACGAGAATTCAAGTCATACTCCATAAGTTGAGCCTGAGCATCCTGATTAAGGGTGGATAATTCATCCCACTTCCAGCCATGCAGATCCGACCAATAACTATCGACGGTCTGTTCCAGATCAGCCGGTTGAAGGGTCCCGTCTGTGTGCATAACCAAAGTGTCAGTCCCGAGCCAACCGTCTTCGTAATATTATGGATAATTATAATTTAAAAGAATAAAAAAAAAGTTCAAGATAAATAAATGTTAACTATCATAATAAACAGGGAGCTCCAAAATAAATTATCATGATTTAACAAAAAAAATTGAGACCTTCTTATGGCCCACCTAAGATTTTCATTAAATGACATGCCTACTTTCCGGAGTGCATCACTGGAAAAATTGCATTTTCGATACAATAATGTGGCCTGCACGTTTTTTTTTGTTACACTAATATGGAGGGGTAGCAATTTGGGTACACTATTGGGCAAAAAATTGGCAATTTGATTACAATTTATGCCGGAAAATTGAATTTGGCTGTAAAATCGCATGTGAGGCGCACATGATGTGTAAATTTGGAAATTTCTAATTTTTGGAGTGAAAATTGCTTAGGTGGATGCCATTGTGGAGGGAAATCAACTATTTATGCTGGGAAATATCTCCAATTTCATTCCATATCCAAATTTCACACTTTATAACATAAATTGAAGAGGAAAATCCAAAATCCCAAAAATTTTGATTATTGAAATTATTTATCGTAATTTCAATAATTAAAATTTCAAAAATAAATTAATAAAAACTTTACTACAATTTTTTTGGAAAAATTACTAAAAACCCCCTAAAATAAAATTTTGTATCCAAAACACCCATGAAAATATTTTTTAATCTAAAAACTCATTCCACCAACTTTTCTTTCCAAAAACCCCAATATTTAGGGTTAATAAATTTATAGACTTAATCGTCCTTAGCCTTTTAGACTAAATATTAATTAATTGTAGTTTCGTACAGATATTTATTTACTTAGAACTTTATATTGATTATTGATACTGCTAATGATTTTTATATTTAATTTTCAAATATTTAATCTTTTTACAAAATTTTAAAAAGATATATTTCGATAAAAAAACAATTGATTAATTCTTAACTTTATAAATGAAGGGCAATTTAGTCCAAAAAGTTATTAATCCTAAATTTTTTGTGTTTTGGAATGAAATGTAATGGGTTTTGGATATTGAAAAATATCTTCATGTATTTTTTAAATACAAAACTTTATTTTAGGGGGGTTTAGTAATTTTTCCTTAATTTTTACTAAAATATTATTAAGAAATAACCATAATTTAATATTTAAAAATAAAATTAAAATGGGGCCCACTAATTTAATTATTAAAAAAAAGAAAAAATGGTGGAAGAACAGCCATCGTCTTCATCGCTGTATCCCCACCCACCCCACCCTGCAACCACCAACAAATAATTGCCCCGCCGTCTAACTCGCCGCCCACATCCCACCGACATCCACCCAACCACGAACGTCCATCCCCACTGCCATAGACCATCCCAAAATCGCAAACCATTATCCCCTCTACACTACAATACTCCATTGCCTTCCCAAACTTGGTGGGGCGTGGCTGAACGGTGGCTGAGCGGCGGTGGTGGCCAAAAGCACCTGCTGGTAACAAGATGGGGCTGGGGTTGCCGGCACCAAAGCTAATTTCTATTTTATTTTTTTATTTATTTTTTCTATTATTATTTTAAAAAAAAGTCAGAACCCTTGATTTTTCAAATTGGGACCGTGAATGATTTTTTGATTTGTTCAATTTTTTTAAGTTTATTTATGACGTCAGGAGCAAAATCCCCAAATTGAAAATTTTTCCGGCGAAATTACTGGTCACGTGCGCTTTACGTGAGAATCTTCGGCGAAATTCAAATTTTTCGGCATAAATTGTACTCAAATTGCCAATTTTTTGCCGACTAGTGTACCCTAATTGCTACCCCCCTATATTAGTGTACTAAAAAAACGTATTGGTTGGGCCACATTACGGTACCAAAAATGCAATTTTTCCTGCATCATTCCGACATTTTCGAGAAATTATTGGTTGAATTGAATAAGGGAAAATGTTGGTCCCAACTCCCAAGTGGCATATGAAAGGGTCTAGAAGTGGGGGTTGAATAGACCCTGGATTTTTTTTCGAATTTTTAGACTTGTTTTAGAAAGATAACTTAGACACTAGATTTGAGTGTTTGATCAATATGGATCAGGTGCTCAGCTCTTATATCAGGGTTAGCACAGCGGAAGATTTGCACAAGTCTCTTAGTATGAATAAATAGGCGCTTAGAAAATGTTTAGTTGCTCTTAGAGATTTAAGAAGGTATGCTTTAAGATAATGTAAAAAAATAACGAATAAAGCAATAAAACAGTAAATAATGAAGACACGAGAATTGTAAGGTTCACTGGGTCTAAGTAATCCCAGCTACGTCCTTCTACTCCTTTCCACACAGGAGGAATTCATTATAATGAATCACAAAGCTTCACAAAGACAGCTTCAACACAATAGCAAATGGTGAAGGCTTGATCTCGAGTTCCCTGATCACAAAGATTTCAACTCGGCTAGATCTACTTCTGACAAGCTTCTCTCACACAGAAATACTGCTTTGTCTTCAACAACTTTGTCATACAGATTGAAGAGGTTGATGGGTTTTATCAAGGGTTGTTTGATTTGAAAAGTTCAAACACTTTTGGAATATCTCTTTAGAAATGATAGTTCTTCTATGAAGAGGTAAGAGATATTGGTTTGACTGTAGAGATGTATGAGCTCAAAGATATTTTAGCTCTCGAGGTTTTGAGCTTTTAGGGATAGATTTCAATAGCGTAAGTGTATATCAAGTTTTGAAAATTTTTCTCGGTATTTAGGGTTGAGCTGTGATGATCTACTTATAGACATTCTCGGGATTTGTCCGTTGGACACAAGTAGGAGAGTGTTTAACACGAGGCGCGTGACTTAGTCTTTTTCTGATATCTCCAAAAATTCTGCTGCACAAAGTTGGTAGCAGACCTACTTTGGGTTAATAGCCAATTGGGAAGACTTATCCGTAAATCAATAGTCCTTATCACATTAAATGCTCTTATAAGGCATTTAATGCATTTGAATTTAACTCCCGTTGGAATTAAATGTCCGTTGAATGTTGTAATTAAGTGCTTATTGACTTCGGATTTAATTCAAGTGAAGACAGGCGCTAATGGCAGGATCACATAGAATGATTCTTAGGCGCTTGACAGTCACTTAACGAATCTTTTATCTTCAAAGTCTTCAGATGCTGATCTTCAATTTCACTTTGATAGACTCACTTAGAATTCTATCATAGCTCAAGTTCTAGATACTAATCTATAACTATAAAGATAAAAAGCCTTATACTGAAAATTAGAACTTGATAACTTTAAACACTTAGACCTATTCTAATAAAGATAAACTTACATAATCTTTAAGGTCTAACATAAAACATATCTTTGTCATTGGTGATCCCAAGTGGCATACGAAAGAGTCCAGAAGGGGAGGGGGGGGGAGGGGGTTGAATAGACCCTGAAGTCTTTTTGGACTTCAAAAACTTTGTATCACTTTTAAAGATTTGAACACTTGGGAAGCTGAGCGCTTGGGTCAGGCGCTTCAGTAAAGATAACTTAGACTTAGCGATTTTAGCAATTTATCAAAGTAGGGTAACGCTTAGATTGCTTAATCAGGGTTAGCACAGCAAAAATGATTTTAAAGATTTTGGTTAAAGATTTTAAAGATTCTAAACTCGGTGCCTGCAACACAGATGGCAACAATTTTGTGTGATTAAATGATAACTCAATTTTTGACACATTATACCTGCTAGGGGCTGGTGGTAAGGACTGCAAAGCCATACTCATCTCTTCAACTTCATCACTAAAATTCAGATGTTCCCCGAATTGCCATAAACCATGACTGAGTACTACTTCCAATGCATCCACTTGATTTTTCTCAAAAACCTCCTGGACTAACACATCAATAATATCAATAGAATAAACTGAATTCACATCAGGGGGATACCTCATGGATTCGAATATGCTAAATTTGACAATCTGCCCATCGAACTCCATTGATAAAGTGCCATCATGAGCATCAATCTTTGTTCTTGCTGTTTTGAGGAAGGGGCGTCCTAGGAGGATCGGGGCTGGATTTGGGGATCCATTATCTTCCATATTCAGAACGTAAAAATCAGCTGGAAAGATTAATTCATTCACCTGCACTAACACATCCTCAAGCACCCCCTCGGGGTATGCATTAGATCGATCCGCCAATTGTATAATAACACCAGTTTGTTTCAAGGGACCCAAATTAAGAGATGCATAAATTGAATAAGGCATGACGTTAATTGATGCACCTAAATCTAACATGGCACGTTCAAATCTATTATTACCAATCACACAAGGGATAGTAAACGTACCTGGATCCTTACACTTAGGTGGCAGTTTTCGCTGGATTATTGCAGACACATTTTCATCCACTTTAATCTTTTCGTCTCCTCGTAGCTTCCTCTTCGTGGTGCATAGTTCCTTAAGAAATTTTGCATATCTCGGAATCTGACTAATAGCATCAAGCAGTGGAATGTTTACTGCTACCTTTCTGAATGTCTCCAATATCTCCTTCTCTTCATTTTGTTTCTTGGATTTACTTAACCTGCTCGGAAAGGGGATGGAAATAGGAACAGTGTTAGTGGAATTATGCATGTTTGAAGGAAAACTTACCTTAGGAGCTTCGAGATTAATTTTAGCTTCTATGGGTTTTTCTTCTTCCGACACACTTTGAGTTGGGCTCTGAATTCTTTTCCACTGCGCAAAGTTACTACACTAGCATTCTCTCTAGGATTTATGATTGTTTGGGAGGGTAATTTGCCCGAACCTTGAGCTTCCATCTTGTTCATCGAAGTTGCTAACTGACTTATCTGTTTCTCTAAATTTTGGATGCTATTTCTTGTTTCCTATTGAAATTATTGGGTATTGTTAGCGAGAGCTTTAACAATTTCATCTAAAGCCATACCTGAATTCAAAGATTGATTCGTTTGATGTTGCTGTCGAGGCTGGAAAGAATTTTGATAACGATTTTGTCCAACTTGATTTCCATAACTGAGATTGGGGTGATCTCGCCAGCCTGGATTGTATGAATTGGAATAAGGATCGTACTTTCTTTGTTGCTGACCTGGGAATCCTCCAATGGCATTGGCTTACTTGTTCGTTTCTTCTTGCAATGTAGGACACGCATCAGTGGGGTGTCCTGTAACTGAACAAATACCACATACCTTCGCTACTTGCAAATTTCCTACGGCCATCTGCTGAACTAATGAAGTTAACTCAAAAATTTGATGCTCAAGGTTAGATGTACTTACCTCGTTGACTTTTTTAGGTGTATGATCTAACCTCATGCCAAATTGTTGTGAATTTGCTGCCATGTTGGAAATTAAAGTCCTAGCAGCGGTGGGGGTTTTATCCACTAGAGCTCCTCCACTTGCTGCATCAATCATGTTCCTTTCCATGGGAAGTAAGCCTTCATAAAAATATTGAATTAATAGTTGCTCACTTATCTGATGGTGTGGACAGCTTGCACATAACTTCTTAAATCGCTCCCAATATTCATATAACGATTCTCCGTTGTACTGCCTTATGCCACAAATCTCTTTTCTTATGTTGGCAGCCCTTGATGCTGGAAAGTACTTCTCCAAAAATAGTCTTTTGACCTCATTCCATGTTGTTATCGTTCCTGAAGGTAAGTAATAAAGCCAATCTTTTGCATCATCTGCTAAGGAAAATGGGAATGCTCTTAATTTAATTTGTTCCTCAGATACTCCCGTCGGTCTCATGCTCGAGCATACAACATGGAATTCCTTTAGGTGCTTGTTTGGATCCTCTCCTGCAAGACCACGAAATTTAGGTAATAAGTGAATCAATCCCGATTTCAATTCAAAGGCAACATCTAAATCAGCATATTCAATGCATAAAGGTTGTAAATTAAAATCCGGAGTAGCCAACTCCTTCAAAGTCCTATTATTTCCAGCCATGACTTCCTCTTCGTCTGATTCACTTGAAAATAAGTGAAGAGATATGGTGCTTCCGTGTGGAGATAAGATAGATTCTTCCGATTGCACGTTTTCCACGTTGCTCGTCTTCTTAGCGTCTTTCCTCTACACAATGTTCTTTCAATCTCTGGATCAATTTCCTGGGTCTTAGATTGAGAAGAACGAGTCATAAAAAAAAACTCAAAAGGTAAAGTACAGAAATAACGAAAAAAATAAAATAAAATTTTGACCGAAAACCAATCCCCGGCAACGGCGCCAAAATTTGGTACGTGTCGAATGCACCAAAATATAATTACTGTTCTCACAAGAATTTTTAGTACTCGTAAGTCCAGGTCGAACCCTAGAGATTGGTTGATCAAAATAATATTCAATGGGGAGGTTTGTTTAATGAATTAATAATGACAGGAATTAAATAGGAAGTTCAATAAATGTAAAGCATCGATTCAAGAATAGTCCGTTATTCAATTCAAGTTGATCATAGACATCTAAAATACTATCTATTCTTTGATTACTTAGCCAAGAACATAAATAACCAGCTATTTATATCCCTATTAACTTCCGTATATCATTAACCAAAGCCCAGCACCCGGTTAAATTCTTATTATCAACTGATTCGGTATTAAGCAATCCTAATCATGTTAATAATAGCATAACGAATTAGAAGCGACTAAGGATAAACAATAGTTTAAGCAAGCACCAACTATTTAATTTACTCTAATGTTTCCCTTAGGTTATCAACGAAAATTGGGATCCTAATCATGAAAACCTAATTGCTACATGCACAAATCAAACATAACAATTACGGATTATGAAGATTTGTTAGCAATAGATTGTAATAGATAATCAACTAATGTGCACCTTAGATTATTATCTAAACAAGCATGAACATTAAGAATAAGAAACAAAAGATAATCAAACCGTAGATAGATAGATGAAGCTCCGTGTCTCACAACATGTGAATCAAAATGAACTCCCTTGAATCGAAATAAAAACTTAGCTACTCATAATTGTAAGCATAAAACTTGAAAATACTATTTTTTCTAACTCTCTTCTCTTTGTTTTCTTCTTGTTTTTGTTGTTCTTCTTCAACTCTTGCAAGACATATATATAGGCAATGAAAAGATGACATAATCATAGAGAGAATATATTCTCTCTTCCTTTATCAAGACATGGAGAATATATTCTTCCCTTTAACATCAAAGCATGGAGAATATATTCTTCCTTTTAACATCAAAGCATGGAGAATATATTCTTCTCTTTAACATCAAAGCATGGAGAATATATTCGTCCCTTTACATTCTGATTTGTCACCTCTAATTCATCGAATATGACTTTGACTCTTTCTAGACATTTGTAGCTTTATGTGTTAGCTTTCATTTCCAACTGGCCTTGACTGAATCCAAGACACATAACTCTAGTTATGAATTTTTCACCAAAGCTGCGCATTCCAGTCCAATCCAGAACAGAAATCTTCATTAAATTCTTCAACACTTTCGAGCCCTTTAACTTCCGAACTGGGTCTGGACTTCTTCATAAGAAATATAGGCCTTTGTCGTAGCTTTCCAACTAGATAAAATTCAATAGAAACTAATGTCTGCATCTCCAGATATATTAATATTTCCGAAACATCGCCAAATCTGTCATTTTGATTGAAATTGATATTTTGCACTTCAACTCTTGCCCAAATCACAAAATGAGATAAAATCAGTTCCAATGGCCATATAATCACAATAAAATGCTAAAGATAGAGGTAATAAAATATATAAATATTGCACTTATCAGTGATCCCAAGTGGCATACGAAAGGGTCCAGAAGGGGAGGGGGGGGGGAGGGGGTTGAATAGACCCTGAAGTCTTTTTGGACTTCAAAAACTTTGTATCACTTTTAAAGATTTGAACACTTAGGAAGCTGAGCGCTTGGGCCAGGCGCTTCAGTAAAGATAACTTAGACTTAGCGATTTTAGCAATTTATCAAAGTAGGGTAACGCTTAGATTGCTTAATCAGGGTTAGCACAGCAAAAATAATTTTAAAGATTTATCGTTCGTTTTGGTTAAATAGTCGCTTAGCAATCTAACTTGTCTTTTTCAGAATAAATAAGAGAATATAAAACAAGAAAAAAATAATTGTAAATAACACAAGATATATACGGTTCACTGAGTGATGTAATCCCAACTACGTCCTTCTTCTCCTTTTCCACTTGGAGGAATTTTACTAAGTTGATTATCAAAGAATCACACAGAATCTTCTACAAGATAGTAAAATAAGGTGAAAAATGATATCGAGCTCCTTAATCACACAGACTTCAGCACCAATGGAGATCTTCTTCTATAAGCTTCTCTCACTCAGAAATACTGCCTGTAAGGGGTTTCAACAACTTCCTCACTCAAATGAAAGGTTGATATTTTTTATCACACAAGTTTTGTTTGTTTTAGGAAAGATCAAACAACTTGGAATATCTTAGTAAGAGTTTAGGTTTCTTCTTTGGAAGATGTTTGAGATATTTGTAACTGTTTGGAATGTATGTAAAAAGCTTGAAAGATTTTGGCTATGGAGTTTCTAAGCTTTTCTTAAGAAAATATTTTAGCAAAGTTTTCTTGTGTTGATCGTTATATATGTCTTTAGGGTTTGTTGGAATGAAGGTATTTATAGACAATTCTTGGGAGTTGTCCATTGGACACATGTGAGCTCGTGTTCTTCTTGCGGCGTGTGAATAAGCCTTTTCTCTGACATTCCTGAAATCCTGCTGGTTCCGATTGGACGGGAGCAGCTTTGAACTCTGAAATCCTGACATTCTGGTCAAAAGGTGGCTTGTCCACAAGTCATAATAGCTTATCACATGTAATGCTCTTATCAGGCATTTAATGCATTTGAATTTATTTCCCGTTAAGAATAAATATCCGTTCAATGATTGCATTTAAGTCTTTCATGACTTAAGGATTTGTTTCAGGTGAATCTGATATTGATCGTTGGTCCTGAAACCAGCTCAGAAACCAAAGCCACTACTCCATCTAAGAGGCTTTCCCATTTTCGGCGTAAGTACTTATGCTAAGCAAAATATTTTATCCTTTCCTCGTTAGTAAGTCTCTAATGCTAGGATAAAATCTTTTTTCAGCCGAGTGTGAAGCAAATATTCAGACTGTTCTTAACACTCTTGAGGATTTGCGTATTCCCATCCGTGCTGATCCAATCATTTCTTTTCTCAATTTAGATCTAGAAGAAGTTGTTCTGGAGCCTGTGGAACTGTACCATCTGTTGAAAAAACATCAAGCGACTGAGACAGTCGATGATAGTCCTCAGGGTAAGCGTTGTAAACTTTTTTTTTGTAATTTCTACTTAGTAGAAATTTTGCTTGCTTTTCTCAAACGCTTACTTGTATCAGCTCAAAAAGCACCAGACGCTGATGCACCTCCACCTTCCGAGATTCCTGTTGAAGTGGATCTAGACATGGAAGTAGTTGTGGATATCGCTAAGGAAGTAGCACAAGTCCTTTTTGACGCTGAAACATCACCAGTCAGTGAAGCGACTGTGCATGCTGAGCGGTCGATAGAAGTGGCCCCCATCCCAACCGAGTCAATTGCATTTGTCCCTACTCCAACTGGATCTCCTCCCCGTGTCATAGACTTCTTTCCCCGTGGCCATAATGCAAATGATGAATTCTACTTTGCCTCCAGGGAGCTTGACACCAGACAATTAGTTGATATGGAGATCAACTTTCAAAAAACTCTCCATAGGACTGATGTCTCGAATTCTGCTAAGTTTGAATTCTTCGATCGATTTACTGACCTGGGTCTCTAAAATCTTAAGCGTCTTCAATCTCCCTTTGAGTATATTCAACGACCAGCGTTCAACATGACAGAATTTGACGAGAAGCGTTTCAACTTTACTGGCCATTCTGAAGAGTCCTTTTATCCCTTGCGCCAGAACAAGATCGTCATCAAGAATCCCCATATGGGTGATTGGTCAAAGAATCCAGATGAAGAAATTCTTAGCAGAATCGGGTACTCTGCCTATCCCAAAGTTGTTCATTCTCCTCAGAACGCTCTATCTCCAAAGCCCCTCAAATTGTGGAAAGAAAAAGGACCAGTTGTTGCTGAGCGTCCCAATTCTATTAACGTTTGGATAAAAGCTGAAGACCTTGAGTACCTTGCAAGATTATGGGCTGAGGATTATGATGAAGAAATTGAACGCTTTGAAAAATTTCTTGCAGCAAGAAAAGAACAGAACAAAGCTGATAAACTTGGAAAGCGATGGATGATGGATACCGCAAGATGGGCCGAAGAGTTCGTGTTACACTTTTACACGCTAGAAGAGCTTGTGAAGTATCCATTTTTGTTTCATTTTGGAGTAGATTACAGACGTAGAGGCTTTTCCATGTTTCTTCTCCAGCAGCGCCAGAATCTGGTAGGCAATATTAGCGCTTTACCTTATTACAGACAATCAATAGAACGCTATATTTTCCAGCATCTTAGCTTGATTGCTCAAGGAGGACGCTACATTTATCATCCAACTCAGAACTTTGTTCACCGCATCCTTCCTAACCTCAATGAAGATGCTTCCTCTAGTAAGCAACCAATTCTGCCAGGGCAAAGTGAAGTCCCTTTGAACCTTGACAATGACCATGCCGACCTTGCCGAATTTTACCATGAGCGCCGAGCGATAATTAAACATGTTCAGTCGCTAGATATTTCAATCACTCCGCATTTCGGTCCTGGTCTTAGTGACTTCAGAGGATACAACTTGCTTCCCATCCTATTCTATGAACAGAACATACAAGTGACCAAGATGATATCGTTGATCAGGCCAGTGGACCAAGAAGCAGCTCAAGCGCTGATGCCATTTATTTTGGACTTCTACAACTCTTACATTTCAGGAGTTGATCTGCCTGAAGATTTGTAATTTGCACTCGGCACTGAAGAGCGCGAAGACGCTATATTTTATATTCCGCAGACCAATATCCTCAGTCCAAGGCATATTAAGGAAGCGATTGGCCCACTCTGGGTCATTGCCATAAAAGCCCCTTCTCCAATCCAAACTATTGAAATAGAAGATTCTCCTACTGTGGAAGCCACTCAAATACCCGAGGCTTCTTTGCCAGATCTTTCTAGCCCCCCAGTAGTCGAGCCCCCTTCAGCACTTGCAGATCCATCCATGGATCAAGTGATTGAAGAAGTTCAAGGAGTCCTTGATGAGCCTGAAGAGCCTTTTGTAAGAGACAAATCTAAAGGCAAGGCTGCAGTTTCTAGCTCATACGGACTCATTCCGTCTCCCAATCATTCTTCCTTCTCTGATTCAGATTCGGAAAGTGATCAAGAGTCTAGAGACTTTAGAAGAGCTGTTAGGAACTCGCTCAACACCATCGAGGGTTCCTGCTCTAAGATGCGTGAAAATAATGAACTAAATATCAGGCTGGTTTCTGACACTAGAAGTCGTGATATTGCAAATTCTGCAACAAAAAGCACCATAGCGATTATGCATAGCATAACACCGCTGATCACCTCTGTTTCCAAAGAATTCAATCGGACGCTTGCCCAAAATGCTTCAGCTGATACTGAGAGCCACAATTCTTCCAACTTAATCTCTCAAAGTATCGCTGAGCAAATTGCTCCCTTGATAGATGAAGTTAAGCTTCTCTGCCAGGACATCGCTGACTTAAAGACCTCCCTTGATGATGCCAAGAAGGGGGAAGATCTGAAAGAAAAGTCCCAGTCCAAGGCCATCTCTAAGAGAGACAACAAGCACTGGCGATCTATGTTCGAGGAGATAGTGAGCATAAAGAAAATGCTTACTAAGAAGAGAAAGCCTAGATATTATCAAGGCAGACACTTACTCCCAGCCTTGGACGTTGAGTTCTTAGAGAGTATGGGTTTTCACCCATATGCCGGACCGCTTAGAAGACCTATCAACTGGAAATCCACCAATGATCGAAGACAAGACATTTATCATGACTTGATCCGAGAACTTGGAATCCCTCCGAGCGATTGGGTGGAAAAGCTGTTGGAGCTGGAAGAAAGAGCTAAACGCAAAAGACATGACTACAATGAACTCCAGCATACATCTATGATAGATGTTGATAGACTTCTACTGGATTTAGCGACTGAAATTTATCAAGAAGAAGAAGAAAATAGGAAGCAACAGAAAAGATGAATGATTATGTTGTTTTATATTATTTTTTTGTCGCTTTAAAGTATTTTCTCTCAGTTGTAAATCATGTATGCTTAATTCTTCCATATGAATGAATGAATGATTTATCGCTGAAACATCTTGTTGAGGCTAATCTAACATTAGCTAACTTTACTAACTTTCCAAACGCTAACTTATAATTCTTTTTGGACTTTTCTTTGAAATCTTAATCTATAAAAGAGTTATAAGAGTTAAGGTCTTGACATCATCAAAAAGGGGAAAATTATTAGGAATTTCATGTTAGATGTTTTGATGATGAAAAAATAAGATTTTATGTTAGACCCCAAATATAATGTAAGTTTCTGTTTTTATATATCAATGTATAAGCGTTCGAAAGTTTGTAATTTTATTTAGGCTTGTAATTTTTATCTTTGTAGAATTTAGACTAAGTATTAGATACCGAATCGCTAATAGAATTCTAGGTGATTCTATTAGAGATGAAGTTGAAGATCAGCGTCTGAAGTCAAATGAAGATGAAAATTTGTTCTTACCGATTGTCAAACGCTAAAGGACCATTTCAGGATTTATGGATCAAGCGCTCAATAAACAATCCAGAAATGGTCCTTTAGCGTTTGACAGTCGCTAAGAACAAATCTTCATCTTCATTTGACTTCAGATGCTGATCTTCAACTTCATCTCTAATAGACTCACCTAGATTTCTATTAGCGATTTGGTACCTAATACTTAGTCTAAAATCTACAAAGATAAAAATTACAAGCCTAATCAAACTTACATACTTTCAAACGCTTATATATTGACCCATGAAAACAGAAACTTACATTATATTTGGGGTCTAATATAAAATCCTATCTTGTCATAATCAAAACATCTAACATGAAATTCTTAACAGTCATCATGAAAACATCTAACATGAAATTTCTTAACAATTTCCCCCTTTTTGATTATGTCAAGACCTTAACTCTTTTATAGTCCAAGAGCTAGAAAATTAGCAAATATAATATAAAGTTAGCGTTTAAAAGTTAGAGGATATCTATAAGTTAGTACATATAGCGAGAAACAAGATGTTTCAGCAAAACGCATTCATTCATAAATTGTCAGGCAAGTACAATGAGTTTAAAGACAGAAACATTTATAAAAGCGCTTAAAACATAATGAAATAGTAAAATCTAGCGCTTTCTTTTTGTGGAAGAGGCTTGCGGTTTATTTTGTTCTTGCTTGAAAAGTATTTCAGCAAACTTCCACAGTCAATCATTTGCTTCCCTCATCTTCTTATGAGTGTTATTGATGTATTGTATATTTCCCATCTTCCTGGCCAATTCCTCAAAACTATGAAGACGTTTGTTCCAAATAGAGAAATCAACTCCCAGTTAACATAATAATTCTTCGAAAATTTCAAAAGTCCTTGTGACTAGAGCTCTTCGTGGGTTTTGGTAACGTGGAACAAAAACAGCAAAAGGAGGGATGCCCAACTCTTCAAGGAGCTCTACAGAGAAATCAGAAATTCAGTAGCCTTTGTAGAAATGAGGTTTATGTTTCTTAAGGACGGCTTGCTGGATTGCATATATTGCACTTTGAAGTTCTTCCCAACGCTTATCTTCAAAGCTTTCCACACTCTTGGACAAGCCTTTACCATTTCCCCCTTCTTGACATCAGCAAGAGGTTGAGAGGAACGAATCTCAGACAAGTCTCTTCCGAGGAGCTTGACTTCATCGATTACGAGAGCTACTTGAGCAGCAATGCTTTTAGCTGCAGAGTTAGACATATAGTGACATGCAGCGTCTGTAGTGGCATTCAGGGCAAGCGAGCGGTTGACACTTTCAAAAAGATCAGAGATGAGCGGGACTAGCTTATCCATGATAATGATAGTACTTTAGTTAGCCACATTACGCATATCATTCAATTATTCCTTTCCACGTCATAGAGAACCGACGTATTCTAAATTTTCAAGAGAGAGCAAGAGCCCTTGATATTGACTTGAGAGTTTTAAACTGCTTTCTTGAAGTCCTGAGTGTCTGGATCATAATCGCTGTCATAACTGTCACTAGAGGAGTGCACTAGAGGAGGTAAAGGATCTTTGGAAGCTACAGCTTTGCCTTGCGCTGGATATCTGATAAGAGGTTCCTCAGATTCAGTAACTTGTTCCTGTTCAGGACGAGCAGTGTCTGGAGCATGGACTTCTGCAGTGTCCATGATAAATCATCTCCTTTAGCCTCAGTGCTAGAAGTATGAATAACTTAAGCAGGAGTGCTGGAAGGGGCTTCTTCCTCGAAAATTGTCTCCATGTCATCATCGAATGGCGCTTCTCAAGCAAAAGGAACATGAGCTTCTGTAAACTCAAAGGGGAGAGAAGATGTGGAGAAGATTAGAAAGCCACCACAACAAAAGAAAGAGAAGACCATCGGGAATGATGTTTGCCGAAGTCATTCCTACTGAAGGCATGATCTGGGTCCATGGAATATTTTTTGAAATGGTTGATAGCTGAAAGAGTTCTCATTGGAATAGGGCAAAAAAAATTTCCCTAGAAGCTACCTACATTGGACCAATAGCATCTACAGGGTGTACTGAAGTTAACCTGGCGCTGGACCCGGGAATGAAGAATAGAGATTCCTCGGTTTGCTCGTTGCTGAAGTACAACAACTTATCTTTTGGCAATACTGGAAGATTTGAGATGTAGAGTTTGCAGTAATCTTCCAAGTAAGGCAGGACAGCTTGAGCAAGTGCTGGTCTGCAGTGCCCTTCCAGCAGATCGATTACTTTCTAGTTTCTTAAGGCCTATAAGCGGTCACCCGCTTGGAAAAACAGGTTTCAGAGGCTTACCACACTTTGTCTGCAGGTTTGTAAAGGAAAATCCAGATTAAACGGGTAGTATCCCTAATAATAATAAGAGGGGGCTAAATCCAATATAATGAGTGCTTCACTCCTGAGGATAAGAATCCAGAAAGATAAATTCGAAAAACTCATTGACACTTGCCCCAGTCGTTGTTACAACGTTGCGAGCAAAGATGTGGTCGAAGACTTTTACAGCATCTTTGAGTTTCATACGATTGAAAAGAAACTTATAGCACTGCTCAGAGTCTACTTCCATGCTGACGCTTGAAGACTCGCCAATCGGAGCGCTGCTACAGTCGGGAATGAGATTGGATTGACTGAGCATAGCAAGCACTTGGTGAAGAGATTCTTCAACTAGACGCTGAATAGATGGCAAAGAATGAACTGATCCGAGTCATTGAATCTGGGAATCAAGGCAATAGCGGGAAAATTGTTTACAATTCTCATGAATCGCCTGATTCAAAAGAATTGGGTTGGCCACCATTTCTTCAAAGGTATGGCGCTTAGATGTATATGCTTCAACCCATTCTGCTTTCTTAAGTAGCCACTCAGTTCCGGCTGCTAGAATATCTCTTATGTCGTGATCCTAATTGCTCTTCAAGGCGAGGAAGTGCTAGAGATCTGCGTTGTAATCTCCATGTCAAACTCTTTCAAAGTAGAGTTGCGCTTCACGGGAAATCATCTGCTTGAGATCTGCTGGTTTATCAGGAATGGCAATTCCTTTAGCTTTCCAGAAGCGGAGAGGCTGAGCAGTCTCAAGATTGGAGTAATGAAATAATCTCTCATGGAAATGAGAATAGCCCAGCTTGTTGAGCGTCTCCTCACTTGGACTAAGAGGAACTGGAGTATAGTTATTATAGAAACTGAGCGTCACATTCCTTGGCGGTCGAGCCTCTGGTTCACTATGCAAATGAACACTGAAGTATGCAGAATCAGTTTTAGCCAAAGTCCTTTGAACTGGCTCAGGAGTTTTCTTTGGCTTAGAAGCGGCAATCTCAGCAAGAAGATCAGCCAAAGTCTTTTTAGGGACTTCTTTCTCTGCAATACTTGAAGAAGACTTTTTCTTGGGAAGCGCTGGATCCTCGGAGGCAATTCTGATAATCTCTTCTTTTTGAGCTTCTGTCAAATCTTGATCAAACATAATCCGAGAGAACCAGGCATCAAACTCAATGGCTTCTTGAATACAATATTCAGCATATATGTATCTTTTTTCATAATCTTCACGAGGAACAAATTTTTCATTGAGTAAAGTCGGAGGGACGAAAGCAGCGTGGTCTATATCTCTATCTAAAACCACCTGATGCCTAGCGGCAGATCCACTCACAGAGTTTGGGAGATCATCATCAGCGATTGTAGAAACTTCTTGAGCGGTTTCTACAACAGTGGAAAGTTCAATGTCGAACTCCACTGGCATGCTCTCTGAAATACTGGCAGTAGCGTCTGCTTCAGTATCAACTTCTAACATAGCTGAAAGAAAGAAACAAACCTTAAAAACTAAATTTTCTACAAAAGGTAGAAAATAGAGAGAAGGCCTTGGTAGAAGAAATTTCTTACCCAGAGCGCTAGTCTCAGCAATCGGTTCCAGAGGATGAAATTGTGGTTCACTAGCCTCAGGCTTCTTTTGCACATCAGCTGTAATGACTGATAGTTCTTGATGAGCGTCTGATGCTCTGGTAGATTCAGCACTAGGCTCTGCAGGAGAGCTTGCGGGAGCGCTTTTCTGCGGATTACCACGAAGGTTAGATATTTTTCTAGCCACTGGAGTGCGAATCTTCTGGTTTGTAAAAAAAATAGATTTTTCACGAGCACTGGTAATGTAAATTACGTCAGTCTCAGCTGGGACAGATCTAGCTATTTTTTTACGCTTAAAAGCTTTGTCTGCTCTTCTTCCTTGGCTTCCTTTTGAAAATTCAAAGGCGAAGAAGGAGGGGACGATGGCTTCTTTCGCTTGGGCTTCTTAGAAGGCGCTTGAGGAGCCTTCTTTGATTTCTTTAAGCTCATGCCCAGAACCACATCAGCTGGGCGCTCTTCAGTGCGAGATGCCAACTCTGGAAAATCTTCATGAAATTCAGCTGTAGCAATTCGTTAAAGAGCTTCCTCTTCCTGCTTCTTGCTTAGATTTTCATCCTGGCGACGAGCACGTTCTTTTTTTGGCAATGCAGCGCCACCGACAGCAGGAGGGTTGACAAGAGTCGCTATCATCTTCTTACCCAGAAACTTCTCTTTAGGCACGTCAGTTCCAGCACTTGTGTGGTTAACTTGAAAGTAAAAAGTTTCAGATGGGTCACTCTCATCGATAGATGGGGAAGGAAGTATCCATAACACTGATTCTAAAATTCTTAACCCTGTCCTACATGTCCTAAAATTATCTTGTAATTTGTTATCCATTAGCCAATTGACAAAAAACTCGAATTGTTCGGCTATTTTTCCCCCTCATACTGTGTCTTTCAGGATGTTTTATCGGGGAAGTCGATTGGCAGTGCTAAAAATGTGAGGGACTCTACTACTTTGACATGGCTAGTGTAAGTGATTAATGTTATACTACTATTTATTATTTTGTTCCTAAGAAAAATGATTTTGTGTTATGGCATTCTAAAATGGCTCATCCCAATTTGAAGTATCTAAAACATTCATTTCTTTCTATTTGTTCGAATTGTTGGGCAACATGGTATAAATGCAGCGGAAGAAAATAATTTCAAATTTTTTCCAAAGTGAACATCTTGGTTTGCATACTCAAATCTGTAAAGCATTGATCTAGCTACCAATGTAATAACCTAGGCGAGCATATTAATCTATTGGACATAGAATAATGAGTGTAACCCTAAATTGATATATAAGATGTGACATGTAAACCACACACATCAAGGATGTGAGAGGTATTGCTTAAGTCAAGCAAATAGTGGGAGGAAATGAGGATTGGTAATCCTCGTGTCCTGTGTTTACGAGTATCTTAGGGAAACTTAGGAACATCGTATCCATTACACCTTGAAAGAAAAGGGATTATTTCATAATATCCTACCTTCAAGATGAAGGAGTTCTTTTATGAAAGAATGGGGATAGTAATGGAAGCTGGGAACTCGATAAACATAAACACCACTTGTTGGTCCCAAGTGGTATACGAAAGGGTCTAGAAGGGGGGGGGGGGTTGAATAGACCCTGAAGTCTTTTTCGACTTCTAAAAATTCGTATCACTTTGAAGTATTTGAACGCTCGGAAAGCTTTGAGCGCTGGGTGCGGCGCTTGAGAGATAATGACTTAAGCGCTAATTTCAGGCGCTTGGGAAAAGTTAACTTAGACTTGGTGATTTCAACGCTTACCAAAGTAGGGCAGAGTTTAGTCACTAAATCAGGGTTAGCACAGCGAAAGTATTTTATAGCTTAGCGTTCGGTTTGTTAATCAAAAGTAGCCGCTTAGTTGTTTTAAAACTTTATCAGAATGTATGCAATATGAATAGTTAATTCTTTATTAATTAATGGAGATATTAATTAATTGAAATTAATTAATCGAGAAAAAAGAATAAATTAATTAAGTGGCCTTAATTAATAGTAATCTTAAAATTTATTATTGGAATATTAAATTGGAAAAGGCTAATTAATTAACTAGTGGTCTAAATGATTAATATGTGAAAGAGAAAATAAATATGTATATATAATCATACATGTATGGGCGTGTATATGGATATATATTGTGGAAAGATTTTATCTTGTTCACCAAGTCTATGTTGGGAATGTGCCCTCGATATCAACGAGGATTTAGAGAATAGTGCACTAGTTTATATTATATAACCTATTAGTTAATATAAAGGCATTAATGAGTTGTTCATGTAATTCTTAATGGCATCTATAAGTCTTAATTGAACAACTAGTCCATGTGTATCAAGGGAAATCTTCCACTCCTTATAGTAGTTAAGGAGATAGGCATTGGAAGGATTTGGCACTTGATCAATTAAACGTTTTGGTCATTTGTCCTTTGAAAGGACGAGTTAATTAACGAATTAATTTAATTAGTTGTTTAATTGGATTAAACATGTATAATTAAATTAATTGTGTTGACTAGTTCAACTATGAATAATTAATTAATTAATTAATTAATGACATTATTAATTTAATCTGTGTATATTTAATTGGATTAAATATTAGAGGGTTAAATTAATTAGACTTAGTTGACTGGGTTAACTTAGCCCAATAGATGCAATAGCCCATATGGGCGTGTGTGACTAGTAGGCTTAATTGTAGGATTTATGTAATCCTCCAACACAAGCTCTAGAGTAATACAACACAACATAATTTTCACATAACACAAATATTACGTGAAAAACTCCTCCACTAGAAATACAAGAAAAAGAAAAAGTTCTCTCTCTCTCTCTCTCTCTCTCTCTCTCTCATCTAGTCGCCCCTATGGAGATTAGAGATGGAGATTTTCGGCGTCAGTTCCGCCTCATGATAATCTAGAGACGAGATACATGAACCGTTGAACGAAGATTCGCGAGGATTGATTGAATAAGCGAAAAGGTAAGTTTTCGTATTCATATTTTTCTGTGAAATCAACGAACAAAAAAAATTGATCTTCACTTTGGGAATCCAGATATGAATTTATATTTCCGTTGTGCATGATACCAAGATTCCGAACATTCTATATATATATATATATATATATATATATATATATTTAATATATCTTATAATATATTTGGTAGTATTTATTCTAATTAATTAGATGACTAATTGATAAGGAAAGATCTTATAAATTTACTAGGATAGATATTGTAGATTTGTTAAGATCTATTTAATTGGTTAGTTAACTAACTATATGGAAAGATCTTGTTTAGATAGATCTTATATATTTGGGAAGGATCTCAAATATATGGAAAGATCTTGTTAGTTAATTAGTGGACTAATTAACTAAGAAAGAGAACTAAGAGAGAAGGAAACTTAATATATAAGTATAAAATAAATACACATATGGAAACATGATATACACGCCCATATGAGGCGTGTCATGACCCAAAACCTCACTTTTCATTAAATCACACATTAGCATAAATACATGCATTTTGGTAGAGTGATAGTTTTCGTTACTTAGACTGTACAATTTATTCAATTTACGAGATTCGTACTCGACCCTAAAATGCTACTATTTGGTCGAATAACTAAATATATATAGATACATAGATGGTTAGATAAATAAATACATGTATATAGGTCATATAGAGTAAATAGAATATAAAAGTGCTAGTGTCTTACCTTGCTGCATCACCTCCATACGTGGCAACCCAAGTGCATGCTTACCTTTCTTTTGCTCATTCCTATTGAAACATCATCTCATTTTCACCCTCACACACCGCCTGAAATTTCTCTCAAGTCAGCCCCCTTTAGCTCCTCTCATATGTAAGAGATGAATTGAACAAAGATATTCAGTAGGAAAGGAAGATGCACGCAGCGTTATAAAGCAACGCCTTTTATTGTTTTCTTATAAGGTATTTACAAACTTATATATTTTGATGATTTGTTTGAAATTAATCATACGATTTTATTTCATTCAGAGGGAGAACGCCTTGAAGTCTGAATTTGAAAATATTCTATCATATTCATGTATTTTAGTTAACTTAAATTGCATGATATCCAGTTTTCAGAATTTCAGTTTCTGCAGTTAGATTTTAAAGCCGTACGTAGGTACCTAAACGTGCGATTTTGATTATGTCAAATTTTCTGGATAAACTTGATTGTCTCTTGAACATCTCTGTAAAATTTCGTAAAGATTGGAGTTCTGTGGATATTTCTAAAAATCGTTGAACAAAATCGCCAGTCTGTTCGGCGGAAGTGAAAATTGTTACTGTTTTGAAGGTTTTTCGTGTACATATAAATTTTGGTTTACTCTAAAATTTTTACAGTGGCTGTATACATATGTTATGGAGTAATCATATAAAATTCGGAATGTTTCAGTAAACAGGGGATTTTACACGAATATTTGAATATACGGTGTCTGTTCTAAAATAAATCTGTTGGGACAGCTGTTTCGTTAATCGAATCCCCAAAGTGACAAGGAAATTAAATCTGGAATTACTATGTCGTATTAGTCAATGTGTTATATTAAAGGTAGTTATGCATTTTGATGTGTTTAATAGGTCGAGATTCTAATAGAGGAGCTGAAAACGCCAACTAGATGAAGATACCTCGACGAACCACTATTTGTGAGTATAATTGGGTGACGTGATAATTCATTCCTTTGATTGATATTTGTAAATGAATCCTTTATTGGTCTACGTGTGTTGATCGTGAAGCTTATGGTGTTGTGAACATGGCTATATGATGATTGGGTGATGGAAACGAATGTGGTGAATATAATTCATTGTGTAATATATGTGAACTACATGAACTTTAACATGGTGAAAATGTTGTTGATGATATGATGATGAAAATGAGATACATGATATGAAAATGCATTCATCCGAGATAAGAGGTTCTGTTATGGCTGCTATTAACCTTGAGCCATGTGTTAAAGAATTTCCAGTAAAACTGGACCACAGAGTACCGTACGGCCACCCGAGTTCACTGAACTCCCATGTGTTATATGAATTACAGAGTGCCATGGCCATTATCGTGATCACGAACTACTCTTGTTTATAGTAGACCATTAACAGTAAAAGAAAATGAGTAAGCACGTGCATCATGTGTTCTGAATGATAGGAATTGAATGAGAAATGATTATGGATGATGTTCTTATGTGACTTCAAATGATTGATTGGTTGCTGATTTCTGTGTGTTTATGGGATGTTAAATATCTCGTTACTTGATTATACTTGCTGAGTTTGCGACTCACCAAACGCAATGTTGTTTTTTTAGTGTTGTAGATAGTATCGATCCGTGAAGTTGTGTACATAAAGCTGAAGCATGGATCAAAGGTCGGCTGGCTAGTTTTCAAGTCCTTCTCCCTCAGCTCATCATTTGCATATCATATAGGGCTCCTTTTGGTCGCTTGTAAAGGATAATTCCTAGATGTGTATATATTTTCCCTATGTTCATGTGTGACAGTTGTGAAACTAGCAAAGTCTGATGCTTCCGCTTGTATATGATGGTCAAATGGCTAAAATATAAATGTGTGCTTTTATTCTCTATGTATTTCGGGTAAGGGTGTTACAAGGCGTGTATGTGCATGTGTGTGAGTTTGACTTATGGTGGACTCTCTCTCTATATATATGTATTGATATTTTATTCTTAACTTAAGCAATCCACAATTTACAACTAAGAGTTGTGATATCTCTTTCTCTCCATCTTTTCTCTTCCACCTTTTTCACATCTAATTTTTCCAACTCATGTGTTGAGTACGAAGAACACCAAAATATATTCCTACCCTTTTCTCATAAGCCGAAATTCGATATTCTCTTGGCAGGGCGTTAGAGCAAATCAATTCGGAGAGTGTAGCAAGGAGTTGCTTAAAAAGACGTTGCGATTTTTGTTCTTTAAGAGGTAAACACGTGATAACTTTCTTTTATGCGTTTTTTAATCAAATGGTATCATGTCTGCTTAGCCCTAATTTGGGGATGCCTCGCGTTTTTATTGAATTTTGAAATTCTGTGCTTCCGCTGCGACCGGCATCCCGGGGGTTGGACCACGCAATCCCAATAGTATGGGCGTGTATGTATGTGGATTTGGTGGAAGATTTTATCTTGTTCACCAAGTTATATATGTATATATATATATATATATTTAATATATCTTGTAATATATTTGGCAGTATCTATTTTGATTAGTTAGTTGATTAATTAATCTGGAAAGATCTTATAAATATATTATGATAGATATTGAGATTTGGTAAGATCTATTTAATTACTTAGTTGATTAATTATATAGAAAGATCTTATTGGATAGATATGGTATTTTTTAGAAGATCTCAAATATATGAAAATATCTTGGTGGTTAATTAGTAGGACTAATTAACTAAGGAAGAGGGACAAAGAAAGAAGGAAATTCAAATAATATATATATATATATAGATACACGGATTTCAGTGTAGGGTGTTATTAAGGCTTCAGCCTTATATATTATTCTAGAGCATCAGCACCGTGCTAATGCGCGATGGCATGTGCCAAGACTAAGGTACTATTGATTCTTAGGGAAAATTACACACAGACCCTCACTTATTATGTAATTACATAACGTCTCCCTCATGTTAAGACATTTTACAATTACACCCCCTGTGAAACGGAATTGAAAGTTTAATCTGACAGAAAAACTATAAAATAAATGAATTAACTGTATGAAGGAGAATAAAACACACTCAACAGAATCTCCACGAAAAAATTCAAAGGAAATCGCATGAAAAACGAATTATTTTAAATCCACAACCTTACTTCAGAAAGAAGACCTCTCACAATAGAAAATCAATATAACAAATATATTTAATTAACACTTTGACATCAGAAGTCATAAGTAATTCCTTAATGCTTACATAAAAATTTAAACTTCATGTAATATGATCGAAATCACAAGATAATTTTAAAATCACACTAGTATTTAACCCAACCGTCTCTAAAATTATCTCCTTAAGGTGTCATAGTCTTGGACACTGCCGGCTTGTTGAAAAAATTGAATTTCCGAAATTAATTCAAGTTGCGTAACACCTGAAATATTACAAAAAGAAGGGCCCTGCAAAGGCAAAACCAAATCAGGTAAGCAATATATAAGCTAAGAATTTTAAGATGGGCTTCATAACCTGACTGTGTTGGGATTTTTAAACATATAAATGCAGCGGAAAGATAAATCTCCCATGTGGTTCATCTCGATTTCACATATTTAAATTGTGTTTCGAATTCATGTACCTTTCTTTGCGTATGTTGAATTCTGAACCAACTTTCTTGATCCTTTCTTCAACAGCAAATTCATCATTGTCTCTAAATTGCCACACCGGAATCAAAGCAAAAAACCCTCTTCTTTTCTTTTCTTGAAATCAGCTAGGGGAGAGAGAGAGATGCAAGACTTCTTGACTTGGAGAGAAAGTTAATATTGGAGGCTACTTATTATTTCCTCTAAGTAGTATATTTATACTACACTAGGAAATAATAACCCTAGGCTAATTTAACCATATTTGGACACCCACTTTAGGCCATAAGAAGCCTTCGGGCTTTTGTCCATTTAATTTGTTTTAATTAATTAAATAATTAATGTTATTTATCCAATAAATAAATAAATTTAATAACTAATTAAATCTATGTTAATTCTATAATTAATTTTCTCTAAGAAATTAATTAATTCATTAACTTAATTAATTAATAAAATTAATTAATCATCTAATGATTAATTAATTTATTTCGATATCCAATACCGAAAAATTCTCTCAAGTCTATTCCATGATTTTTCCTTTTGCAATTCCTTTAAGCGCAATTCTCTAGGTTCGTCTCAAAAGGCAATTGGGAGGAAACCAAGAGAATGTGAATAACACCTAGCCAGACCCGTGACTCACATCGTACCCCAATTGAGAACGAATGATTAGGATCATTCCAAACCTTTTACGCTATGAATACCGTATGAGTATAAACCTTTTATTCATATATCTCAGTCAAGTGAGAGTCATGGTTTTAGCCAAACTCACATAACTTGACCATATACTTAGCTCATAATGAATCGAGGTCAATGAGTATACCTTCATGTCCAGCATGAATATCTCTTTATGCTTTGGCCAAAGACTTTTAACTTCACTCATTTATGATTGCATAGGATATTTAGCTCATTCACTTATGAAAGAATAAATCTCATTTTGCTAATCAGTTAAGAATGCTACTTGCCCATCAAGTCGCACTTCGAGGTCGATCCCACCAAAGGGTGAATTAGATCTAACTATTCTAATGATAAACTTGATATCACAAGTACATCTTCAACTCGATTCCTCAGGTCTAAGGGTCACGCTTACCTATCACAACTTATCAGTTTCATCATTGACTATCAGTGAGTCAATACCCATGTGATGAAACCACTGCGAGCCGTGTTCGAACATATCAGTCCAACTAATATGTCTATGACATAAGTTCCCACTATCATTCCCATAGTGTTCGACTGACACTTTCTTTGTCAAAACTTACATCATACAAGTCTTTGTCCTGTATTGATGTCCAGTCAATACTCTTTTAAACTTGCGAACCCTATTTAGATAATAAGGATCAAACCCTTCCCGTGCCATTCTTCCTGACCTATAGGAAGTAGAAGGTTTGCCTTATTATCAAGGACATTACGTTGTTTATTAACACCTTACAAATACCTATAAGAAAACAACAAGATAATGCCTTATATATAACAAAAATATATTGTTTAGTTACAAGTCAATGCCCTATAAATCTATCCTCTTTATGGCATTTGAGGGCATATACTCTAACAATCTCCCACTTTCACTCAATGCCATTCGCTATGGTATTTAATACCCATCCCCTCGAGATGTTTTTCTAGCACCGTCTGTGCCAATGGCTTGGTCAATAGATCAGCGACATTGTCAGCTAAGGCTATTTTCTGAATAGATATTTCTCCTCGTGCAACGATCTCTCTTATGACGTGATATCTCC
Organism: Buddleja alternifolia; assembly: GCA_019426215.1. Classification (NCBI taxonomy): domain Eukaryota; kingdom Viridiplantae; phylum Streptophyta; class Magnoliopsida; order Lamiales; family Scrophulariaceae; genus Buddleja; species Buddleja alternifolia. Next base: position 10,159,672 of record CM033397.1, on the reverse strand, counting down.
TCTCGATGTGTTTGCACTTATTGTGAGACCTAGGTTCCTTTGTCTGCTCTATTGCTCTGGTGTTATCATAGTAAAGTGGCAATGAGAGCTTTATGCTAGGAACCACTTGAAGTTCTTCTATGAACTTCCTAAGCCAAACAGCCTCTTTAGCTGCCTCAGAGGCTGCTATGTATTCAACCTCAATTGTGGAGTCAGCAGTTGTGCTTTGCTTGGAACTTTTCCAAGTCACCACCCCACCATTGAGGGTAAATACGAATCTTGAGGTGGATTTTTGGTCATCGACGTCTGATTGAAAATCTGAGTCAGTGTACCCGTCCACTCTCAGGTCACCACTCCCATAGATGAGAATCATATCCTTAGTTCTCTTCAGATACTTTAGGATATTCTTCACATCTATCCAATGTTCTTTGCCATGGTTTTCCTGAAATTGACTAACAACGCTTATTGCATAAGCTATGTCGGGTCAAGTACACGGCATTGCGTACATTAGGCTACCCACAGCAGATGCATAGGGTACAATGCTCATTTATTTTCTATCTTCCTCACTTTGAGGACACATAGATTTCGAGAAATGTATCCCATGCCTCATTGGTAGGAACCCTTTCTTAGAATCCTCCATCATATATCTCTTTAGGACCTTTTCTAAGTAAAGGGCTTGAGAGAGCCCTATCATTCTATTTGTTCGATCTTTATAGATTCGAATCCCTAGAATATAAGTTACCTCTCCCAAGTCTTTCATGGAGAAAGTACTCGAAAGCCACTTCTTAACAGTGGTGAGCATTCCTATATCATTCCCTATGAGTAATATGTCTTCTACATATAACACAAGGAATGGTACCTTGCTCCCACTAACCTTCTTGTAAACACATGGCTCGTCCTCGTTCTTGATGAAGTTAAATCCTTTGACAGCCTCATCAAAACGCAGATTCCAGCTACGAGATGCTTGCTTGAGTCTATAGATGGACCTCTCAAGTTTACACACCTTATGAATGTGGTCCTTGGATACAAAACCTTTGGCTATTCCATATAGATATCTTCTTCTAGGAATCCATTTAGGAAAGTAGTCTTGACATCCATTTGCCATATTTCATAGTCCAGGTGTGCTGCTATTGCAAGTAGAATCCTTATTGATTTGATCATAGATACTGGCAAAAAGGTTTCTTCGTTGTCAATTCCTTCTTTTTTACTATACCCTTTTGCCACTAGCCTGGTTTTGTATGTGTCAACCTTGCCATCAACACCATTCTTTCTCTTGTAGATTCATTTGCACTCAATTGGTTTTACCCCATCAGGCAGATCCACAAGTTTCCAGACTTGGTTTGCATGCATCGAATCGATCTCAGTTTGCATAGCTTCACTCCATCTAGTAGCATCCATATCCACTATCGCTTGATCATAACTAGAGCGATCATCTCCTTGATCTTCCTCTAATACATAATGAAGATCCCGCTCCCTCTATATTAGGTATCCATACCTCTTAGGCGGTTGAGGTATTCTACGTGACCTTTGAGGTTGTGGTTGTGTTACAGAAGGTTCAGTTCTCACTTCCTGTGTAGATGTATCCACTGGAGTTTTATTTTGTTCTTCGAGAACAATCTTTCTACCTGCTCCTCCTTCTTGAATAAACTCATCTTCAAGAAAGTGGGCTTGTAAAGCTACAATGATCCTTTGATCATCGTGCAGGTAAAAGAGGTATCCCATTTAACCCTCAAGATATCCAACAAAATGCCCTTTCAAGGATCTAGCCTTCAACTTGTCCACTTTAGTCTTTTTGACATAAGCCTAACATCCCCAACTCTTGATGTGATTAAAACTTGGTTTCCTATTTCTCCATATCTCATATGGAGTCTTAGGAACGGACTTGGACGAACATCTATTTAAAATGTGTACAGATGTAAGCAGCGCATGACTTCACAGTGAGATGGGTAAGTCAGTGTAGCTGAGCATGGAGCGAACCATGTCCAACAAGGTTCGATTCCTTCTCTCTGCAACTCCATTTAAGTGGCGTCGCTGGAGGTGTGAGCTGTAATACTATGTCATTCTCTCTAAGGTATACATCAAACTCGTCGATCATATATTCTCCTCCTCGATCCGATCGAAGAGTTTTTATATGCTGACCAGTTTGATTTTTCACTAAAACCTTGAATTCCTTGAACTTTTCAATGGATTCAGACTTATGCCTCATCAGGTACACTAGACCATATCTTGAATGGTCATCAGTGAATGTGATGAAGTAAAGGAAACCTCCTCGAGCCATTTCTCCAAATGGTCCATAAACATCAGTATGCACTAAACCTAAGGTTTGTGAGACTCTTTCAAAAGTCCCTGTGAAGGGGGATCTAGCCATCTTGCCTTTGAGACAAAATTCACAAGTAAGATAGGGATCCAATCCCAATGGACCAATTAGTCCATCTTTCTCCATTTTGTGAATTTTATGTTCGCTGGTATGGCCTAAGATCAATCTTTGGTTCATTCCAACCCTACTATGTTTTCTTTGTATAGTATTCACAGAACACTCATTCTGGACATTAAGGTAATACAATCCATTTACTAAAGAAGCAAAGCTTACTAATTTATTTCCATAATAAATGTTGCAATGTTCATCAATAAAACGGAAAGTATAACCAATTTTAACTAAAACGGGAATTGAGACAATGTTTTTGAGCCCATTGGGCAAAACTAAAACATTATTCAGAAAAAGTAAATGTCCAGAATTTAAAAGCAATGAGGTAGATCCAATTCTAGTAGCTGTGACGTTTTCCCCGCTGCCTACTCTGATCTTCACCTCATCACTGTCTTGCTTCCTTCCTCGCACCAGATCATGATTCATACAACAAATGTGAGCACTAGTTTCAGAATCAAGATTCTAAGATGTAGAGAAAATGGTCATAGAACAATAAGTTTCATGAACATAAAGTTCCATACCTTGTGCGCCCAGGCCCATATTTGGATAGTTCCTTCTCCAGTGGCCCAGCTCACCGCAGTGTAGGTATGTATCCCTTTTCTATGGCCCTTTACGCTGCGATTCACATGAGCTTTCCCTTTTCCTTTATTGACACCACCCTGAGCTCTAATCTCGCCACCCTGCTTTTTTAGCTTTCTTCTTCTTATTCTTCGCCTTTTTGGGCCCAGAAGAGATTACATGTGCAGTTTCTTTTCCCTTGGGCTTCAATTAAGATTGTGCAATGTTTAATTTGTTCATTAGCCCAGCTAAGTTGCATTCAATCTCATTGCAATTGAAGTTCATGACAAATTGGGAAAATGAATCAAGAAGAGACTGCAAAATAAGATCGGTCTGAAGATGTTGGTTCATAGTAAAATCGAGAGCCTGCAATCCTTTGATCCTTGAGATCATCTTGAGGACATGATCTCCAACTTTCTCACCTTCTCTCATTTTGGCCCCGAAGAGTTCTTTAGATGTCTCATATCTAGCAGTACAACTGTGCTCACCATAGAGCTCAAACAAGTGTGCGAAGATAGCCCTCGCAGTGGTCATCTTCTCGTGGGACCTCTGAATCTCATTTATCATTGAGCCAAGAATATACCCACGCACTTAGACGTCGTCCTTCACCAACTTTTCGTGAGCTTGGACTTCTTCCTCATTAGCACGTGTTTTGGCAGGCGAAGCAGGGATGCCAGCATCCAACACATATCCCAATGACTCCATGTTGAGAACTATTCTCAAGTTCCTAACCAGACTTAATTAGACGTATGAAACTAAACTAAGACCAATTTAAAATCAAGAACTTCGACTTATAACTTGGCTCCTATTACATTTTTCGAGATTGACACTCCCACTGTGAAAAACGGAAGTGATCGTTGTTTATGACTTCGTAGTGAAGATTGAGTTCTTTAATTAATGTAATGGATGACAACCCTTTAACGATATTTGGTCCATTACTTAATTAACGTGATGTCTAACATCAATCTATCCAATAGACGGTCCAATATTTTTTTTCCCATAACCCACCAAAACCGCAACCGTTTAACGATTTATAGGCTTCGTGGACTATCTAAGTTTATTCCCACTAACTCCTCATAATCTAACATTTGAATTTCACCTTGCAACCCTTTAACGATATTTGGGGTGAAATATGTCTCGATTAAGGCATCTAATGCACTTAATAAGATTTTAAAATTAAATCTTGATATATGACCCCCACTTACTGAGAAGATGCCATATACTAGGTTTAAATCTAAACTTTATTAAGTTTAGTGGTGGGAAAGGATGCCTAGCACCCCTTACTAACTTAGTGTAATTTTTAATTGGGAGAATTCCTGTTCTAAATATTTATCTAAGTCTCACTTTGCACAATATTATATTTATATAGCGCATATTGATAACATACATGCTTCATACAACTAATGAACATGCATCGAAAGCAATAAATCAACACATTTATCCATGGGCTTTATCTAGAGGGCCCAAGCCAATGGGCCATCATAAAAAATAAAAAGAAAAGCCTAGCTAATCTTATTGGGCTCCAAGCTCCTCTTCTTTTGGATTGATCTCTTCTTGAAGGCCTATTCTATTTCTATCTATTACATGACATTAAATTATCAACCTATACATAATTCTAGAAATAAAATAAAGAGGCTCAAATCCGGCCCTTACAACCCATTAAAAGAAATACAATCTAAAGAAAGCAATCTAAGCCCATGAATAAATGTCACCATCACATAATACATGCTCGCGTTATTTAAAACGTTTATGTTGGTGGTTAATTAAAATTAATTAGTCCAACTAATTAATCTCTTCAATAAAAGATAATAAACCATCTAGTGAGAATTTATTATTTAAATAAATAACTTAATTAAAAATCCTACAAGAACAATTAATTAATTATTTCACTTAAATGGATAATATTCAATAAAAACAATTTGGCCTCGATTTTATCAAATATAAATTACCAACCATTAGCATATTTAAATTCAATTAATTAGGCCCAAAACTAATTTATTGAAAAGTCCACAATTTTAATTATAATAATTTGGGCTTATTTAATTAAATCTGGGCCATCATCATTTTGACCAACCCGGATAATTAAAATAGCCCAAAACCCATTTATTTAAAACATTGGACCAGAAAAATTTCAACCTGACCCTTTAGGACCCGGGTCCCGGCCGCGCGCTGGCCTGGCACTGTGCAACAATCTCACAGCACTTGCGCGCAGACAGCATGCACATATGCGCACGCTGTGCGCCCAACTGGTGGCCCGAAGGTCACCTGCTGCGTGCACAACGTGCGCTGTCTGCGCTCCCTGCGGACGGACTTCACACGTTGTTCTCGTTGCGCTCGTTGCGTGGTTTTTCCGATCCGATTCTCACAAAACATTGATTTTTCAATTCACATATCATTATACTACAAAATACATGAATTAAATGCAGAAAAATCATGGTTTTCATGTCTTAAAAACATATTCGAATAACATGCTTCAAAAAAGCGAAAAATACATAAATCACATATTCAATTAAATATGAAAATCAGAGATTGGCTTTGATACCACTGTTGGGATTTTTAAACATAAAAACACAGCGGACAGATAAATCTCCCATGTGGTTCAACTCGATTTCACATATTTAAATTGTGTTTCGAATCCATGTACCTTTCTTCACGTATGTTGAATTCTGAACCAGCTTTCTTGATCCTTTCTTCAACAGCAAATTCGTCGCTGTCTCTAAATTTCCACGCCAGAATCAAAGCAAAGAACCCTCTTCTTTTCTTTCCTTGAAATCAGCTAGGGGAGAGAGACAGAGATGGAAGACTTCTTGACTTGTTGAGAAAGTTAATGTTGGAGGCTACTTATTATTTCCTCTAAGTAGTATATTTATACTACACTAGGAAATAATAACCCCTAGGCTAATTTAACAATATTTGGACGCCCACTTTAGGCCATAAGAAGCCTTCGGGCTTTTGTCCATTTAATTCATTTTAATTAATTAAATAATTAATGTTATTTATCCAATAAATAAATTAATTAAATAACTAATTAAATCTATGTTAATTTTATAATTAATTTTCTCTAAGAAATTAATTAATTCATTAACTTAATTAATTAATAAAATCATCTAATGAGTAATTAATTAACTAATTTCGATATCCAATACCGAAAAATTCTCTCGAGTCTATTCCATGATTTTTCCTTTTGCAATTCCTTTAAGCGCGACTCTTTAGATTCGTCTCAAAAGTCAATTGGGAGGAAACCAAGAGGATGTGAGTAATACCTAGCCAGACATGTGGCTCACATCGTACCCCAATTGAGAACGAATGATTAGGATCATTCCAAACCTTTTACGCTGTGAATACCGTATGAGTATAAACCTTTTATTCATATATCTCAGTCAAGTGAGAGTCATGGTTTTAGTCAAACTCACATGACTTGACCATATGTTTAGCTCATAATGAATTGAGGTCAATGAGTATACCTTCATGTTCAACATGAGTACCTTTTTATGCTTTGGCCAAAGACTTTTAACCTTACTCATTCATGATTGCATAAGATATTTAGCTCATTCACTTATGAGAGAATAAATCTCATTTTGCTAATCAGTTAAGAATGCTATTTGTCATCAAGTCACACTTCGAGGTCGATCCCACCAAAGGGTGAATTGGATCTAACTACTGTAATGACAGACTTGATGTCACAAGTATATCTACAACTCGATTCCTCAGGTCTAAGGTTCACGCGTACCTATCACAACTTATCAGTTTCATCATTGACTGTCAATGAGTGAATACCCATGTTATGAAACCGATGCGAGCCATGTTCGAACATATCAGTCCAACTGATATGTCTATGACATAAGTTCCCACTATCATTCCCATAGTGTTCAACTATCACTTTCTCTGTCAAAACTTACATCATACAAGTTTTTGTCCTGTATTGATGTACAGTCAATACTCTCTTAGACTTGCGAACCCTATTTAGATAATAAGGATCAAACCCTTCTAGTGCCATTGTTAAGAAATTTCATGTTAGACGTTTTGATGATGACAATTAGGATTTTATGTTAGTGACACGCTAAATGCTAACGTGCGTAGTAGCAAGTGCATTAGTCGTGATAGTAATAAAAGTGGACTAAAAGTCCAGGTTGTCGAACCACAAGGACTAGGTATTTTAATTTATGATTAATGAAAATGGACAAAAGTAAATTGCAATAAAACGAGTAAGTAAGCGAAGAACAAAAGAGAAACGGACTATAGATTAAATCTCAAGAGTGATAAAATGACTAAGGCACATGCTACAACCTAATTTACTCATCAATATACGTGAGCTACACTTCGAATTATTAGACTTCTATTGCTTTGGTGGAAAAAACCATAATTGACTATTACCCGATGTCTCGGCTCATAATAATCCTATGATTAATTGACGGTTCCCTAAATATGTCTATCCGAGAATCTAATCAATAACCATGCATTAACATTCTAGAATTTCCCCGGATAAATCCGGCTAACAGCACCCAAAAATCTTTACCTATTTCTAAGGGCAATTCCACATTAGTTTCGGATGATGTGTTGATTCTTGTTGCACCCTAACCTATGTTCTTTCGAATGGATAGAATAGGCACAATAGCAAGCATATGGTGATCAAGCATATGATTGGGATAAAAGCACAAAATCAACACACAAAGCAATAGCAGAATTAATACGAAAATTCACTTCACATATATTGATTTGTAAAATAGGCCTTCACATGGCCTTAGTACTACAATTTAGCCTCTCATCAAGGCTTTAAGAAAATCCAACACAAACATATACATATTCATGTAAATAAACATGTAAATGCAAATAATGAAAACTCCCTCAATTTCTTGATGATGAATCCTTGCTTTTGATCTTCAATCTCTAACCAAATCTCTTTCCTTCTCCTTCCAATTGATGATAAAATGGCTCAAAAACCCAGAAATATGCCTTCAATCCCCAAGAATTCGAACCCTTGCATTGAGCTTAAAATTTCCTTTTATAGCTTCCAAAAACGGTTACAACGGCGCCCAGGTGCGAGTGGACCGGCGCCTAGGTGCCGCCTATGTGGCAGGAGTTTCTTGGGGGAAAAGTTAGGCGGCACCCAGGCGCGCGCATGGCGGCGCTCGGGCATGGAAGGCACGGCGCCTGGGCGTGAGTAAGTCTGTGCCTAAGCGCGGGTCTGCTTGCAATTGCTGCTTCTCTGCATCTTCTGGCGCCTGGACGTGAGCATTGTGGCGCCCAGGCACCGGCATGCGAAGCATCCCATCTTGATCGTTCGATACGCCGTCTTTTGCCCTTTTCTTCGTGTGCTCTCGTTTATCACCTGAAATCACTTAACACCCGGATTAAACGCAAATGTAGCATGATTTAGGCAATAATTGAATCTAAAGCATAAGCATCACGGGCTTAAAAACACGTAAAAACGCCTCTTATCAGTTAGACACCAAAATATATAAGTTTGATTGTTTTCTAATTAGAAATCATGTATAAGCTTTGAAGCGTTAGATGTGTAATAGGCTTTCCTTTATTTCATTCTAGATTGTTAGGCTAAGTACTCTTAGACTGAGTGTCTAATAATTTCTGAATGAGCTTATCAGTAGTTAAGTCTGAAGACTCAACCGCCTGAAGTCTGAATGAAGATGAAGATTCCAAGCGTCCAAACGACAAGCTATGTTAAGTGTTGATTATAGGACAGCAGTTGTTCAAGAATGAATGAGCGTCTATCAATGACTTATTTCACCTGAATTTATTTCTAAGTCCAGAAGGAGTTTAATGCGAATATTCCCAGATCATTAATTGCCAACGGGCATTTATTTCAAATGCATTAAATGCTGATAAGAGCATTAAATGTGATAAACTCTTTCGGACGTACAGAGAAGCCACCCTATTGGACTGTCAACTATTCATAGACTGCAACACCAACTTTTGTGCAGCAATATTTCAGGAAAAAGGACAAAAGTTGTTCATTCGCTGAAGTGAGAGACATGCGCCTGTGCATGTGTCAAACAGACTTTTTTTCCAAGATTGCCTATAAATAGGACTTCAACAACAAGCCAAAACAACAATCATATTCCAAGCCAAATTGCTGTTGCATTGAAGTCTCAATCCTTAAACTCTCAGAAAAGCCAGAATATTCAAGCAAACATTCTTTCTGCTTTTCTTAAAATTCTTGAGATAGTCAACCAATATCTCAAACATTCTTTTAGGAGAAACCTACATTATTATTGAGATACTACCAAGTTGTTAGAACTTTATCAAAATCAAACAAACTATTAGAAAAATCTCATCCAAGCCTCGCTATCTGTGTGAAGTCGAAGTTGGATACTTGCACTATTTCTGGGTGAAAGAAGCAAGGGAATAGAAGTGTCTTGGAGCAAAAATCCGTGTGATCAAGAAGCTTAAGTCATCAATATGATCAACAAACAACATGGGAAAACTCCATATGAACTATGGAAGGGACGTAAGCCAAATGTTTCATACTTTCACATCTTTGGTTCTAAATGTTTTATCCATAATAATGGATCCCAAGGCCTAAAGACATTTGATCCTAAAGCGGATGAGAGAATCTTCTAGGCTACGCCAAGAATGGAAAGAATTTTCGCATCCTAAACCAGATCAAATCGAAGGTTGAGGAATTGATTCAAGTTGTTTTTGATGATGCTAACCAAGAACTGAGTAAGGTTAATGAGAATGATGTAGGAGTTGAAGATCTGTGTCATCAAGCGTCTAAGATCACCATTGAAGATGATAGTGACGACGATGATGAGATCTTAGTGCCACCTCCTAAGATTCCTCGTGAGGGTATTTTGGATAACAATGTAAGATATGTTGATGATCATGAAGAGAGTGGTCATCAAGAGCAAAGAAGGGTCTGTGAACTTGAAGCGCCTACGCAAGAGGAGAATCAAGCATCTGAGCAAGTGAATCAAGCGCCTGTTCAACCTCTTAACCCTTTCCAGCCTGATAGACTATGGCTACGTGACCATCCACCTGAACAGATTATTGGAAATATTGAAGCGCCTGTCAAGACTAGGGCTATTACATTTAATGAGGCCATGTTTGCAAGTTTTCTATCTCAAATGGAACCTAAGAAAGTGGACGAAGCGTTATGTGATCCTAGTTGGATTGAAGTCATGCAAGAAGAGCTTAATCAGTTTGAGCGTAGTAAGGTTTGGACGCTAGTACCAAGGCCAACTCACCAAGGAGTTATTGGAACTAGATGGGTCTATAGAAACAAGATGGATGAGAATGGCATTGTGATAAGAAACAAGGCCAGACTTGTTGCTCAAGGTTATTGCCAAGAAGAGGGTATTGATTTTGATGAGACATATATTCCTGTCACCCGTCTTGAAGCAATCCGCATGTTTCTAGCGTATGCAGCGTTCAACGAGTTTACGGTGTATCAAATGGACATGAAAAGTGCCTTCCTAAATGGTAAACTCCAAGAAGAGGTATATGGGGAGCAACCACCAGGATTCATCATCAGCCATGGTAAGGGTATGGTTTACAAACTAGATAAAGCACTTTATGAGCTTAAGCAAGCACCCCGACATAGTATGACACTCTCTCTATTTTTCTTATTGGTAAAGGCTTTTCAAAAGGCAGCGTTGATACAACGTTATTTAAAATTACCAATGACGAAGATACTCTTTTAGTCCAAATTAATGTTGATGATATTACATTTGGTTCTACTGATAAGCGTCTGTGTGAGAAATTTTCGAAAATGATGCAAGAACAATTTGAAATGAGCATGATGGGTGAATTAACTTTCTTCTTAGGATTACAAGTTAAACAACTCCCAAATGACATATTTATTAATCAAGCTAAATATACACATGATATGATTAAGAAATTTGATATGGAAAATGCATCATCTTCAAAAATTCCAATGAGCCAAACGCTTAAGTTAGATAAAGATGAAAGTGGGAAGAAGGTTGATATCACTAACTATTGAGGTATCATTGGATCACTTCTTTATCTTACTGCTAGTAGACCTGATAGTATGTTTTCGGTATGTATGTGTGCACGCTTTGAAGTTGATCCAAAAGAGTCACACTTACTTGCTGCCAAGAAGATCCTTAAATACCTAAAAGACACACAAAATGTGGGCTTATGGTGTCCTAGAGATTCTCCTTTTGAACTAATTGGTTACTCAGATGCAAATTTTGCAGGTAGATCGAAAGAGCACTAGTGGTACATGTCAATTTCTAGGTGATAGGTTAGTTTCATGGCATAGTAAGAAACAACAATCGATAGCTACCTCTACAGTTGAAGCCGAGTATGTAGCTGCAGGAAGTTGTTGTGCACAAGTGTTATGAATGAGGCAACAACTTAGAGATTATGGAATAATCCTAGGTCCAGCCCGCATTCATTGTGATAATCAAAGCGCCCTAGCCATGACTCAAAACCCTGTTCTTCATTCCAGAACCAAACATATTGACATTAGATACCATTTTCTTCATGACCATGTTCAAAAGAAAGATATCTCCATGCACTTTATTGGAACTGACAAACAACTGGCAGATATCTTCACCAAAGCACTCAACGAACAACGTTTTCTCACTTTGAGAAGTGAACTAGGTATGATTGATTTAAACGCTTAATCATCATGCATCATATTTTATTAGACATATAATTTAGGGGGAATCCACTTTATTTATGACCAAAAGATTTTTGAAAAGTTGTTACAAGTTACCAAATTTAGGGGGAACCTTAAAATTGTATTTGAACATATTTGTAAGCGTCAATGATAAAAAACTTTCATATGCATAGATCATCAACGCTTAGTATTATTTGTGCATAATATGTTGGACGCTCAAACATAAAAGGGTTATGATCTCAAGCGTCAACATAAATCTTACAACAGGTATAACAAGTGGTATATGTTAAGCGTTGAACTTATTCCATTCAACACTTAGTATGAAATTGTTTATAAAATTCATGCATAAATTTTACAGGCTTCTTGGCGTAATAGATACACTCAAAAGTCTATTTTAAACTCTATTCACACACTTCTATCACATCAAACTGGCGAGTAATAATTTTTTTTTCAAAATGATGGTTCAGAGTTAGCACATATTTGTGTACGTCTCAGTGTACCATAAGGCGCGTGTATTAGACTCTGAAAATACCAAATGTTTTAAAACTTTAACTCGGACTTCAAATCTTTATATATGGGAGTTATCAAATGTAACTTCTCTCTTTTGCACAAAATTCGCTTCCGCAGTTAAAAACATTCACGGCTGAGATTCAATAACTTTACACTTGTCTACATCTTACTGAGACAAGAGAACAGAAGTTTCAAAATTATCTTACTGTGTCATTTAAAATACAATTTTTGCAGAAAAACTATTCACTTTTACTCTCTGCAAAATTACTCTCTATCTCTCTTTCAAAGCAATCTCAGTTCATCTCTTTCACAACTTTCAAATGGCACCTAAGAAATCTTCTGATACTTCTGCTGAAACCACCATCAAGGTCACTGAAGGCCTTTGGACTCGAAATTCCTGTACGAATAAACTCAAGTTGATCTAACGGAGATAACGGACTCTGTTTCCGAATCTGGACTAAAGACCTTCTTAACCAGATATTCTTATCTTTTTCCTGATGAAGTTGAATTCTTCTGGAGACATGCTAAACTTTCAGAGGACAAGAAGTCTATCTCTTGCCTCTTTTATTTATCTAAGAAGGACTCCAAAGAATTCATCCTCTCTGCTGACACTATTGCTCAGAACTTCAAGCTACCTAATCAGGGTGAAGCCTTGCACTCCAGTACTACTGAACAGATTGAAGAAGCTTGAACCAAGATCAGTGCTTATGAAAATGTTCCATACAAGCCTCATTTTGAGAAGAAAGATATCGTATCCAGATACTGATTATTGGCTGATTTCTGCAGTAAGTTTATTGAATGCATAGTGGGTACTTTTGACAAAGTTAACCCAATGCAATTCCAGATGATGACTGCTATACTCCTAAATATTAAGATCAACTGGAGTGTATTTATTCAGCAGATTCAGAGACTGCTCGAGCACCTCGAACAAAACTTATGGCGTAATTCTCAGTGACTTACTTTTCAGAGCTGAATATGTTAATTCTGCTGGGATTACTCTGGCTAAGACAAAGTTCTATGGAAGAGAATCATCAGCAATCTCTTCCACCCACCTCGCGTTGGTGGTGCTACAAGACCTCTGTCTGAGCGCCAGGTTTTACGCGAAGCGTCAGACGAAGAAGCTGAGCGTTCAACTCAAGTGGAAGTTGTGAAGCGTCCGGCTGCTACAAAGAAGAGGGCTCCCAGAAAAGCCTAAAGCTCAAGCTATTCCTTCTCCTCACAAGGACAATGAAGAAACAGATGAAGATGAGGAGGACAAGATTCCTTTGGTTAGCGGAGGAAGTTGGAAGGTATCATCAAACAAATTGACCTCGAGGAACCAATCGTTGCTCCTCCCGCCCAAACACTTAAGTTAGTTGAAGGAGTCAACGTCAAGAAAATCTTCAAGCGTTCCAGGATAAGCAAGCATCAAGCTGCTCCTATTCCTGAAGAGCTTGAGATCGTTGAGCCAAGCGCTCAAGAAGTTGCTGTTGAGACAAGCTCTCAGGGTAAGTTTATTTCTTCCCGCAACATTTCTTTTCCTACATCTGTAGAAGATCATACTCTTATAGAGGATAGTTCTTGTTCCAGCTGCTGCTGAAGCATCAATCGATGTTCATCTGGATGTTGAAATGACAGATGTCATTGGCTATTGCTCAAGATGTTGCCGCAAAAGTTGCTGCAATAGATGCTGAGGAACCTGCTACCAAAGAGGTTCAATCATCAACTCCTGTCCAGGTCATAATAGAGGCACGCTCAGAAGGTCAGAGCGTTGCTGAAGACGTTACAGTACCCAGACATTTCTTCAAGTTGGACCCACTAAAGACAATTGATCATTCGATCAATTACATGCCTCCAGCGCTCGAAGAAGATTTCATCCCAGCAGGCTATAATGAAGAAAGATATCATTCCTGAGAATGAGATAGCCTTGCTGATTGACATTGATCGGGCTATCCGCGACACCTTATTTGAAACAGAGTTTTCAGAAATCGAGAAAGCATACTATTTGGCTGTTGAACTTGGTAAAACTCTTGGTCAAATTCCTACTTCTTTTGCTCTCCAAGAAGAAAGGCAAGGTGGTAGGACTCCAATATCTGATGTCGACTTAGGTTATTATCGGGACATGGGGCACAACAAACCAACTGGTTTTGCTCCAAGAGACTACAACATAAGAGTCTATGAGCGTATACCTATTGAATTTCTCAATCCAACAGAGGAACTCTTAAACAGAGAAGGTTACACACACTTTCCTCATATAGCAAACAGTGCAGAAAATATGAATTCAGCTCATCCTCTTCGTCTCTGGAAGAATAAAGGAGTTCATGTCGGTGAGCATCCAGCGTCTCTAACGGATGTGATTCAAGAAGAAGCTGATGCATATTTTAACAGTGTCTGGAACGCCAGCTATCAAACCAATAAATACCGCTTTGAATCTATCAGGGACATTGACCATGAGGGCATCCGAGCTTTAGTCAATGCAGGTGCTGATTACTGCATGAATGAGGTTAACTGGTGTGAAGCATATGTTGGCCACCAGTTTTCATTTCAAGAGTTGGTCAAAGCTCCCCATCTTTTTGGCATAGGCATGCATGACAAGAAGAGTCAGTTCGCCAAGAAGCGTCAAGAGTGAGTTGGGCCTGTTATCAAGCTACCTCTAGTTCGTCAACAGATTGAGCAGTTTTTGCATCAAGCGCTGCACAGACTTTCAATAACTCCTCTCTGCTTCAACACTCAAACATCTACCAGTGGCAGCTTACCAAAATCTAGCTTAAACATTACTACAAAAATACACTATTACAGTGCACCTATTACAGCGGTTCCCAATGAACCGCTGTAATGGGGTATTGAGGTGTTGACCTATTACAGCAGTTCAAAAATAAACAATTATAATAGGACGCACTTATTACAGTGGCTCATCTCTGAACCATTGTAATAAGCGGTCCAGGGACCTATTACAGCGATTAGGATCAACGCGCTGCAAAGAAAAAAAACTGCCTATTACAGCGGTTCGGATAAATAAATAACTTGGTTTCGGCCTATTGCAGCGGTTTACATAAGAACCGATGTAATAGGTCGAAACCAAAAATTTTTAATCCTTGTAGATCTTCCCGCTTCTCACTCTCTCTCTTAGTCTTTCTCTCTCTACTCTCTCTCTCTCTAACCTCTTGCTTTTTCTCTCTCTCTCTCTATAACACCACCATCGCTGCCGCCACCACCATATAGCACCGCCGCCGCCTCCACCACCACAGTATGTGTGGGTGTATGTATATTTGTGTATGTGTGGGTGTATGTATATTTGTGGATATGTGGGTGTATGTATATTTGTGTATGTGTGGGTGGGTGTATGTATATTTGTGTATGTGTGTATGTGTGGGTGTGTGTATATTTGTGTATGTATGGGTGTATGTAAATTTGTGTATATGTGGGTGTATGTATATTTGTGCATGTGTTGGTGTGTGTATGTATATTTGTGTATTCGCACGGTCATAGAGAAACGGCGTTCTAAGCAAGACGCATAGTAAAACAAGGCGGTCTTATGATTTTAGCCATCTGAGATCATTTATGGCCTCAAATATGCGTTTTATTAGTTTAAGAGGTATTTTCGTAATAAAACGCAAATTTGAGGCCTTAAATGATCTCATATGGCTAAAATCGCAAGACCGCTTTGTTTTAAAATACGTCTTGTTCAGAATGCTATTTCGCTATGATCGTGTGAATTTCGTGTCATTCCGACACAACACAATTACAAACGAGAAAGCGGAAAAAAAATTGCCTTATTACTGCGGTTGTAGTTATAACCGCTGTAATATGGGTGAAATAAAAAAAAAACTGTCCTATGACAGCGGTTATAGGGGGTCCTATTACAGCGGTTTTTAACCGTTGTAATAGGCCAAAACGCTATTACAGTGGTGCCTATTACAACGGTTAAAAACCGCTGTAATAGGTAAAAAAAAAAATCGTTGTATTAGTCATTTTTTGTAGTAGTGAAACTTCTCTCCGAGCCACTGTGATGATAATTTTAGGTTGATGACGAAGATCATGGCTCCCATTCCACATTTTGACAAGATCTTCACTGAAAATCTGCGAAAGCCCAACGGCTCGAGAATTCGCAACTTCTTTGGTTACCCACTTCTACTATCTATCAAACAGGATGCGAACATTATGCATATGTTCTTTCCTTGCTATAACGGAATCAGAGCATAGCTTGAGCAGTTTATCCATATTTGGAAGAATACTACTGTATGTACGTGCCTGAATCACACAAATCTCAGCGTCTTCCCAAGGATGGGCTCATTAGATTTTCCTTGCACTACTGCCGCGACATGTTGTTTTTAATTCCCAGAACACAGTCAAGGATTTTTCCCAATCATGTGTTGGACATCATGGGTCCAATGTATGTTCGGGCCATGGACAGTTCAATCCGCACGTTCATTCAAGGGACTTGCATTTCTCGTTCACAACTAAATGAACTTCTTGAAGCTGCTTCAGACTCTTTTGCAGATATAGCCAGGTGGAATTTCCAATTCACTGACTTTCGTCAAGAGGAGTCAGCGCTTGAGGAAGCGCCTGTGAAATTAATTGAAGAATCTGCTCCAGCGTTTGCATCAGAAGTTGTCAGTGTTCCAGCGTCTGCTGAAGAACCTGTTCAAGCGTCTCCACCAGAGGACAATCTTGACGCTTCTGAACCCGTTGTTTCTGATGTTGATGAGGATCTTCCAATCGAAGCACGCGGAACAGTCTTTGATCCAGCACATCAAGTATCTCTTGACTCACTCAAACATACATCCAGGTTTAAGCCACCGGCTACTCAAGCGGTTCCTTCGGATGTGAGTCAAACTTTTAGGTCGCTACTGAAATCAGTTTTGGAGGAAGTAAGTAATCAAGCTACTAAAAATGAAGAAGCCCTCCAATGGATCAAAACTGATTTAGCCAAGATCGAGTCTCAGAACATGAGCGCTCAAATTGCTCATATGCAAGGTGTTGCTCAAGCGGCAGTTGATGAATGCCGCAAAGAGTTTCAAGAAATGAATGATGCTACTAGGGCAAACCAACTGGCCATGAAGGAGCATTTTGACAAGCGCCTTGATGATCTGACGGCTTCTGTGGCTCAGACTGCTAGTCAAGTTAGCCTACTCACAGAACACTTTTTGAAGGTTGATGATGGCAATAAGGGGGACAAGAAGAGAAAAGGCGAGAAGAGGAAAACTTCTAGTTCAAGAGCTTCCAGTCCACCTCTCAAGCGTCAAGCCACCCTTCCCACTCTTATCAGTTTACTAGTGCCTACGAGAGCATTAATTGAACAATTTGATGTTCCTTTTGAACGACCGCCCATTCCAGAGCCTTTTGATCCAAAGCTTATAGCTAAAGAATAGAGGATGTCAGGCTTCAACAAATTGTTTAGAATTTTCTTAAGTCGTATTGGTATTGACCCAGCTGATTGGGACAAGCAATGTATTGCTTACAAAAAGAGACAAAAGGAAGAAAAGAAGTCAGTAGTTGACAAAGATCATGCCGCCATGCTTAGACTTGAAGAAAATATATCTAAAGCAATTAGGGCTGAAGAAAACAGAAGACTCAACGCTCAAGAAGACGATTAAGAACTGTTGTTTACTTTGCATTATCTATATTCTTGTCTTTTATGTATTTTTGATTCAGTTGTAAAATGCTTGTACTCTCTTTGATATATATAAAATGCATTTTCAGCAGATGCATCTTGTTGAAGCCTAACTAACTTTAACTAACCCTATCTAACCAAAGCTAACTTTTATTTCAGCTGTCTAACTCTTGAACTATAAAAGAGTAAGTATTGCCATCATCAAAAATGGGGAAATTGTTAGGAATTTCAAGTTAGACGTTTTGATGATGACAACTAGGATTTTATGTTAGACCCCAAAATATATAAGTTTGATTGTATTAGAAATCATGTATAAGCTTTGAAGTGTTAGATGTGTCATTGGCATTATAAGCATTTATTTATTTTATTCTAGATTGTTAGGCTAAGTACTCTTAGATTGAGCGTCTGATAATTTCTGAGTGAGTTTATCAGTAGTTAAGTCAGAAGACTCAAGCACCTGAAGTCTGAATGAAGATGAAGATTCCAAGCGTCCAAACGACAAGCTATGTCAAGCGTTGATTATAGGACAGAAGTTGTTCAAGAATGAATGAGCATCTATCAAAGACTGATTTCACCTGAATTTATTTCTAAGTCCAGAAGGAGTTTAATGCAAATATTCCCAGATCATTAATTGCCAACGGGCATTTATTTCAAATGCATTAAATGCTGATAAGAGCATTAAATGTGATAAGCTCTTTCGAACGTACGGAGAAATCACCCTATTGGACTGTCAACTATTCATAGACTGTAGCACCAACTTTTGTGCAGCAATATTTCAAGAAAAAGGACAAAAGTTGTTCACTCGCGGAAGTGAGAGACACGCGCCTGAACATGTGTCAAACGGACAATTTTTCCAAGATTGCCTATAAATAGAACTTCAACAACAAGCCAAAACAACAATCATATTCCAAGCCAAATTGCTGTTGCATTGAAGTCTCAATCCTTAAACTCTCAGAAAAGCCAGAATATTCAAGCAAACATTCTCTCTGCTTTTCTTAAAATTCCTGAGACAGTCAACCAATATTTCAAACATTCTTTTCGGAGAAACCTACATTATTATTGAGATACTACCAAGTGGTTTGAACTTTATTTAAATCAAACAAACCATTAGAAAAACCTCATACAAGCCTCGCGATCTGTGTGAAGTTGAAGTTGGATACTTGCACTATTTCTGAGTGAAAGAAGCAAGGGGATAGAAGTGCCTTGGAGCAGAAATCTGTGTGAATAAGGAGCTCAAGTCATCAATATCCATATCTCCCTAATTTGTAGAAGATTCTGTGTGATTCTTTAAGAATCATTTTAGTGGATTGCCTCCAACTGTTCAAGGAGAAGAAGGACGTAGTTGGGATTACACCACCCAACAAACCTTACAAATATTGTGTTCTTTACTTTACAGTCAATTTCCATAATATCATATCATTGCATAAATCTGTTAAGTAAAACTCAATCAAACGCTAAACAACTAAAATACTTTCTGTGATGCTAGAACTTTCAAAGAGAAGACTCTAAAATCATTCCGTTGTGCTCACACTGATCAAAAAGCTGAACGCTTAAACCTATCTGATTATAGTATTCAAATCTTGAAGTTTAAGTTAACTTTCTAAAAACAGCCTTCAGTAGACGCTCAGTCAAGCGCCTACATTTTCAAGCGTCCAAACAATTTTTAATACGAATCTTTTTGAAGTCAAAAAAGACTTCAAGGTCTATTCAACCCCCCTCCCCCTTCTAGACCCTTTCGTATGCCACTTGGGACCCTTAGCCATTCTTCTTGACCCATAGAAAGTAGAAGGTTTGCCTTATTATCAAGGACTTTACGTTGTTTATTAACACCTTACAAATGCTTATAAGAAAACAACAAGATAATGCCTTATATATAACGAAAAGATATTGTTTCGTTACAAGTCATTCCCTATAAATCTATCCTCTTTAAGGCATTTGAGGGCATACACTCTAACAGACTGAGCTGCATATCCTTACCTTTCTCGTAAAGTCGAGAATAGATCATCTCGAACCTGGTTTTAGAACTTGAACCATATCCTTCAGAGCTTTTTTCCTATCTACTATATTTCTTAACCCGTAACCAATGACAACATGAAAAGAAGAATCAGGAAATGGTAAATTAGCTACATCTCCTCCAAACCACCGAAAAGTCCATCAAGTAATATCAGGTTTTCATAATCGCTAGAATATTATTACATGAAACTTCAGCTCTTTTTATTTAGATTGCATATCAAGGGTATAACATCATTAGGGAAAATCTTTGATGATTTAAATGATTTTTTTTTTTTTGCCAATTAAGGTATATCAAAGGTATTATCATACTTATTCAAAGCTCTTGGAGACCTTTCGATTGATCGCGCAATATCAGCAGTCTCTTGGATCTCAAATGGGAAAAGAATTGTTCGACAACGCTTGTCTTCATTGATTAAACTTGAGTTCTAAAAGTGGAAGACAAGGGCACCCTTTTCCAGGCTTGCATATAAGGAAACAACCTTTTCACAATTAAACTTCTCCCACTTCTTCCCATTAAAGATTTACACCACAAGTCAATTTGTCACTGAACAGATAGATTCATTCATATATATGCCAGTCAAGTTTAGTGCAGAATTTACGAAGTTACCATGGAATTGAACAGAAACCTCGTAGAATGAGCTCATCCAAATTCCAAATCATTATCTGCCTCCAATTCATCCTCGTACCCCGCCACAACGCCTTCAGATTCTCCATCAGTATCATCAATCCTCCGCCGTGTATTTTCCTAAGTCTCTCCTGCTGCATCTTTAAGGACAGCTTCGCCTCCTCCGGATTGCTCTCGCAAGCAATCTCAGTCAAATTCACAAAAATACTAGCTTTACAGAAAAAATACAACTACTTTATAATACATGCTTCATACAGTGGCAAGACTTTTTCTTCATCCCACGTATGATGTAAAAAAAAAAAATCAAATTGAGAATCCCACACGATTCAGGCACTTCCTCTCGAGTGCCGACCAATCCTGGGTTGGGTTTCTCAAAGGAGATGAGGACTTCAATTCAAGAACCCCTCTCTCTGTGGAAAACTTGATTTTTACGACTATGAAGATCTTTGGATGAACAATTTCAGTGGATCATGTACATTATGCAAACTTACCACATTTCTTACCAATTTTCATAGTGTGAGATAGCTATTATCTCACCGCCAAACGAACACAATAAACCCAAAAAATAACTCACCACACTGGGATTGGACTTTGAGAAGTTTTTAAGACAAATGTTTTCTGATGATGAGGAGGTTTGAGTATGTAAGTTTTATTTTATGGTTATTGGATTTCAGCTTGCCTAATCAAAAGTCCTTTTGGTTATTGAATTTCAGCTTATTTAATCAATTTTTTTTTTTAACATAATCTGTGATAAGTCTTCATAAGATAAATTGCTTAGTTTCTTTTTGAATTTGAGTTCCCTAGTAGTTTTTCAACAGGAGAATAATATCAAACTAAGCTAACATAACCAAGAGATCAACACTAATATAAGACCAGCCTTTAAAAAGGTCGATGATTCTAGCACATGAACGAAGCCAAAAGTAATTGTTATCACAAAGCCGAATACCCATAAGTTGATGGATTAACAAGCACCAACCCATTCGGAATACGAGTCAAATGAAAATGAATGAACTAAACATATGAGTTACACACATAATTAAACCAACGAAGTAATTCGTATAGATGAAACTAATTCACCAATGCAGAGAAAGAGGTCATATCACTGGCCCATTTACGCATAAAACACAGTGCAGATGCATAACAATACTTTTCATACTGTGATAATTCAATCATGCCATAAGAAACAGGAAACCAAACATGAAAATTAGCAAATAAAATTCAACATCCACAAAACCAAACACCCTAACAACAAAGCATTCAAATTTTAATTAACACTCATCACCTCTTATCCCCAAACCTGATATACACGGAAGTTGAACTGAACATACAGACAAAAAGAAATACATAACGCAGGCCTTAGAACTTCCGATGTCAAAATCACAAAGGATGATACATAAAAAAGGAAAATAACAGAACTAAGCGAGAAGAAGGAATGCACAACAACGTCAAAAAGGAGCCGCAAAAAAAACAATCAATAAAGAAGGAAAATCAAAGAAACCTTTAGACTTGCGATTTTTTGGTATAAAGGAAGCTTTTGATAACCAACGGAAAACCAAGCGAGTACAAACCCAGTAGGGAGAATGAACAACCAAATTCAGCTCTCATCCCAAATCAAAATCCCACCACCACTGCAGGCGAACGCGCGGCAGCAACGGAGAGCCATAGCAACCAGACACAATACACGTGTATGCCGGCAGGACAGGCATCCCACCGAAGACATGCAAGTGGCAAGCTCGAGCAGATCCAACGGCCGAGATATAACCAGCACTGAACCTGAGCCAAACACGTTTTATCAAAAGTTTCAGTTGGGGAGCCGTTTTGGTAGCAAACAAACGACGTCGTTTTGCTGGGCGCAAGGGAAAATGAAAAATAAATAAATAATTATGACAAAGCAGAAAGGAAGGGCTTCCATATTTATTGAGTATGGTAATATATATATATATATATTAATATTTTATTATTAGCATGTGCTAATTAAAATAACTAGATGTCAACGCACACTCGATGCGTGTGCACAATTAATATATTTTACATAATAAAAAATAGGAAAGCTGAAAATGAAAAATATTCATAAAAATAAACAGTATAGTTGGTGTTTAATAAACTGATGTGTTAAACATTTGTTATAAGAATCCATGAAGTAATCCGAAATTGGATAACATTAGCCAATCCATTCACCAATACTCTTTCATAATTTTTTGTATCTTCTCATTGATAATTTTGTTGGATATTGGGTGAATATTGTGTATGTATGAAAAGTGTGTGAACACCTCTTTTGGGTACGAAATTCGAACATCACAAGTATCGAGAATACTAAATATTATTGGATAATATTTTTCTACTCCGGGAGTAGATGAGGTTAGCATTTCGAATTTCTCGATTCGGAATTGAAACGAATGAGAAATTAATTGCTATTGTTGGGTGTTTGAATGTGGATATCCCACTTTGGATATAAACCATAAGGTGGACCGGACCGAACCTCGGACCACGGACTCGAGCTCGGGTTTGGGTTAGGGTCGGGTCTGGGTCCGGGATCGGGCTGGTACGCGGGCCGTGGGCCGTGTCTGAGCTTGGTGGTCGTTGGGCTAAATATATTATTTTTGGGCAAAATTTAGAATTAAATTAACTTGTGGGCCCAGTTAATTATTTTCTTCTTTTGGGTCAATAAGAATTAATTTAAGCTCATTTCTTTTCCAAAGAAATCAGGCAGCCCAGCAGAAGGTTGAATTACATCTGAAACGTTTCATTTGTAAAGCAGTCAGAAATTGAAAGATTCTTGATGCTAAATTTGAAACGTTTGAATTTATAAGTGAAAAACATTTCACTTTAAAAGTGGTAAGGGAAAAACATTTCACTTTAAAAGTGGTAAGAGAAATGTTTTTCACTTTAAAAGTATAAGTGAAATGTTTCACTTTTAAAAGTGGTTAGTGAAAACGTTTCATTTCTCCAAATTTCTCCTATATAAAGAGTCTCCCATATGAATGAAAAGATAAAAAGACGAACACACAAAAGTCAGAAATCATTTCTGCATTTTAAGCATTCTACATACATCACATCAGTGAGAGTTCTTAAGCAAAATAAGTTCGTGGAGTGTTGTTCTTGAAGTGGTTCAATTACAATACGGAATCGTTGTATCTTGGGAAGTTAATTGCATGATCTCGTACCACCGTAGGCGGGGCAATATAGCTTTAAGGATAGAGAGTCCAACTCTCGCCTCGATTCGTTTTCATCGCATATATTTTCCAGTATATTTCAGATTTTACAAGGCGACATAAAAAAAATTTTATCAACAAATTTTGATCACATATATAGAACCATTCTCCTCACTACAAATAGAACAGCAATACCATAGAGCTAGGGGAAATCATCAAAGAACTAAAGGCGATAAGGGAGTAAGAAAGAATAAACACTAAATAGGTAGAGAAAATTAAGAACCGAAGCAAATTAATCCATACTCTTGTTTAAATAGGAAAATCAAAACAAAAACTATTTAACATTAAAATCAAAGGCAAACTGGATACTTCATTTGAAAGAACTGAAGATGCATTACTCACAAAAATTAATCCATAAACTTCAAGGGTGTTGGCCAGGGAGTTTCTCGACATCCATTTTCTATGAACATGTGAAAAAATAAAATCGTCTGAATTAGAAACTGATAAGAATCCTTCATTTCAATCTATTACTTTGGATATGTTTTCATTTGACAAAATGAATTTCAGGAAGAAAAAAAGATGGGATCATGGGAGCCGAAGTTACGTGCTGAATTTTAGAAAGACGAACACATGCTAGTTTGCATTTACATATTCTTATCTCCTGTTATCCGCATGTATAGCCAGAAATGGAGTGGAAACCATGTAGGTTAAAATCCCATTAGATTGCAGTTAGTTTTTGAATAAAATTGTGGAATTGTGGGAATAACAGTTATTAGATTTTCAAAATGTAGACAGTTGAGTCAGATATCAGACGTCCAACTTCCTTTTTTTTTTTTTAATTTAAGGCTTCACCAAAAATGTTGACATACCAAAAGAAGTTTCTCTAGGCCACTCATACTTTATATAATAGTATAGATGTATATATGTAAATATATATATATATATATATATATATATATATATGACATGCACACCTCATGTGAGACGTAGTGTCGTGAGGCACTATCGCTTTTATATGTGTATATATGTACCTATATATATTATTATGTGTGTTAAAAAATTAACAATTCATTCTAAAAAATTAACAATTTATTCCACACAAATTAGGATTTGTGTAATCTTTCTCTCCATCTTTTCTCTTCCACCTCTTTCACATGTAATTCTTCTAACTCATGCGTTAAGTACGAAAAATACCAAAATATAGTCATACCCTTTTCTCATAAGCCATTATTCGATTTTCTCTTCGCTAGCACTGGTAGAAATAATCGAGGGTACGAACTAAGGTGTGGATACAACTAGGGCGCAACACTTGGGGTGCTAGAGCAAATCAATCTAGAGAGGTGAAGCAGGGAATTTCATGAAAAGACCGTTGCGGTTTTGTTCTTCAAGAAGTAAACACGTTGATAAGAGGTGTTTTTACGTGTTTTTAAGACCGTAATTCTTATGATTTGGATTCACTTATTGCTTAAATCATGTCACATTTGCATTTAATAGGTGTGTTAAGTGAATACAGGTAATAAATGAGAATACATGAAGAAAAGGGAAGAAAAACGATGTACAAAACAAGTTCAAGCATGTTTTTCAACACCTAGGCGGTTTATGCATCTCCTATCACATTCGAGCGATAATTCCGTACATTTCGAGACCGACTTAGACAAAGTTTCCTTCTACAAAGTTTTAGATGTATGTCTTCGTTTAAAATGGAAACTTGAAACATCCAAATCGGAGGTCTATAGAGATAATTGTGAAGGAAATACGATTGTTGCGCCGAACAGAGAAGTACATGTGCCAGGATACGCCCCAGCGCCCTCCTAGTCATGCCTAGGCATGGATAATCCGAATGTTACTCTTTTTCAGCCTAAATTCCAGCATTATATGATGGGTAAGAATCACTTTTGGCCATAATTCAGCACGTGTTGAGGGGTTGTCATAAGTGTGTTTCTTGGTAGATTTACTCTATGGGCGCCAAATCAGAAACAACCACCACGTTGAAACGTAATTTAGGTATACTTAGCGACCGAATTGGACAAAATATCCTTCTGGAAAGTTGTATATCTATGTTTTATCTGAACATGGGGACTTGAATCATCCAATTGGGAGATCTGTGGAGACTTTTATGAGGAAAATACTAAGACTGCGCTGGAAAGCAAGAAAATGGCAGCATGCATGTGTTTTGTTGAAGTTTTCACATGGTTATGCTTGGTGGAATTCTTAATGGCCGAAAGTTCAGCATTTTTTAGCTGGTTGGAATCTTAAAAGCCATACTTTAAGCATCACCTTAGGTGGAATTCTCATTGGGGAACTTTAATGGGAATTCTTAATGCATACTTTAGTGGAATTTTGGCTATAAAAGGAGGGGGAACCCATACTCTTCATCATTCACTATCAATTTCAGATTCTTGGAGGAGAGGGGGGCAGCCCCTAATCTGATTTGTCCACCATTCATCACCATTCTTCATCACTCTTGGAAGGGGAAACTAGAGGAAGGAAAAGAGCTTGGGGATTGAAGGCTCAACTTCAAGATCCATCATCATTCACCATTTAGGGAGTTTTTAAGAGCTTTTCATTTCATTTATGTCTATGAATATTCCTCTTATGTCTTTTATGCTTTCAATTATGAACTAAATTCGTAAGACTAGGGCCATGTAAGGCCAAATTGTGATATATGCTTACAATAGATTATTGTTGAGGTTGTTCTTATATTGTTATGTGATGTGAATTGTGTTTTTGTCTATCTTGCATATACTTGATCACTATATGTTAGAATCTTATGCCTAGGTTAATATTTCGGGAGAAAATTGACTTAGGGTGCAAGAAATTCACATCATGACCCGCAACTAATGAGGAATTGCCCTAGACATAGGTAAAGATTCCCGGGTGAAGTCGTTCGATTCAAATCGAGTGAACTCTAGTACATTAATGCATGTTTAGTGGTTAGATTTCCGGATAGGGAATATTTGGGAAATCACGATCTAAGTATAGGAGTTTATACGCGAGACATCGGTTATTCTCTACCTTAGGAGTTTTCACCATAACAATATAAGAGTAATTCTACAACAAGAGCCTTTATAAGTATATTTGATCAATTTGGACCTAGCATGTGCCTTAGTCTCCCTTTATAATTGGTTTTAAATCACTTGTGCAACCTTGTTCTTATCTTACGCGTTTCACACTCATTTTACCTTTATTGTATTGATCTTTGTTGTTATAAAATCGTAAACTAGAATTCAAGTCCTTGTGGTTCGACAATCCGGACTTCTCGTCCACTTTTATTACTACACACGACTAGTGCACTTGCTATTATAGCACGTTAGCTTTTAGCGTGTCAAGTTTTTGGCGCCGTTGCCGGGGACTTGTTCATTTTAGTTTTTGATTTTTCGTTTAAATTTTCATAATTCTTAGTTTTTCGTTTATTTCTAACCTTTCTTTTATTTTATTATTCTAATTTTGTTTTTGTGTTTAATTGTAAGGTGTAATTTGTGGTGCATGACCCGCTCTTCTAACGAGCCTCTATACAATTTTGAGCCGGAGATAGAGCGTGTTCTTCGATCTAGTAGACGCGCTCGAGAAATGGCCGACAATCTAAATCCAAATGGGAATTTTCCCGACATAAATCTCCCAGAAAACAGGGAATGGTTGCAAAATCTATTCCAAGCTATGCAACCGGCACCTCCTCAAAGACTTCCGTCGGTCCGGGAAAGTCTACCTCCAAGGGTCCACACCATACCGGGGCCCGTAGTCTTTCCAAATTTCTATGCACCAAATTATCACATTCCGTCACACATCTTTAGCATGGTGCAAAGCGAACCCTTCTATGGAGAGACCCATGAATCACCTCATGAGCATTTGGAGACTTTAGACGACACTCTCATGACTACCCAATTTCATCCACGGGATCTTGATGCAATTCGTCTAAGAGTCTTCCACTTCTCATTAAAGGAAAGGGCGACCATGTGGTACAAGTCTCTACCACCCCAATCCATCACAACATGGGGACAATTGGTTGATGCCTTTTTGAGCAAATTCTTTCCACCTTCCAAAATCAACGAGCTAAGGAGCAATATTAAAGAGTTTAAGCAAGGGAATCATGAGTCCTTAGCCGAGGCATGGGCTAGATATAAAAACATGCTCCGAAAATGCCCGGATCACAACCTAAAGTTGAGCGAGCAAGTACTACGATTCCATGATGGAGTCCGATCACGCATCCGAAATAGGCTCAATGCCGGCGCCGGTGGTGATCTCCTTGGGCTCGATTGCCAAAGTGTGTGGGACAAGATTGAGCAATTAGCCCGAGAAGATGAACTCTATCCCGATGATGAAGAAGTCACACCCACTAAAAAGATTGCTTGTGTTCAAGATTTGGGCCAAGAAGTTGCTTTGGAAACAATGGTTGGCAATGTAAACTATGTTGGAAATGCTAATCGACCTCAATTGAACTTCCATGTGCCCGAAAATTTTCCAAGGAGGCCCAATCCGGCACAAAATGCTCATCCCGGCGTCTATCAAGCACCAAGGCCCCCATTCAACAATAACCAAGCTCAAAGGCAAGGTAATCCTCATATACAAAGGCAAGTAAGACCTCTTACAACCGATGAGCGTCTCGATGAACAAATAAAGAAATCGGATTCAGAAATCAACGAACTCCGTACTATGATGAAGGTTTTAATGATGGAGATGAAGGATATGAAAACACAAATGGGTCAATTATCCTCCGCAATGAGCGGGAGAGCACCGGGAACTCTACCAAGTGACACGGAAAAGAACCCGAAGGAGCAATGCCATGCCATTACCTTAAGAAGTGGCAAACATGTAGCAAATGATGCTGTTCGCACATGCGCGCCCGAGCGCCCCGATTACCACGCCCAGGCGCCGGAACCAACCCACAGTGAACAAGTGCTTCGCACTTTCGCGCCCGAGCGCCCCGATGATCACGCCCCGGCGCCCGAGTCACAGCGCCCTGGCGCCTATTTCCGCGCCCAGGCGCCACCTCCTGAACCCTCCACCACAGGCTCTTCAACTCCAACGCATCCTCCCATCGAGGTCCGTCTACCATTTCCTAATGCACATAGAAAGAAAAAAAAGGAGATGGATCCAAGTTTCCTTCGAATCTTAGCAATTCTTCGTGAGGTTAGAATTAATATTCCTTTTATAGACGCAATTTTACAAATGCCAAATTACGTGAAAATTTTCAAGGATATTTTATCCAACAAACAAAAGTGGGAGGAAAACGAAACGGTGTGCCTAACCGAGGAATGCTCCGCCGTATTGCTTAATAAATTACCAATGAAACTTGAAGACCCTGGGAGTCTCACTATTCCTTGCACGATTGGGCCATTATCCTTCGAAAAAGTTTTGTGCGACTCGGGAGCTAGCATCAACCTCCTCCCGTACTCTCTTTTCAAAAAGTTGGGCCTTGGTAACCCAAAGCCGACTTCAATGAGCCTCCAACTTTCCGATAGATCAATCAAGAGACCACGGGGAATAATCGAAGATGTAATCGTTCAAGTCGACAAATTCTACTTCCCGGTTGACTTTGTGGTTCTTGATATGGAGGAAGATGTTGAGGTACCCCTGATCCTAGGAAGACCATTCCTAGCCACTGGTAAGGCGGTAATCGATATTGCCAATGGTAAGCTAACCTTAAATGTGGGAGATGAAAAGGTCACCTTTGATGTTTTTAAAGTGCTTAAACACCCATGTGATCCTGACTCATGTTTACGCATCGATGTATTTGATATGTTGATTGATGAGACTTTTCAGGCACAAATGGTAGACGACCCATTGGAGACATGTCTTTCCAAATCTATGGATGTCGATTCAGCGAGTGAAGAACAATTGGAAACCATGTTTAGAGTAGAGAAGCCACCTCTTTACCACGTCATTGGAGCTAAAAAATTAGAAAGATCACTCTTGGCTCCTCCTCGCCCTTCTATCGAAGAGGCCCCTATCCTTGAGCTTAAACCATTACCATTACATTTGAAATATGTATTTTTAAATGATAATGAGACTCTACCTTTAATTATCTCAGCTTCTTTGACAGGAGAACAGGAGGAGCGACTCATAAGAGTATTGAAGGCCAACAAAAAGGCCTTCGGGTGGAAAATTGCGGATATAAAAGGCATAAGTCCAGCGGTGTGCATGCACAAAATACTCATGGAGGAGTCCGCAAAACCTACACGCCAACCACAAAGACGGTCAAATCCACAAATATAAGAAGTGGTAAAGAAAGAGGTTATAAAACTACTCGATGCAGGTATAATCTATCCTATCTCTGATAGTGCATTGGTAAGCCCAACTTAAGTAGTACCCAAGTAGGGCGGAATAACTGTGATAGAAAATGCGAACAATGAATTAATCCCTACTCGAATGCTTACCGGGTGGCGTGTGTGTATAGATTATCGCAAGTTAAATGATGCCACTCGTAAGGACCATTTCCCCCTCCCATTCATTGACCAAATGCTTGAAAGGTTAGCTGGACATGATTTTTATTGTTTTCTAGATGGGTATTCCGGCTATAACCAAATTGCCATAGCCCCCGAGGACCAAGAGAAAATAACTTTCACTTGTCCCTATTTCACGTTTGCTTATAGGCGGATGCCGTTTGGATTATGCAATGCCCCGGCCACATTTCAACGATGTATGATGGCGATCTTTCATGACATGGTTGAAGAATTCCTTGAGATTTTTATGGATGATTTTTCTGTTTTTGGAACCTCATTTAACACATGTCTTGATCATTTGGA
The DNA here is from genome assembly GCA_019426215.1 of Buddleja alternifolia. NCBI lineage: Eukaryota > Viridiplantae > Streptophyta > Magnoliopsida > Lamiales > Scrophulariaceae > Buddleja > Buddleja alternifolia. The sequence goes on along the minus strand of CM033397.1, from coordinate 10,129,469 downwards.
CCGTGTTCTAAAACGCTGTGAGGAAACAAATCTTGTTTTGAATTGGGAAAAATGTCATTTTATGGTCCGGGAAGGGATTGTGCTAGGTCACAAAATCTCCGAAAAAGGGATTGAAGTGGACCAAGCCAAGATTGAGGTAATAGAAAAGCTTCCTCCACCTACATCGGTGAAAGCCGTGAGGAGCTTTCTTGGTCATGCCGGCTTCTATAGGCGATTTATCAAAAAAATTTCCAAAATTGCAAAGCCGTTATCTAACTTGCTTGTCAAAGATGCACCATTCAATTTTGATTCCCTTTGTTTACAGGCCTTCATGACTCTTAAGGAGCTATTGATATCTGCTCCCATCATGGCACCTCCCGATTGGAGTTTGCCCTTCGAATTGATGTGTGATGCTAGTGACACCGCGGTGGGTGCGGTCCTTGGCCAAAGGAAGGATAAGGTATTTCAAACCATCTACTATGCTAGTAAGACTTTAAATGATGCACAAATGAATTACGCAACCACGGAAAAAGAATTACTAGCCATAGTATTTGCATTTGACAAGTTCCATGCTTATCTCATTTTGAATAAAGTAATTGTGTACACTGATCACTCCGCATTAAAATACTTGCTTGCCAAAAAGGATGCCAAACCTAGACTCATTAGGTGGATTTTACTTCTTCAAGAATTTGACATAGAAATTAAGGATAAGAAAGGAGTAGAAAATGTTGTTGCCGACCACTTGTCTAGGATAGAGATTCCTAAGCCTGAGTGCGTGTTTGATAAACCTATTTGTGAGGAGTTTTCCCGATGAGCAATTGTATGCTATACTTCATAATGATGCTCCTTGGTATGCCAATTATGCAAATTATCTTGTCACGGGAGTTCTTCCTCCGGATATCACTTATCATCAAAAGAAGAAATTCTTATTTGATGTGAAGCGATATTTGTGGGACGAACCATATCTATTTAAGATTTGTGCAGATGGCCTCATTCGACGATGTATCCCCGAGGAGGAAATAGCATCAATTCTCGCCCATTGTCATGATATGTCGGTAGGTGGTCACTTTGGACCCTCTAAAACAGTGGCTAAAGTGCTTCAATCAGGTTTCTTTTGGCCTACTCTTTCTAAAGATGCATTCTTGTATGTTCAATCTTGTGATAGGTGTCAACGAACAGGTAACATCTCTAAAAGACACGAAATGCCATTGAATAACATGCTTGAATGTGAACTATTTGATGTATGGGGTATTGATTTTATGGGACCCTTCCCTAGTTCTTGTTCCAATAAGTATATTCTTGTTGCGGTCGACTATGTCTCCAAATGGGTCGAAGCTGAGGCTTTACCAACTAATGATGCTCGGGTGGTTACTCGATTTTAAAAAAAAGGATTTTCACTCGTTTTGGAACTCCTAGAGCAATCGTTAGTGACGGGGGCACCCATTTTTGTAACAAACAATTCGAGCACTTACTGAACAAGTACGGGGTACGGCATAAAATCTCAACCCCATATCATCCTCAAACGAGTGGTCAAGTGGAGGTGTCGAATCGGGAGATTAAACGCATTCTTGAAAAAACGGTTAACGCATCTAGAAAAGATTGGTCCCTTAAACTAGATGACGCCTTGTGGGCATATAGAACCGCGTTTAAAACTCCGATTGGCATGTCCCCATATCGCCTTGTCTTTGGAAAAGCATGTCACTTACCGGTTGAGCTCGAACATCGCGCTTTTTGGGCTATTAAATTTCTAAATTTTGATTCTCAACTCGTAGGTACCAAGCGATTACTCCAATTACACGAACTTGAGGAATGGCGCCATCAAGCGTATGAGAACGCCAAGCTTTACAAGGAGAGAACGAAAACATGGCATGATAAGCGTATTATTCCCCGAGAATTTCATGAAGGAGACAAGGTTTTACTATACAATTCTCGCCTTCGACTTTTTCCCGGGAAGCTCAAGTCAAAATGGTCGGGACCATTTGTTGTATCTCGTGTGTATGCTTCTGGTGCCATTGAACTTATAACGGATAATGGACGAACCTTCATGACAAACGCCCAAAGGTTAAAGCATTACATTGGGATTGACGGGTCGAGGGATAAAGTGACCATTCCCCTCCAGGATCTTTAGCGATTCTTTATCTCAAGTCGAGCTACCGACTCTAAACTAGCGCTTCTTGGGAGGCAACCCAAGTTTGTAAGTTTTCTTTTCTTTTTGCTTTCGTTTTTGTTTTGTTTAGTTTGTTTCTTTTTATTGTGTTCAAGCATGCACTTTCGGCATGTATGTTTTTCTTATGCTTGATGGTTTAAAAAGTTGAAGTGTTAGATATGATGCACATTTGGACCCCACCTTTAGAGATTCTTATTTTACTCGATAAGAGGAGAAACTTTGTAAGGATGCATTGGAAGCTTAAGGATGTTCTTCAATATCCTTGGTTGTAAGTGTTCTTTTACCTTTGTGTATGCATGTTGTAACAACATTGGGGACAATGTTGGATTTAAGTTTGGGGGTAGAAGAGTATCTATTTTGAATATTGAAAATGCAATCCTAATTTTTAACTTGAATTTGGGGAAAGTTTGTTTGATATCATGTTTATATGCATCTTTGTTGAGAAAATCAAGCATGAAAATTTTTTAGTCCTTCCAATTGATGGATTGAAATTGATTGATTTGGAAAAATGGCATGAATTCTTGAAATAATCTGAATTTAATGGAATATATATATCTTTGAAATTGCTCGTGGAGACCTTAGACTAGAATTGATTCTTTAGATGATTCACAATGCACTTAAATCGAAGGTAGAGGAGTTGAGAGGATAACCATCTTAAGACACTTAAGGAATTATTTCCAGAAATATTAACTTAGATTTCTCATAAGGTTATAAGTTGAGTAGTAATTTTATATGCTAACAATGAATTGAAAAGGTTGAATTTTGGTATGACCAAAAGTGGTCAGGCTAATACGTACCGGAGGTGAAAAGTTTCATGCCTATATACTGTACTATTATGCTAATTTGAGCTATGCTCAAGCCAAAAGAAGTGAATTGTTTAAAAGATCTAGTTTTATTTCGTGGTCTTTGATACTCGAGTGATTAAATCCTTAGGAGTGTCTCTACACTTAATGCCCCAAAACTATCTAGTTTGGGAGTCATTGGTCTAAAACTTGTTACATGGGTGTCATAGAAAGCCTAATGGAATAAAACATTGCACATGATCTAGCCTTAATGAAGTTTAATGGAAATTCCATATGAATTGAATGTTGAATATTTGAGATAATGAAATTTAAATGGCTATGAGATTTTCTATAATTCTTGTGCCTTGTGTTTGATCAAAAGTTGATAGATATGGGATTAATGTCCAAAATTTGGTAAGGATGCCTCTCGACTATAATACCCTAGATTTATTTTTCACTATACCCTAGGGAGTCGTTTCAAGTATTGGTGTCACATGAGCAAAAGTAGTTGATATGTATATATATATTTGTGAACTTTAAAAGGTTGATTTTATGCCATTCATTCTTGTTGATCATATTGAGATGTGTTGATTCGGTTGGGATTAAAAATTTGCTAGATTTTGTGGGTATATCTTATGCAAACCCTCACGAGACTATAACTCGTCCTTTGAGGTAACTCAAAGGTTTAAAGGCTTGTTGCACCCGCTAAGTGCAATCGTTTACTCCACGAAAGTGAGTGAGTTAGTTGTTTTGTTTTCTCCCATTGAATGATGTTGGTCTTGCCTTATAGCTCTTATTGCTCGAGGTCGAGCAATTGATAAGTTTGGGGGTGTTGATAAGAGGTGTTTTTACGTGTTTTTAAGACCGTAATTCTTATGATTTGGATTCACTTATTGCTTAAATCATGTCACATTTGCATTTAATAGGTGTGTTAAGTGAATACAGGTAATAAATGAGAATACATGAAGAAAAGGGAAGAAAAACGATGTACAAAACAAGTTCAAGCATGTTTTTCAACACCTAGGCGGTTTATGCATCTCCTACCACATTCGAGCGATAATTACGTACATTTTGAGACCGACTTAGACAAAGTTTCCTTCTACAAAGTTTTAGATGTATGTCTTAGCTTCAAATGGGAACTTGAAACATCCAAATCGGAGGTCTATAGAGATAATTGTGAAGGAAATACGATTGTTGCGCCGAACAGAGAAGTACATGTGCCAGGATACGCCCCAGCGCCCTCCTAGTCATGCCTAGGCATGGATAGTCCGAATGTTACTCTTTTTCAGCCTAAATTCCAGCATTATATGATGGGTAAGAATCACTTTTGGCCATAATTCAGCACGTGTTGAGGGGTTGTCATAAGTGTGTTTCTTGGTAGATTTACTTTATGGGCGCCAAATCAAAAACAACCTCCATGTTGAAACGTAATTTAGGTATACCTAGCGACCGAATTGGACAAAATGTCCTTCTGGAAAGTTGTATATCTATGTTTTATCTGAACATGGGGACTTGAATCATCCAATTTCGAGATCTGTGGAGGCTTTTATGAGGAAAATACTAAGACTGCGCTGGAAAGCAAGAAAATGGCAGCATGCATGTGTTTTGTTGAAGTTTTCACATGGTTATGCTTGGTGGAATTCTTAATGGCCGAAAGTTCAGAATTTTTTAGCTGGTTGGAATCTTAAAAGCCATACTTTAAGCATCACCTTAGGTGGAATTCTCATTGGGGAACTTTAATGGGAATTCTTAATGCATACTTTAGTGGAATTTTGGCTATAAAAGAAGGGGGAACCCATACTCTTCATCATTCACTATCAATTTCAGATTCTTGGAGGAGAGGGGGGCAGCCCCTAATCTGATTTGTCCACCATTCATCACCATTCTTCATCACTCTTGGAGGGGGAAACTAGAGGAAGAAAAAGAGCTTGGGGATTGTAGGCTCAACTTCAAGATCCATCATCATTCACCATTTAGGGAGTTTTTAAGAGCTTTTCATTTCATTTATGTCTATGAATATTCCTCTTATGTCTTTTATGCTTTCAATTATGAACTAAATTCGTAAGACTAGGGCCATGTAAGGCCAAATTGTGATATATGCTTACAATAGATTATTGTTGAGGTTGTTCTTATATTGTTATGTGATGTGAATTGTGTTTTTGTCTATCTTGCATATACTTGATCACTATATGTTAGAATCTTATGGCTAGGTTAATATTTCGGGAGAAAATTGACTTAGGGTGCAAGAAATTCACATCATGACCCGCAACTAATGAGGAATTGCCCTAGACATAGGTAAAGATTCCGGGGTGAAGTCGTTCGATTCAAATCGAGTGAACTCTAGTACATTAATGCATGTTTAGTGGTTAGATTTCCGGATAGGGATATTTGGGAATCACGATCTAAGTATAGGAGTTTATACGCGAGACATCGGTTATTCTCTACCTTAAGAGTTTTCACCATAACAATATAAGAGTAATTCTACAACAAGAGCCTTTATAAGTATATTTGATCAATTTGGACCTAGCATGTGCCTTAGTCCCCCTTTATAATTGGTTTTAAATCACTTGTGCAACCTTGTTCTTATCTTACGCGTTTCACACTCATTTTACGTTTATTGTATTGATCTTTGTTGTTATAAAATCGTAAACTAGAATTCAAGTCCTTGTGGTTCGACAATCCGGACTTCTCGTCCACTTTTATTACTACACACGACTAGTGCACTTGCTACTATAGCACGTTAGCTTTTAGCGTGTCACACGTGATAACTCATCTTGTAAGTTATATGAATTCAATAGTACCATATCTTCCTAACCTTGTTTAGAGGATGTCTCGCATTTTGTTTGAATTTTTAAAATTTCGTGCTTCCGCTGCGACTGGCATCCTCGGAGTTGGACCACGCGATCCCAACAAAAACAAGATGGATGAGAATGGTATTATTACAAGGAGCAAAGTCAGATTTTTCACTCAAGGATATTTCCAAGAAGAGGGTATCGACTTCGATGAGACTTACGCTCTTTTTCCACGTCTTAAAGCAATCCGTATGCTTTTATCATGTGCAGCGATCAATAAGTTCAAGGTATATCAAATGGACGTGAAGAGTGCTTTCCTGAATGTTAAACTACAAGAAGAAATATATGTGGGGCAACCTCCAGTATTCCTCAGCAATCATGGTAAGGGTATGGTTTACAAGCTAGATAAGACACTTTATATCCTCAAGCAAGCACCCAGAGTATAGTATGAAACTCTCTCTATTTTTCTTATTGGTAAAGGTTTTTCAAAAGGCAGCGTTGATGCAATGTTATTTAAAATTACCAATGATGAAGACATTCTCTTAGTCCAATTTTATGTTGATGATAATATATTTGATTCTACTGATTAGCGTTTGTGTGACAAATTTTTGAAAATGATGTAAGAGCAATTTGAAATGAGTATGATGAGTGAGTTAACATTCTTTCTAGGCTTACAATTTGAAAATGTTTACTAGTTCGCATAAACAACCAAATTAAATTTGTAAAAGAATCTATCAGAATTAAGATATTCAATATACTATTTTGGCACACCTTGGTACGATTTTACCGAGTGGACTGGCCTACTTGCTTGGTTAAATTCATTCGAATTATTCCAAAATTACAAAAATTCTCATTGTGCACTATATTAAGTTTTTCACAAAATCATGTATTTAAAGATTGAAAATTACAATTACACTTACAATTGCGTCATCTTTAAATTGAAAATTTCATTCACCCCTTAGGGATTTTCTTATCAAAAAAAGCTTATTTATATATTTGACTGAGAGGGATAAAATCAAAATTTTATAAATATTTTTTGATGAGGTCAACAAATTCCATTAAGTTTCAAATAGAATGAGGCGATTATAAAGTTTTATTTTAAGATGAGAGTGTCTCTTATATGCTCAAAACAATCAAACTTAACAATAATTATACTAAATAAGATGGGTAATTGAAATTAATCCTACTAAACGTCATATCTGAAGAAATAAAATTGCTTAGATATATGTAATAGAGTGAGAGGATGTCCGTTTCATTACTCCCATCAATTGATATTGGTCAATTCAATTCTTGAAGGCTGTTAAACCCCAACCACATCAAACATTGAACAGGCAAACAGTAGTAGGTGGAACAAGTCAAAATTTGTTGAATAATTCCATCATCGTCTTAAGTCATATCCTGAAAATGAACACACCTTAAAAGACCAATCTCCACCACATAATAATATATTAAAGATGAAGAACCTTCCATAATATATTATTACAATTACGTACCTACTCTTTTAACATTTGTTTTCTTGTGTTTGGCCACGTAAACGCTGATTACTTTATAACTAAAACTCCCCAAATTGGCACACAAATCAGCAACTTTTCTTCCAATCACAAATCCCACTAATGCAATTGTTTAATATGCGCATCATCATCAACTGGGTTGGTGGGATGGTGAACACGTACTCTTAATAATTAAACCTGCCAACTACAAGGTTAATCCACACAGAAAAATCCAGGCAACTACTTGCGTGCTTTCAAGGAACCAAAATATTCACGTTATTACTTTTTTAGTCCCTCGACTTTCTCTTTAATTCAATTTCACTCGCCTAATTTCACATTCATCCAAATCAGCCCACAGAACTTTTTATGTTTTGGAAAAAGCCCCAACTTGACTTCAATTCCCTATTAGTTGTTATTAAAGTTGCACATATACAAGTGATTAAAACTGTAAAATCTTCAAATTAAGGGACTATAAAACTGCGAAAAATTTCAAAGTCAGTGAGATTGACGAGAGTTTGAAATTACAATATATGTTCAATGCCAATGTGCATAAGTTTGAGTAGTTCTATTAATAATTAATGGAGTTTAGAAAGTAAAGAATCATTTTCTATTACAAATATAAATATTTTTTTAACATGACTATAAATATAAATTAAATAAAACAGACCTAGAGGGACTAAAATGAAATTACTGCCAAATATAAAGTGACTCAAAATATAAATGCCTTTTAAAAGATTCATGACCCCTCTACTATATAGAAGAGGTCCTAACTGCATTTTCCTTTTGTCTAAAAATATCATGGGAGCCTTTTCAAAACTCTTCTCTTACTCTGATAAACTTTTTGCTGTATTTTTCTTTGAAGTCCTTCCTGAAGTACTCCGGTTAATCATATTAGCCATTTGCATACTATGGAAATACTATAAGCTATTAAGCACAAATTATAAGTACATGTCGATGATCAACAAGAAAAGCTCAAAATTCACTTTTGAAAAAAGGGCAAAGCTCGAATTAGTTGAATGCAGTATATGTTTATCAGAGTTTTCAGAAGGGGATGAAGGTAGACAATTATTAGAGTGCAAGCATACATTTCATAGAGATTGCCTCGAGAAATGGCTGCAAGGCTACACGGCTACGTGCCCATTGTGCAGAAGTTTGGTGGTGCCTGAGGTAATTGTAGCAGAGTATCACAGGATGCAGATTGAGCAAGAAAATAATGGGATTGAGAAGGAGATGGCTCTCATCTTGTTGAATGCTTTTACTGGTGATTACTTTGGTGCAAGATTAGTTTGATATATTGATCCCAAAATATTATGTTATATATGTTTAGAGCAGAATAAAATTGAGTTCAGAAGCGGGTTATCTTTATTTGTATTCATCCAATGGGCAGTTGAGGAGAAAACTCATTTAGTTAGTAGTTAGCTTTAACACAGGGAGGGACGGAGCCACATGAGGGCTGGTGGGGGCACCCGCACCCCTCAACTTTGAAAAATTAAAAATTTTACCCAGTAAGTTTTTGAAATCCCCCCCCCCCCTCGAGTTTTAGAAACATTCAATTTTACCCCCTTTATTTTGCATTCGCCACTTCAAACTTGTATTCCTGGTTTCATCCCTGAAAACAGGCTCATAGCAGATATACAATTAAATAGAGAGAATTTTGAACCCATTAACTATAAGAAAAATTCTTTAACTTTGCTTTTAACTAACCTGCTAATCTTCATAGGCTCACTACAAGAAAATTGACTTTTTACTACAATACACACGTCGTAACAAAAGGTGAACAATCGTAGCATAAACTTTTTTGTTATGAATTCTGCACTGTTCCAGATATAGTCATGACAAAAAATCTTGCTACGACAGGACATCATAGAAATACTATTTGCTATGAGTAATATAGCTTTTCATACGCCTAAAAATTTCGTAACAAATAAGTGGCAAAAAGTCCACCTTTTGCTACGCTGTATGCGAGGTAGCAAAACCTTGTTTTTGCTACTACGTTGTGCTTGTAGCATTAATCTAGAATATGGCTTGACCCAATTGTAATGGCTACTCAAGCATAGGAAAAACTTATAACAATGTCACTCTTACAATTGTAATGAAAATTATTTTTCAAATAATCAAAATTTTCCATAAATAAAGCTTGATGAAAAAAAATATTAACATCCTATATAAATAAATTGAAAATCTTTATATTACACGTTCAATATACAAAAATATTAAAAAATTCATGGAAAATAAACCAAAATGGTGTTAACATTGGAAAAAATATGTTGAAAAACTACAACAAATAACATCTAAAAAATTCAAGTTATGACATTCTACATTAACATGAACAAATACAAAGGTGTATCGTACAGCTTGCTCATGTTGCAATTTAGCAATCTCTTAAATCTCCATAACTTGAAACATTACAAAAAGAATAGTGAATAATTTATATCTATATCTATCTGTATATATATATGATGTGGGCCAAAAATGTCTAGGGGATTTTAGTAATTTACCCGTCCCTGAGTTTGGTCGAGGCGCCCACCACGGGTCAAAGCTCGCGGTGGAGGAGTTGGCTAAGCCCAAACAGGGCTGGTGGCCCATTAAGCATAATAAGGTTATTTCTCTAGCACAATAATAATAATTAATAAACCAAGCCTATTGGGCTTATGACAAGATAAGGCCCAAGAGCCCATAGCCCTTAACCAGCTCCTTATAAATACCTCAAAGGAGCTGGGGTTTCATCATTATCTACTCCCCCAGTAAAGAACACACTAGCAATAGAGAGTAACCTTATCATCGAACTACGAATAGACTGGATCCCATCAATTCGGGTACGTAGGCAACTCGCCATAGTCGAGTGCAGTCTATAAATCCACCAACCCCACCTAGTTTGTTGTGTGTTGGATCGGTTCCTTCACCCCACGTGGTCAATCGCGTGACATTCATACTCTGACAATTTTACCATCATCAGATTGGCGCCGTCTGTGGGAACTTCATTTCAACCATTGAGTATGCAGACTAAGGATAGTAACAAGAAACTTAGTGGCAATATGCCGCGGGCCGCTCGGCCACGTGGGCAGTCGGCACCTCAGGTGTTACCGATGGAGATTTCGTCCCTCGTCATAAGGGCATATGAGATCTCGTGTGAGCTACCGTCGCCGGATGCCTACAGGAGCAAAGGGTGCGCCGGTTAGGAAGGATTTGAGACACAAAGCATCTTGTTCGGAGCTTGAGATATAGAAAGTTAGGTCCCCTCTCGGAACAAAGCTTTAGTGATCTCTGCCACTATTACAGATTCCTGGGGTGCAAAATCCTAATTGACAGTGGAAGCTCCGCCGATATCATCTTTTCTGACGCTTTCAACAGGCTGTCCATTGGAGAGGCCAATGTCCCAGCAGTAAAAACCCAACTTGTCGCCTGTGATAGACGCTCAAAGGGAGGTGACTTTGCCGTTGTCCTTGGCACATTCCCTAAACGTATTACCCGGGAGGTGAAGTTTCTGGTAGTTAAAGCCCTCTCCGAGTATAGTGCTATACTAGGGAGGCCGAGCTTAAACCTCTTTCGAGCCGTTATCTCCACCTTTTACCTTAAACTTAAGTTCCATACTCCCAGGAGAACAGGGGAGGTAGCGGGGGACAAGCGACTGGCGAGAGAATATTGCTTCAATGCACTCAAAAGAAAGCGGAGCGACCTGGGTCCTGTGGCCAGGCCGGAGTTAATAGAAATTGACATGGTGTCTCATGCGAAAGGCAGATTAACAAAGACCTGAGAAGATGGCAGAAATGCCCGGGGCAAGGTAGTTGAGAGCCTGAAGATGATTGAGCTAGTACTTGGCCATCCCGGGAAAGCCACAAAGGTCGGCGCTACCCTGGGACCCGCCCTTGAAGGGGAGCTAACACGCTTCTTATGGGACAACACCGATGTGTTTTCTTAGGACATCACTGACAAGGAAGGGATTGACCCACGGATCATGACTCATCAATTGAACACATATCCCGATGCCCGTCCTGTTAAGCAATGCAAAAGGACTATGGGGAGAGAAAAGGGTTTGGCTGCTAAGGAAGAGGTTGAGAATTTACTAGCGGCTGGGTATATATGGCCTGTGCACTACCCAGAGTGGCTGGCCAACATAGTGTTGGTGGCGAAGCCCAATGGCAAATGGAGGAGGATATGTATAGATGTTACAGATCTGAACAAGGCATGCCCCAAGGACTCCTATCCTCTCTCCCGAATAGATGACTTGATAGATTCTATCGCCGATTGTGAGATGTTGACCTTCCTGGACGCGAGGCAAGGACACAACCAAATTCCTTTGGCACCAGATGACCAGGAGAAGACTAGTTTCATTACTGACCAGGGGATGTTCTGCTACAACGTCATGCTTTTCGAGCTTAAGAATGCTGGGGCAACCTATCAAAGGCTGATTAATAAGATGTTCGAAGCACAATTAGGAAGGAACATGGAGGAATACATAGACGATATGCTAGTCAAGAGTAAACGGGAAGCAGACCACGTGCGAGACCTACAGGAATGCTTCGGAGTGCTCAAGCATTACAAGCTAAAGCTCAACCCAGCCAAGTGCACCTTCGGAGTACGTGGAGGGAAGTTCCTAGGGTTCATGATAAGCGAGAGAGGAATAGAAGCTAATCCAGAAAAGATCAGGGCCATACTGGAGTTGGCACCCCTAGATCTGATGGGGCGAGCGGAAGCCCTCAATAGGTTCATTTTGTGGTTAGCTGATAAGGGATTGGCATTTTTTAAGGCTATAAGGAAAGCGAAAGACTTCGAGTGGGATACACAGTGTCAGGTGGCATTTGAGAAATTAAAAGAATATCTAATCTCCCCGCCACTGCTCACTAAACCTGTTGATGGAGAAACTCTTTACCTGTACCTAGCAGTGACCTATAAGGCGGTTAGCGCAGTGTTGGTCTGAGATGATAATGGGGATCATAAGCCCATTTACTATATCAGTCACCTACTATGAGCAGCCGAGCCAAGATACCCTCTCATCGAGAAGTTGGCCCTGGCTCTAGGAGTGGCTGCGAGAAAGTTGCGACCCTACTTCCAATTGCATCCCGTGGTAGTACTCACTAATCATCCCTTGAAGAGGATATTGTCGAGCCCAGACGTGTCGGGACGAATGGTCAAATGGGCAGTAGAACTTAGTGAGCATGGCATCGGATATCCAAGAAGACCAGCTATCAAAGCACAAGTGTTAGCCTACTTTGTCGCCAAGATGTTGGAGGAGGAAGTTGGCTGTTCTCTACCTACATGGATACTGTTCGTAGATGGCTCTTCCACCAGCATAGGCAGTGGAGCGGGGGTGGTAGTCAAAAGTCCCCAGGGAGACAGATTGGAATACGCCATAAGGTTCATAAATGATGCCTCAAACAATGAAGCTGAGTATGAAGCACTATTGGCTGGAGATAAACTAGCTCTAGCTGTAGGAACAAGGAAGATAATAGCATACAACGATTCACAACTGGTAGTCAACCAAGTGAACGGAATATATGAGGCTAAAGAAGAAAGGATGCGTCAGTACTCACTACTACAAAAATACACTATTACAGCGCACCTATTACAGCAGTTTTGGTGAGACCGCTGTACGGAGGTACCTATTACAGCGGTTTTGTAAAAACTGCTGTAATAGGGCTTCTCGGCTATTACAGCGGTTCATTTCTGAACCGCCGTAATAGGGGTACCGAAAATAAATAAAAAAAGAAATTGGGCTATTACAGCGGTTCGTTTCTGAACCGCTGTAATAGGGTTACCGGAAATTTTAAAAAAAAATCTACCTATTACAGCGGTTCTTATGTGAATCGCTGTAATAGGCCGAAACCAAAAATTTAAAATCGGTATCCCACTTCTCTCTTTACTCCCTATTACAGCGGTTCAAATAAGAACCGCTGTAATAGGCTAAAACCAAAAATTTAAAACCATCTTCCCGCTTCTCTTTCCCTCTTTGTCTTTTTATCTCTACTCTCTCTCTCTCTCTCTCTCTCTCGCTCTCTACTCTCTCGATCTCTCTCTCTATAGCACCGCCACCGCCGCCAACACCACCATTAGCGCCACCGCTGCCGCTGCCACCACCACCACCGTATGTGTGGGTGTATGTATATTTGTGTATGTGTGGGTGGGCGTATGTATATTTGTGTATGTGTGGGTGGGTGTATGTATATTTGTGTATATGTTGGTGTGTGTATATTTGTGTATATGTTGGTGTGTGTATATTTGTGTATATGTTGGTGTGTGTATATTTGTGTATGTGTGGGTGCATGTATATTTATGTATGTGTGGGTGTATGTATATGTGGGTGTATGTATATTTGTGTATGTGTGGGTGGGTGTATGTATATTTGTGTATATGTTGGTGTGTGTATATTTGTGTATATGTTGGTGTGTGTATATTTGTGTATATGTTGGTGTGTGTATATTTGTGTATGTGTGGGTGCATGTATATTTATGTATGTGTGGGTGTATGTATATGTGGGTGTATGTATATTTGTGTATGTGTGGGTGTATTATTTGTGTATTTACGAAAATACGGGTTGTAATTTTACGGTGTTGGAATGACATGAAATTCGTACGGTCATAGCGAAACGGCATTCTTAACAAAATGCATTACGCAGTCTTGTGATTTTAGCCATCTGAGATCGTTTAAGGCCTCAAATTTGCGTTTTATTTAGAAAATACGAAAAAACGCAAATTTGAGGCCTTAAACAATCTCAGATGGATCAAATCATAAGACCGTATGGCAAAGACATGCGTTTTGTTCAGAATGCTGTTTCGCTATGACTGTGCGAATTTCGTGTCATTCCAACACCGTAAAATTACAACCCTTATTTTTGCAAATACACAAAAAAAAAAAAAAATTACCTATTACAGCGGTTCCAGCCGAAACCGCTATAATAGGTTGATTTTTTTTTAATCCTATTACTGTTAGGAATCCCGTACAGTAAAAATAGAGAATTGCAGCGGAAGATTCGAGGATTCCTATCGGTAGATCACAAAAATTGATCTGATGATTTTTCATGGGTTTCGCAAAAATTTAGAACGAATAAACATAGCCTTTTGATTCGTTTATTAATTCTTCAGAACATCAATCCTCCAAGGGTTCCTCTCTCTAAAGCTTCACGCAAAACGAGTTTTCCAAAGATCCCGAAACTCCTTCTTTTCTTGATAGAGTGGACGGCTAGAGAGGAGAGAGGGGAGAGAGTTCTTTTCCTTTTGTGTTGTGTAATCAGATTAGTTAACTTGTCACTTAGAGTTTTGCTCCACTGTAGGAGTCCTATTTAAACTCAACTAGGTTGTGGAACAAGTTGGAGGCTACTCCAAGAAACCTTAGAGTGGTCGCCCCTTAGGGCTTTCTTTTGGACTGGGTGGGCTTTTAATTTGCTTGTGCAATTTCTAGCCCATCTGTATATATTTAAATTTAAATCTAATTTAAATATAATATATACTATTAATTAATTCTAATTAATTAATATACTAATTAAATAATTTAATCTAATCTAATTAAATTAATTATTTAATTAATTGATTTAATCTAATTAAATCAATCAGTCCATTTAATTCTTTCTAAAAGATTTACACAAAAAGATACATCTCGCTCGTTTCTTATAGCGCGACTCTTTAAGTTCGTCTCAATTGGCAAAGGAAGGAATTACCTAAGGATGTGAGTGTCACCTAGCCAGATCTGTGGACTCACATCGTAACTCAATTGAGTACGAAATGAATGAATCATTTTACGAACCTCTTGATCATAAATGTCGTATGAGTATAAGCCCTTCACTGACATATCCCGATCAAGTGAGAGTCATGGAAAATGTCAAACTCACTAAAGTTGATATTGTGCATTAGATTATAGCATAATGAAATTACCAAACCGCCCTCAATGTCCCACGTGAATTAGTTGTTTATGCTTTGGCCAAAGACTTATAATTTCATTAGCCTATAATCGCACATGATACTTTCTCGTTTACTATCGAGACAGTGAATCCCATCTTGGCGATCACTGATCAACTGCTACTTGTCTCATTGATATCGCACTTCGAGGTCGACCCCACCGACAGGTGATATGGGCCTAACTACTCTGGTAACAGGTCCAATAATACAAGCACATTGATCATGAACCCTCAAGTTTAAGGCTTACGCATACTATTACGATCAGTAATCCAATCATTGACAGTCACTGAGTAAATACCCATGTGATTGGATTACTATGAGATGTGTTCGAATATGTCAATTCCATTGACATATCTATGATACTTGCTCTCACTATCCCTATAGTGTTCGACTGGCACTCATCGTCAGAGCATGTGTCATACAAGTCGAATCTTAATGCCCAATTAAGATTTTTTTACTTGCGAACCCTTTTAAGTGATAAGGTGTAAAACTCTTCCCATGCCACGTCTTTTTCCATAAAGGGCAAAGAGTCAAACCTTTATTCACATGGACTATATGTTCAATACTTATTTAGATGCCATAAAGATTTATATGAACAAAATATAAATGCCTTTATTAATTTCTTCTCAGTAGTTTGTACAACATAATAAGATACCCTAATCTAACTATTTGTCCTCATTAGCATCTAGGGCATATACCTAACAATCTCCCACTTGCAGTTAATGCCAATTGCTTTGGTATCTTATACCTATCTTCTCAAGATGTTGCTCTAGCACCGCCTGCGCTAATGGCTTAGTGAGTGGGTCAGCTACGTTTTCCGCTGAGGCTATTTTCTGCACGGCGATGTCACCTCTTCCAATGATTTCTAGAATTGTGTGACATCTCCTCTCTATGTGTTTGGATTTGTTGTGAGACCTTGGTTCCTTTGCTTGCGCGATGGCTCCGTTGTTGTCACACCATAGTGGCAACGGAAGCTCCATGCTAGGAACAACTTGAAGTTCAGTAATGAACTTCTTTATCCAAGCAGCCTCCTTGGCCGCCTCCGAGGCTGCCAAATATTCAGCTTCGGTGGTTGAATCGGCAGTTGTGCTTTGCTTAGAACTTTTCCAAGACACTGCTCCACCGTTTAAAGTGAATATGAACCTAGAAGTGGATTTTTGGTCATCGATGTCAGATTGGAAATCTGAATCAGTATAACCATCCACTTTCATTTCTCCATTGCCATATGTGAGGATCATATCTTTAGTTCTTCTCAACTACTTTAAGATTGATTTCACGGCCATCCAATGTTCTTTGCCTGGGTTAGCTTGAAACCTACTTACCACGCTCACAGCGTATGCAAGATCTGGTCTCGTGCATAACATCGTGTACATAAGACTTCCCACTACCGAGGCATAGGGGATGGTACTCATTTCTCTTCGATCTTCCTCACTTTGAGGACTCATCTTTTTGTAGAGATGAATTCCATGTCTCATGGGCAAAAGACCGCTTTTAGAATTTTCCATCCCAAATTGCTTTAAGACCTTTTCTAAGTAGAGGGCTTGGGAGAGACCTATTGTCTTATTCGATCTATCCCTGTAGATTCGAATTCCTAGGACATAGGTAGCTTCTCCTAAGTCTTTTATGGAGAATGTGCTTGAAAGCCATGTCTTAACCGAAGTTAGCAAACTTGTATCATTCCCTATAAGTAGAATGTCGTCCACATATAGTACCAAGAATGATATCTTGCTCCCACTGACCTTTTTATAGACACATGGTTCATCCTCATTTTTTATAAAGCCGTTGTTTCGCACTTCTTCATCAAAACGAAGGTTCCAACTGCGAGAGGCCTGCTTCAGTCCATAAATGGACCTATTTAACTTGCAGACCTTATGAGAATCGGTATTGGATATAAAACCTTTGGGCTGCTCCATATAGATATCCTCCTCGAGGAATCCATTTAGGAAGGTGATTTTCACATCCATTTGCCAGATTTCATAATCCAGGTATGCAGCTATTGAAAGTAGAATTCTAATGGATTTGATCATAGCTACTGGTGAAAAGGTTTCCTCATAGTCAATGCCCTGCTTCTGACTATACCCTTTCGCCACTAGCCTGGCCTTATAGGTATCCACCTTGCCATCCGGACCTATCTTTCTCTTATAGATCCATTTGCATCCAATAGGTACAATACCTTTGGGAGGATCTACTAGATTCCAGACTTGGTTCGAATACATCGAATCCATTTCCACTTTCATAGCTTCATGCCATTTCGCAGAATCCATATCCATCATTGCCTGGTCATAACTAGAGGGATCGTCTCCATGGTTTCCTTCTACTACTGCATGCAAATTATGCTCACCTTGTAGCAGAGAACCATATCTCGCAAGCAGTTGAGATACTCTAGTAGACCTGCGCACTGATGGTTGTGTCGTTTCTGGGTCGGGTTGGGTCTCTTGAACAGTGTCTTCCATAAGGGATTCATTTTGCTCTTGTAGAACAATGCTTCTACCAGCTCCTCCTGCTCGAATGAATTCTTCTTCGAGAAAGATTGTCTGTAAGGCAACAATGATCCTTTGATCATCGGGAAGGTAGAAAAGGTATCCCATAGAATCCTCGGGATATCCAACGAATCGTCCTTTCATAGACCTATCCTCCAATTTCTCTGCCTTGGTCTTTTTCAGGTAAGCTGGGCAACCCCATATTCTTATGTGTTTCAGATTAGGCTTCCTTCCACGCCATATCTGATATGGTGTTCCAGGAACAGATTTGGAGGGACATCTATTCAAAATATGAGTAGTTGTGAGCAGTGCGTGTCCCCACAGTGAAATGGGCAAATTTGTGTAGCTGAGCATAGATCGAACCATGTCCAACAGTGTTCGATTCCTTCGTTCTGCTACGCCATTCAATTGTGGAGTTGCTGGAGGAGTACGCTGTAACAGTATGCCATGTTCTCTAAGGAACTGGTCAAACTCCGCACTCATATATTTGCCACCGCGGTCAGATCAAAGTGTCTTTATTTGATGCCCGGTTTGGTTTTCGACTAAAGTCTTGAATTCAATGAATTTCTCCAATGATTCAGACTTGTACTTCATTAAATACACGTAGCCATAACTAGAATGGTCATCGGTAAATGTAATAAAGTACTGAAAACCACCGCGGGCCATATTTCCAAATGGTCCGCACACATCAGTATGAACTAGACCTAAGACTTCTGTGACTCTTTCAAAATTCCCTGTGAAGGGGGACTTGGTCATTTTGCCTTGGATACAAGACTCACAAGTGGGATAGGGATCTGATCCCAATGAGTCTATGACTCTATCCTTTTCTAACTCGTGTAGTCTTTGGTCCCCGACATGACCTAGTCTTAAGTGCCACAACTGTCTCAAGTTTGTACCATACATTCTGCGTTTTCTTGTTACAACGTTAACATTACAATCATTTTGGACATTAATATAATATAAACCATTTATTAAAGATGCATTGCCAACACATTCATTTCTAAAATAAATGTCACAAGAATTGTTCATAAAGGAAAATAAATAACCTTTCCTGACTAAAACAGGAATTGAAACAATATTCTTAAGGCCGTTGGGCAAAATAAGGCAATTGTCTAAATATAATAAATGTCCAGATGATAAACTAAGGGAAGTGGTGCCAATGTGTGAGGCCGCTACACTATGACCGCTGCCAACATTGATCATCACTTCACCATGCTCCAGCTTCTTACTTCTTTCTAGCTCCTGATTCATAAGACATATGTGAGCACTAGCCCCAGAGTCTAGAATCCAGGAAGTTGGAAATATGGTAACAGAACAATTTGTTTCCAAAACATTAAGTTCCATACCTGAAGTAATCTCTGCTTTCAGCTTGGGACAGTCACGTTTCCAGTGCCCCATCTCATGGCAATGAAGACATGTGTCTGTCTTTTTTGGACCCTTTTTCTTAAACTTCTGAGTCTTTGTGATTTTAGGTTCTCTGATTTTGCTAGCTAGTTCAGTATTACTTGAAATAACAGGAAACTTGAATGCACCCCAACTCTCTTTCATTCGTTGTTGTGCACTCATCAGCTTGCTCATACGTGTCGAGAGTGATCCTTCAATGTCATCCATGTCAAAATTGATGACGAAATCCGAGAAGGATCTAGGTAATGATTGGAGAATGAGGTCCACCTGTAGGTGAAGGTCCATGTAGTAACCTAGAGACCTAAACCTGTCTAGCATGGAGATCATCTTCAAAACATGATCTTTAACATCCTCATTCTCTTTCATTTTTATGTTGAAGAGCTCTTTGGATACATAGTATCTAACGGACTTTCCGTGTTCCCCGAACAGCTCCTCCAAGTGCAGCATGATGGATTTGGGACTATCTATGTTTTCATGAGTGCGTTGTAACTCGCCACACATGGAGCTCAACATATAATCTCTTACTTTACGAGCATCAGAGACCCAATCTGAGTATGCTAGTTTTACTGAATCATCCTCGTTGACCCCAGGCCTCGGTGGTCGATCTAGTTCCAGCATGTACTCGAGATTTTCATCATTGAGGACTATCCTCAGACCTCTGTTCCAATCAGAGAAATTTTGGCCGTTCAAAACGTTCTTTTCAAGCAAAACTTTGAGTGGGTTAACCATTTTAAGAGAGATAAGATTACTGCAGAAAATTAACCAAGATTCAATTAGATAATTATGTTGTACCCAAGTAAAAATTAGGACTTTAATTTTTGACTTGGCTTCCACTATATTTTTCGAACAATTCCACTCCCACTGCAATGAACAGAAATCTCATTGCAAAGATTTCATAGTGAGTGATTGAGTTCTTCAAAAATTTCAATGAGTTGCAATCTGTAACGATGTATGGCTCATTGGAACTTTTGAAGTGACATGCCATGTCAACCAGTCCTACTGATGATTCAATCTGCCTTTGGCTCATGGATCACTCAACCTCAGCCTGTAACTAAATATTGGTGGTGATCCATCTAAGTACTTTCCCATCAACTCCTATCGATCTAACAGTTGAATCTTATCTTGCAACCTGTAACGGTGATATGGGATAAGATTTGCTTTGACCGATGGCATCAAATGCACTTGAAGAGATATGGATTATGAATTAATGCATAACCCCCCCCATTAGTCGGGACGATGCCATGGATAAGTCATAATCCCATCTTTTCCACGTTTGATGGAGAGCCAGGATATCCAATATCCCTGCTTACTTACACTACTATAGAAATAGCCTATAGCAGCGGTTTTTTTGGGCCTATTACAGCGGTTTTGAACCGCTGCCATAGGTACCGCTACCATAGGTCAAAACCCTATGGCAGCGGTTCCGGAACCGCTGTCATAGGGTGACTTATGACAGCGGTTCTATAGAAACCGCTGCAGTAGGGTGACCCTATGGCAGCGGTTTCGGCAGAACCGCTGTCATAGGGTCATTTATTTAAAAAAAAAATTAAATTGGACCCTATGGCAGCGGTTCCGGCTGAACCGCTGTCATAGGGTGGTATATTTTTTTTTTTTTAATTTTATTTTATCGTTTATAATGTTGCCATGTCAGAATGACACGAAATTCGCACGGTCATAGCGAAACGGCATTCTGAACAAAACACAAGTTTTATCTTGCGCTCCCGTGATTTTAGCCATCCGAGATCGTTTAAGGCCTCAAATACGCGTTTTATTACATAAATACGTATTTTTGTAATAAAACACGTATTTGAGGCCTTAAACTATCTCGGATCGCTAAAATCACTAGAGCGCAAGACAAAGCCTTGCGTTTTGTTCAGAATGCCGTTTCTCTATGACCTTGTGAATTTCGTGTCATTCCAATACCGCAAAATTTCAACCGAGAAATATTTTCATAAATACACAAATATACGTACACCCACACATACACAAATATACATACACCCACACATACACAAATATACATACACCCATCAACATATACACAAATATACATACACCCATCCACATATATACATACACAAATATACACACACCCACACATACACAAATACACCCATTAACATATACACATATATGCATACACCCATGAACATATACACAAATATACATACACCCATCCACATATATACATACACAAATATACATACACATACACCCACATATACACAAATATAAACACCCACACATACACAAATATACATACACCCACACATATATGCATACACCCACATATACATACATCTATATATACTCTATGTGTGTGTGTGTGTGTATATATTTATCTAAAAAAAAATACCAAAACCAAATGGAAGAAGGCGGCGTCGGCGTCGGTGGGCGGCGTCGGCGTCGGCGGCAGAGGCGGAGGTGGGCGTCGGCGGTGGTGGTGGTGGTGAGAGAGTTGAGAGAGAGAGAGAGAGAGAGAGAGAGTGAGAGAGTGAGAGTGAGAGTGAGAGAGAGGGGGGGCCGGTTTGAAATAAACCCGCCCAAATTTTGAACTTTTGGCAGCGGTTCGGGCAGAACCGCTGCCAAAAAGTTCACTTTTGGCAGCGGTTCCGCCGAACCGCTGCCACAAAGTGAACTTTGTGGCAGCGGTTCGGCTGAACCGCTCCCAAAAGTCCAATTTTTTTTTTTGACACCTATGACAGCGGTTCGGCTCGAACCGCTGTCATAGGTCCGAACCGAGTACCCCCTATTACAGCAGTTTTCAAAACCGCTGTCATAGGTGCGCTGTAATAGGACTTTTTTGTGGTAGTGTTAGTATTTAAAGTGGGAGAATTTTTGAAAAATTAATGTCTCACTTTGCACATTAATTTATTACGCACATATATGGATTATAATCATACATGCATAGAAAAACCTAGTTAATCTAACAACATGCATTTCCATGGACATTCTAGATTGATCTAAGCCAATAGATCAATCAGGGGGATAGGGGACTATTATCAATCTAATTTCTAATAGATCTTCGAGCTCCAAGCTAGAAAAGGTCCTACCTCTATTTTACACAACTCAGAAAGCGCCCTATACATTATACTACCATAATTAAAAGTACAAACTGGGGGGCAATTGCCCAATACAACCCAGATAATACCAAAACGGTAAAACCCTAAGTCCATGGAAGCATCCACCACAACATACATCAAAGCATGTAAGTAAACTATTTAAGTTTATGTTGGTTTTAAGTTTAAAATCGAAAAGAAATTCAAAAACCGATTAAATCTAATTTAATTAGAAGAGATGGATTTTGATTTCAATTTTAAAGGGAAATAAATCCGATTTATTATTTAGGAAATAAGTCAAACCTATTCCTTATTTATTTTGGAAAAATATAATCAACCTTAAATAAATCCTATTTATTTAATCGTCGCAAATCATAAATAAAAATCCAATTTAATTTATGATATTATTAAATCCAATTTAATATTAAAGTCAAATCCAATTTAATTTTAAGAAAAACATTTTCGAAGAAAAACATTTTCGGAAAAAAAAGCTTTGACAAATCACGGGTCGAATTTGTCTATTAGGGTCAAACCCTAATATTTATTAATTTATATATATATATTTAAATATAAAATATATACATATATATATTAATACACTGGGTCGGGCCCAGCACGCGTAAGCGCACGGAAGTGCGCTGGGCTTAGGCCTTGCCCAGCGCACAGTGCCGCCCTAGTTTCCGCCGCCGGGTGGCAGCGCAAATCAGCGCCGCCACCTTCCTCTTTCCTTTTTTTTTTGTTTTTCTAATTACATGAATGGGGTGGTGCCACCCCGATTTACCGTTGCCAACGATGAAAAACATGTAATCATGAGACAATTTCAAGGCGAAAAATATTTTCAAAATATCAGATTTAATATCGAATATTAAATACATAAAATCAAATTTTATAAAAATCCAATTTTAACCAACATAATCTTAAACGCAAAAATCATCAGATCCGTTTAAGTCGGCTCTAATACCACTGTTAGGAATCCCGTACAGTAAAAACAGAGAATTGCAGCGGAAGATTCGAGGATTCCTACCGGTAGATCACAAAAATAGATCTGATGATTTTTCATGGGTTTCGCGAAAAATTAGAACGAATAAACATACCCTTTTGATTCGTTTATTGATTCTGCAGAACAGCAATCTTTCAAGGGCTCATGTCTCTAAAGCTTCATGCAAAACGAGCCTTCCAAACATCCCGAAACTCCTCTTTTTCTTGCTAGAGTGGACGGCTAGAGAGGAGAGAGGGGAGAGAGTTCTTTTTCTTTTGTGTTGTGTAATCAGATTAGTTACCTTGTCACTTAGGGTTTTGTTCCACTGTATGAGTCCTTTTTAAACTCAACTAGCTTGTGGAACAAGTTGGAGGCTACTCCAAGAAACCCTAGAGTGGCCGCCCCTTAGGGCTTTCTTTTGGACTGGGTGGGCCTTTAATTTGCTTGTGCAATTTCTAGCCCATCTATATATATTTAAATTTAAATCCAACTTAAATATAATAAATACTATTAATTAATTCCAATTGATTAATATACTAATTAAATAATTTAATCTAATCTAATTAAATTAATTATTTAATTAATTGATTTAATCTAATTAAATCAATCAGTCCATTTAATTCTGTCTAAAAGATTTACACAAAAAGATACATCGAGCTCGTTTCTTATTACGCGACTCTTTAGGTTCGTCTCAATTGGCAAAGGGAGGAATTACCTAAGGATGTGAG
The DNA here is from genome assembly GCA_019426215.1 of Buddleja alternifolia. Taxonomy (NCBI): domain Eukaryota; kingdom Viridiplantae; phylum Streptophyta; class Magnoliopsida; order Lamiales; family Scrophulariaceae; genus Buddleja; species Buddleja alternifolia. Next base: position 10,105,720 of record CM033397.1, on the reverse strand, counting down.
TGTCACCTAGCCAGACTCGTGGACTCACATCGTAACCCAATTGAGTACGAAATGAATGAATCATTTTACGAACCTCTTGATCATAAATGCCGTATGAGTATAAGCCCTTCACTGATGTATCCCGATCAAGTGAGAGTCATGGAAAATGTCAAACTCACTAAACTTGATACTGTACATTAGATTATAGCATAATGAAATTACTAAACTACCCTCAATGTCCCACATGAGTCAGTTGTTTATGCTTTGGCCAAAGGCTTATAATTTCATTAGCCTATAATCGCACAGGATACTTTCTCGTTTACTATCGAGACAGTGAATCCCATCATGGCGATCACTAATCAACTGCTACTTGTCTCATTGATATCGCACTTCGAGGTCGACCCCACCGACAGGTGATATGGGCCTAACTACTCTGGTAACAGATCTAATAATACAAGCACATTGATCATGAACCCTCAGGTCTAAGGCTCACGCATACTATTACGATCAGTAATCCAATCATTGACAGTCACTGAGTAAATACCCATGTGATCGGATTACTACGAGCTGTGTTCGAATATGTCAATTGCATTGACATATCTATGATACTTGTTCCCACTATCCGTATAGTGTTCGACTGGCACTCATCGTCAGAGCATGTGTCATACAAGTCGAATCTTAATGCCCAATTAAGATTCTCTGACTTGCGAACCCTTTTAAGTGATAAGGTGTAAGACTCTTCCCATGCCACGTCTTTATTCCATATTGGGCAAAGAGTCAAACCTTTATTCACATGGACTATATGTTCAATACTTATTTAGATGCCGTAAAGATTTATATGAACAAAATATAAATGTCTTTATTAATTTCTTCTCAATAGTTTGTACAACATAATAAGATACCCTAATCTAACTATTTATCCTCATTGGCATCTAGGGCATATACCTAACAATTACAACGGTTCATACTAGAACTGCTGTAATAGGGTATCCCTATTACAGTGGTTTTTTATTGAACGCTGTAATTGGGGACCTATTACAGCGGTTTTTAATTGCTGTAATAGGTCTAAACCATATTACAGCGTTGACTATTACAGTGGTTAAAAACCGCTGTAATAAGTCCAAAAAAACCGTTGTAATAGGTCTTTTCTGTAGTAGTGACTTGGCTCTCTTTCACAAAATGAGGGAGCATTTTGAAGAATTCAATATAAGGCAAGTCCCGAGGTCTGAAAACGAAGCTGCTAACCAGTTGGCAAAGCTGGCAAGCTCTACAACCTCCATAAAAAATTGGAAGGTAACCTTCATCACCTCCGAGAAATCGAAAGTTGAAGAGAGAGGCCTAAAGGTGCTATGCGGGCAGGCAGAGGAACCCAGTTGGAAAGATGAGATAGTAAACTATTTGATGGCAGCAAGCCTACCCAATGATCCCAAGCGAGCTCGGAGCATTAGAGTGAGATTTAAGAGATTTGTGATGATAGATGGCGAATTATACAAGGGAGGTTTCTCACAGCCCTACTTGAAGTGTCTAACCCCTGCCAGAGCCAACTATGTATTGCGTGAGATACATGAAGGGTGTTGCGGTAATCACTTAGGGGGCAAGGCGCTAGCAGCTAAGACACTAAAGTAGAGGTACTTCTAGCCTACGATTCTTAAAGACGCTCAAGACTTAGTGCGAAAATGCAAAAGCAGCCAAGAGCACTCCAACATAAGTCATCTCCCGGGCTCTGAGAGTCAACTGCTAGAAAGTGCATGCCCTTTTGATATCGGGGGGGGGGGGGGGCGCTAGATGTAGTATGGCTTTCCCCTTGGCCACGGGACAAAGAAAGTTTCTGTTAGTTGCCATCGACTATTTCACCATATAGGTGGAGGCTGAACCGCTGGCCAAAATATCTGAGAAAGAAGTAATGAAGTTTTTATGGAAGAATATCATCACACGTTTTGGAATCCCACGATCCTTAGTATCAGACAATGGAACCCAATTCCAAGGGGTAAAGCTGAGGGAATGGTGCCAGGAGCTTAACCTTAAGCAACACTTTACTTCTGTAAGCAACCCACAAGCTAATGGTCAAACGGAGGTAACAACACACACCATACTGCAGCACCTAAAGACTAAGCTTGGAGAAGCGAAAGGGACGTGGACAGACAAAATTCCCGCGGTACTATGGTTATATTGGACCACTCCCAGAGTTGGCACCGGCGAGAACCCTTTCAACTTAGTTTTTGGAGATGAGGCTATAACCCCGGTGGAAATCGGAGAAAAGAGTCTAAGGATAAACCAATACAACCTCACTCATAATGAGCAGCGCCGTAGGGAGAGCTTGGATTTCATCGCTGAAGTTAGAGATGAAGTCGTCGCTAGAATTGCTAAGTATAAGGCAAGGATGGCATGAGCGTATAACCGCCAAGTACGCCCCTAAGGCTTCCTGGTAGGAGATTTGGTGCTCAGAAGGAAAGAGGCCACTGGTTCTGTTGGAAAGCTGGAGGCCAAGTGGGAAGATCTGTACCAAGTGAGAGAGGTAGTAGGCCCTGGCACCTACAAATTAATGACGCAGGAGATACCACGAACATGGAGTATATCTAACCTCAAAAGCTATTTTACTTAATAAATTTTATGCACATTGACTGATTGTCTCTATGACTGTTAGTAATGTTTTAAGAAATACATTCGAGTGCTCATAGCACCCCCTTACTATGTTAATATATTTTTCATGAATGAATGATTGCACTTTCCGCCCGTAAATGTGGGACTAAGCTTCCACTAGAGGTGATAAGCAAAATCTAGTATTCGCGACCCCACTTGAGGTTAATAAGGGTGGCACCGCAAAAGTCCCCCAAGTTTTCAAATACTCGAACGAGGATGGGCCACCCATAATCCCTCCACTAATATCGAGAGAGGTTGAGGACCTATGAAGGTCTCCCCACTCCCTTTAAGATTCTAAAATGAGATTATACAAACTAATTAACTTGACGCGACCACACCCCCGTTAAAATACAACAACGATTCTCAATAAGGATGCCACTAATCGGCACCTAACATCGGCCTCCAGTAACTCCAAGGAATGGAGGGCACCGGTGATCACAGTGAATTAGCTGATGATTGTTTAACAATGCATAACGTGCCACAAAATAAACTCCACCTTGATGTCATGCTTCGATCATACGCTACTTAACTACTCACTCCCAAACATGATCAACATATTAGGGAGTAAGGAGGACCAGGGGGTAGCATCTATGGTAAAGCTGTTGGGAATTATACGAATAAAATACAGCGGAAAGTAAATTTAATTCCCAAAGCCCGAATCATCTCTAATCCTCGTGTTTAATTGTGTATAGAAAGATTACCGTTCTCGCGTATTTTGATTTCTGAATGTGATCCTTTTCTCTAACGCCGAATTTGCCAACGTTTCTAATTCGTCACGCTGGAATCAAAAATGAAAAACTCCTCTTTTCTTCCTTGTCAAAGACGGCTAGAGAGAGAGAGAGGTGGGAGACTTTTTCTTGGAGAGAAAGTTATGTAACTTGCTTTTTGTTATTTTTCACCTTGTAATATATTTATATCATTATGAAACAATAACCTTAGCATGCAAGAGCCCTATTTGGGCATCTATTTGGCCGCCCCTTAGTAGGCTCGGAAGCCTTCGGGCTTTCGTCTGGCTTGCTAATTAATTAATCGGATAATTTATTTATCCAATAAATAAATTGATAATTCAATTAATTCAATTCCTAATTAATTTATAATTCAATTTCTCCAAGAAATTAATTAACTCATTAATGTAATTAATTAATTAAATTATCCAATAATTAATTAATTAATTACGGCATCCAATGCAGTGAATTTCTTTCAAGTCGTTTTCCCATATTTTTCCTTTTGCACTTCCTTTAAGCGCGACTCTTTAGGTTCATCTCAAAAGGCAATTGGAAGGAATCCAAAGGGGTGTGAGTGACACCTAGCCAGTCTCGTGGCTCACACCGTAACCCAATTGAGAACGAATGAATAGGATCATTCCAAACCTTTACGCCATGAATACCGTACGTGTATAAACTTTTTATTCTCATATCCCAGTCAAGTAAGAGTCATGGTCTAAAGTCAAACTCATATAACTTGACCATATGCCTAAGCTCATATTAAGTCGAGGTTTTTAAATGCTTTAGCCAAAGACTTTCATCCTCACTTATTCCTGATCGCATAGGATATTTTACTCATTCACTTATGAGAGAATAAATTCCATATTGCAAATCAGTTAACAATGCTACTTGCCCATCAAGTCGCACTTCGAGGTCGATTCCACCAACAGGTGATTTGAATCTAACTGCTCTAATGACAGACTTGATATCACAAGTACATCTTCAACTCGATTTCTCAGGTCAGAGGTTCACACGTACCTATCACTACTTATCAATTTCATCATTGACTGTCAATGAGTGAATACCCATGTGATGAACTGATGCGAGCCGTGTTCGAACATATCAGTCCAACTGACACGTCTATGATATAAGTTCCCACTACCATTTTCATAGTGTACGACTGGCACTTTCTCTGTCGAAACTTACATCATACAAGTCTTTATTCACTATTGATGCCCAATCAATATTTCTTAGACTTGCGAACCCTTTTAGATGTCAAGGGTCAAACTATTCTAGTGCCTTTCCTTCTATACCATAGGAGGTAGAAGGTTCGCCTTGTCATCAAGGACTTTACGTTGTTTATTCACACCTTATAAATGCTTATAAGAAAACAACAATCAACTGCCTTATATTAATAGAAAAACCATAGTTTAGTTACAATGCTTATGCTCTGATAGGAGTCATTTTTGCATAAGTTTTTAGGCCCTTTTAATGACAATTTAGGCTCGTATATGGTTTATTTTGTGCCACTCGTGCGTTTAATATGTGTGTGAAGTGATTTCAGGTAGTAAGCGACGATGGACGAAGAAAAGGGAAAAAGACGACTTGTTTCATCCACTTTGCTCTGGCTTCTGAAACGCCCGCCCAGGCGCCATTTTTACCGCGCCCAGGCACCACCCAGACAGAAAAATCGGTGTTCTGAAGCGCCCGCCTAGGCGCCAATCGACCCGCGCCTAGGCGCCACATGTCGCGCTCCTGGGCGCCACTTGTCTCCACGCCTGGGCGCCCCGGAACTTATGCCCCAAGAAATAAACGCCACATAGGCGGCGCCTAGGCGCCAATCAACTGCCGCCTAGGCGCCGCAATAACAGATTTTGGAATGTAAAAATAGGAGTTTTCAATTCATTTGAAGGGTTTGAAATCTGGGAGATTAGGGGCGATTTGCTGGGTTTTGGGCCATTCTTCATCAACTCTAAGAGGCTAAGAAGGAGATCTAGCTTGGGATTGAAGCTCTTGACTCGGATACATCATCAATCAAGCAATATAGGGAGTTTTCATATGTTTTTCATTACATACTTGTCTATGATTATGTATATGACTACATTAGGATCTTCTATGTTATTGATTATGAGCTAAATTTGTGAGACTAAGACCATGTGAAGGCCAATTTATGAGTCAATATATGTGAAGTTACTTTTTGTATTAATTCTCCTATTGCTTTGTGTGTTAATTCTATGCTTTTATTCCAATCATGTGTTTGATCACCATATGCTTGATATCTTGCCCAATCTAGTTGTTCGAGAGAAGATAGATTAGGGTGCAAGGGAATTAGCACATCACCCGAAACAAATGAGGGATTGCTCCTAGAAATAGGTAAATATTCCCGGGTGTTGTTAGCCGGATTTATTCGGGGAAGCTCTAGAACGTTAATGCGTGATTTTTGATTAGATTCTCGGATAGACATATTTAGAGAACCGTCAACTAATCATAGGATTGTTATGAGCCGAGACATCGGGTAATAATTAATTTAGGAGTTTCCACCAAAGCAATAGGAGTCTAATAATTCAAGGAGTAACCCATATAAATTGACGAGTAGATTTGGTTGTAGCATGTGCCTTGGTCATTTTATCATACGTGAAGTTTAATCCATAGCTTGTTCCCTCATTTGGTCCTTCATTTACTTAATTGTTTTAGTCCCGCTTTATTTTAAGTGTCTTTTACCTTTTTGAAAATCAGAAACTAAAAATCTAAGTCTCCGTGGTTCGACAACCCGGACTTAGTTTTGTCCACTTTTATTACTACCACGACTAGTACACTTGCTATCCAAGCACGTTAGGTTCTAGCGTGTCATGCCCTATAAATCTATCCTCTTTATGGCATTCGAGGGCATATACTCTAACAAAAGCATGCGAACTCATAGGAATCACAAGAATAGTTAGAGTAAAACTATTTAAAAAGGAACTACTTTAAAAAAAAGGTCATTTGCATAAACTATGAGTAAACAAGGTCTTGGAGACTACACATAGTCAAAGACCAAAGACCGACTAAAAATAAAGCCAACTATAATACTCATAGGACTAGCTACCTTGAACGGGGCGCGCCGTCACTTCTCCTGGCAGGGAGGGGAGGCGTCACGTCTCCTTACAGGAGGTGCGCCATCCTCATCACTATCATCTGCTATCCCCTCATAAACCTATAGGAAATCATCAGAGGGATAACGACTGCTTTCCCAAAGCACGCGACGGCATTGACGAACCATCTTGCCCATAAACCTAATGGTGAGGTCGCGTGCTTGACGGTTGCACTCATTAGAAAATTCGACGCTGGCCATGAACTCTTTCACCGCTGTTTCTTCAGAGTCAGCCAAAACTTGTTTGCTGGCTGAGGAGCCTAAGAAGCTTCGACCACTCGAGGTCTCCTCTTCAAGGTCCTTAATGGTGGCCTCATACTTCGCTTCCTACTCTTGGACTGCAGCCTCCACTAGAGGGTGTTTGGAAAGAAGTCGGTCATTTTTCTTTGAACAATCCTCCAGCTTCTTCTCAAAATGCTCATACCTCTAACGGAGGTGATGAGACAACTGGATCGGCTGAAACGACAAGAAGAAGGGAACTCAAAAAAGAAGGTCGCCCGTGATATATGATGAAGTAAAAATATGATATCACAATCAAACTCACCTGGCCCTCGTCGGCAAAAATTTCCTCATCTATGTGATTAGCTGGTAGCATGTGCAAACGCTGAGAATCAAAGTCGGTCACAGCTGGCCTCACCAACTTCCAGGGGGTGACCATGTCATCAGTATCCCAGAAGGACTGAACGGTGGGATCACGATTTGCCCGAAAGTTGAATAGCCCTTTGCCCCGAATAGGGGTGCCATGGATGGCATGAGAAGTATGTCGATTACGCTTGAGCAGAGGGGGAGCTTGAATGTATGTAAGTTTGGAAGAGTGGCCCTGCGCCCTTTCCAAGCCTCCCTCCTCCATCGGGGCCTTCCCTTTGGGATCCTTTGAAGAATGCCCCATAGAAGGACCCTGGGGACCCTTAGCGGTAATCTCTACCATCAGAAAATCAAAGTCCAAAGAGACTGGCTCGTTGGTGGGGGGTGAGGGAGCAGGCATCTCTGGGGCAGCGCCTATGCCCTCTAAGGGCCGCTCCGAACCTGAAACAAGATACCCCAACAAGTAAGTTGGAGAGTTAGATTCTTGCCACTGCTCGCTAACATATAATTATCAAAGACAACAAGTACAATACTATACCAAGGTATGGAGAAAGTGAATTACCTCCGCGGTATACCTCTCGAATGTCATACCTAGTCTTAACTAGCCCAGCCTCCAGAAATTCCAAGCGTAACTGCTCAAGGGTGTTTGTGATTTTCTGGCGGGCAACTTGATCGCACCACCGCTTGGGAGAGAGAATAGGCAAGCTCTGGATCGGAAAGTAAAAGAACTTGGCTTCCAATTGCCATTGGAGCTTATTTTTCCTTCTAGGAATCGGTAAGGGGATGTCGGGTAGAAATGCACGAACGGACCCCCCGAACTCAGTCGAACATTAAACAAGGCCTGGAAGGCCTCAAGGCTCACTGCCAATCCAAAATCCCTAAAGCGCTGAATGAAGCCCACGAATTGGGTAAAGTTGTTGGGCAACAACTATCTGATACACACCTGATAGTAGGTCAGTATCATTCCCAACAAGGGGTTGCACGAGAGAGAAAATCCCATGAGAAAATACTCTAAGAATAAGGTAGCATAACCCTTCAGGGGGCTCAGAATACGATCGTTTGGCCGGGGTTTCACCACCCTGAGATCCATTGGGAACTGCTTGGAGAGCGTCTTCAGCTCACTATCAGTGATAGTTGAGGAGCAACTAGTTAAGTCAGTCTTGCAATCCCGAGATGACCTTCCTTTCTGGGGCTCCCCTTTCCATTCGCCACCTTCATTGTAGTCATCACCTAGAGACACCAAGTCCTCATCATCTGAACTCTCGTCGCTGAACGTCAGTGACAATGTTCTTGCAACATCTGTCAAGAAACGAGGGTTAGATACTCAAGCAAAGTATGAAGTATACAATACATAATAAACAAAGAACGAGAGCAATGGCCTGGAAAGAAATCCCCGGCACTACCAAGGAGTCCCTAGAGCCTCGTGGCTCTCCGCGAGATACCAAGGGCCTCGCGACCATCCGAGAGGCACCAAGGGCCTCACACCGACCGTGAGGCATTGGTCACCATTCACGTTGGCGCTTGGCGATAAGCGCCCCGAGGGTCTGGGAGGCCTAATTTGTTCAATCTATTCACCATGGGCATGCTCCAAAGCTCAATCATGTGACGGATAAAAAGAATTTTTTTTAAGAAATAGATTCTAGATGGAGGACTTAAGGGAGATGAAGAGAGATGTTTACCTTCGTTACTTCTAGCCATGAGGTGAGGAGAGTTGCTTAGGGAGTTTCTTTCTCTTTTCAAGACTCTCAAGAGTTGAAAAACTTAGTAAGAGGTGAAAAGTGAAAGAAGTTTCTCACCCCCACCCTATTAATAGAAAGGTAGGTGGGGAAAGCTTAATACCTCCATCCCAGTCCAAATAGAATTGTATAGCACCACGCGTAGAGACCTTCATACTCCCAGGGTTAAACTTCAGAGTAAACCCGAGAGTGGGGGGGCATATGATGTGGGCTAAAAATGTCTATGGTTTTTTTAATAATTTACCCGTCCCCGAGTCGGGACGAGGCACCCACCACGGGTCAAAGCTCGCAGTGGAGGAGTTGGCTAAGCCCAAAAAGGGTCGGCGGCCCATTAAGCATAATAAGGTTATTTCTCTAGCCTAATAATAATAATAATTAAACCAAACCTATTGGGCTTATGACAAGATAGGTCCTAAGAGCCCATAGCCCTTAACCAACTCCTTATAAATACCTCAAAGGGGCTAGGGTTGCATCATTATCTACTCCCCCAGTAAAAAACACACTGGCAATAGAGAGTAACCCCATCATCGAACTACGAATAGACTTGATCCCAGCAATTCGAGTAAGTAGGCAACTTACCATAATTGAGTGCAGTCTATAAATCCACCAACCCCCACCTAGTTTGTTGTGTGTTGGATCGGTTCCTTCACCCCACGTGGTCAATCACATGATATTCATACTCTGACAATTTTTACCATCATCAATATATATATATACACTATATATTATAACTATACTATACTAAAAATATGAATCTTTCATAGTATTGCTTCCAATTGTGAAAAGACAATATCACCATTTCATTAATTAGTAAATAATACTTAAAAACCCTCCAACTCCTACGTTGTTATGGAAGTTTAAAAGCTTGATTGTAATTGACATTAAAGAAATGGTTTAAAACCTTTCCAATTGTCTAAAAGTGAGGTTCATATACATATATATATATATATATATATATAGAAGTACATGAACAGGAAGGAAGATATAACCAAATTCTCAATTTCATAAGACTTGAAGGTAGGGAAAAACTTCCAAACGAAAAATGAGAATCAAGAAGAAGTGAGAGTCCAACCATTATGTACATGAACATGATGGAAGATATAACCAAATTCTCATTTTCATAAGTCTTGAAGGTAGGGAAAAACTTCCAAATGAAAAAAGAAAATGAAGAAGAAAAGAGAGTCCAACCATTAATTTTATTGTCTCTATGCATATCTATATTGCATTAACCTCAGCATGTTAATTGATGTTTGAATTTCAACTTGTACTTCTAGAAATTCCCTTTAGGCTTTTTGATCACAGAAACCCTAGCAAATATACTAGTTCGTTTAAGTAGTAAAGTGGACATGAGTCCACATATCGTCCCCACGAAAATTATGTTGGGATCGGGTGGAGCCCCGGGGACGCTGGCACAGCAGAAGAACATTGATTTTAATAAAAAATTCCAGCATCCCCTAATTAGGTCTAGGTAGACATGGTACCATCGGATTCAAAAACCAACTAAAAAGAGAATTTTATCGTGTTTACCTCTTAAAGAACTTGAAACATCAACGTCTTTTTAAGCAACTCCCTGCTACACCTCTCCGGATGGATTTGCCCTAGCGCCCCAAGTGTTTCGCCTCTAAGTTTATCCACACCTTAGCTCCTACATTTGATTATCTCCACCAGTACTAGCCAAGAGAATATCGAATTTTGGCTTATGAGAAAAAGGGCAGGAATATTTTTTTGGTTTTTTTTTCATAATCAACACACGAGTTGGAAGAAATAGATGTGAAAGAGGTGGAAGAGAAAAGATGGAGAGAAAAAAAATTCACAATCAAAATTGTGTAGAATGAATTAGTTAACTTGTATCACTACACATATATATAGAGTGAGAGTCCAACATAAGTCAAACTCACACACATGCGCATACAAGCCTATATTGGGCATGTATATCCATTCTATATATATATATATATATATATATATATATATATATATATTATACTAAGTTTTCTTCCATCTTATTTCTCTTCCCTAGTTAATTAGATCCACTAATTAACAAACAAGACCTTTTCATATATTTGAGATCTTCCCAAATATATAAGATCTGTCCAAATAAGATCTTTCCATATAATTAGTCAACTAACTAATTAAATAGATCTTACCATATCCACAATATCTATCCTAATATATTTATAAGATCTTTCCATATCAATTAGTCATCTAATTAATTAGAATAGATTTAACAAATATATTATAATATATATATATTAAATATATATATATTTATACATAGACTTGGTGACCAAGATAAAATCCTCCACCAAATCCATGCATGCCCCACGTGTGTGTGTGTGTATATATATATATATATATATATATTCTTCTTTCACATATTAATTAATTAGACCAGTAATTAATTAATTAGTCTTTCCCAATTTAATATTCCAATAATAAATTATAACACTATTATTAATTAACACCACTTAATTAATTTATTTCTTTTTCCTGATTAATTAATTCTAATTAATTAGTCTCTCCATTAATTCTCTAAGAATTAACTAGCCAATAGGTACTACACTAAGTTAAGTATGTGACCCCTTAGGCTCATTAACAAGCTAGCAATAAGTTCTCTCATAGGCTAGTTTAATTATTTATAATAATTAACTAGGCCTTGGATTAACTTCACCAATTAACCCAAGGCAAGTTTCGGTCATGGATCGATGTCTAGCAATGTCACCACGACTTCCTAGATGTTAACGATGAAAAGCAAACCTATCCAAATTTTGATCTTTATGTGAGTCGAATCCCTCCATCTTTTTCCCATTTAAGGCTTAGGGTTTGGTGACGATCGAAACCCTGGTAGCTTCGAAAACTATGACTATGTTTGTTTCACTAATGATTCGTTCTTATAAGCAGGGATCACCAACCCCTCTTATATGACTATGCTCTGGCCAGAGATTTTTATCGATCATTCAGCTTCACAAAACAACAAAGGAAATGTCAGGCAGACAACCCTGAATGGTTCCCTTGACGACTGCCACTAGTTTCGTTGTATTACCAGACTATATAGAACATACACGCCATATGACTCTCCTGGAGTGCACATGTATACCAAAGTATAGTGGGTAGTACCCTTTCCAACGACATCTCAGGTCTAAGGATTATCTCACGCTACGAGACTCAAGGACTCCAAGTTCGACAGCACCAACATGGAATCTTTAGCGGGGCCGTTCAATTCCATACTCACCCAAAGTATGAATCTTCATGCATGTATTGGCCATACTAGCCATTGATAAAAGAACGCATCAACCTCTTGGGAGAGTTACACACACGAACAAGGCTTAGCGAGGCCAGTGATATCCCACATCTCACAGCCTCTGTGATTTAGAACGTGTTTTAGGATTACGATCTTTGAGAGCATTCCATAGGTATCCTGACCGCCTCCCCTAACCAAATGTAATCCCTGGGATCTTTATCTATACTCTCTTGAGTAGTCCACATTAAAGAAGCATTCCAACAGTTTTGATATAATCTAAATGATAAGACTAACATAGTGTTTATGATCCAGTGATAAAACCCACATATGGCTTGCCGGGCATACAACACTTTCAATCTCCCACTTGCCCAAGAGCCTACTGTTTAATGTTCCCACACAGGTCCATCATCCAGATGACCTTTTGAACACAACTCCTACTCAAGGGTTTAGGTGAAAGGGGTTTGCCACATTTTTCGTCGAGTTGACTTGTTCTATTCGAACGTCGACTTTGATAAAAAAAATAATCTCTTATTCATTTCACCACTAGGAATGTAGAGATAGCAGGTGAGACCTCGCTCTTTCTCAAGAGCTTACACCCTTATCGATAATCACAGTACATTTGTACTTGATATTCAATTGGTGGAACCTCATCTTATCCATAAGATAGGTTCACCTATCTAGATACCTTTTATCGCTGCATTCTTATGTGTGATTAAATGGTAGAGTTAGCCTTTGCCTCTTCTAAAGAGACTTTCTCAGCTCTTACTCTTCCATTTGGCATAAAATAAATCCTCGATCATCACTTAAGTTCATGTCTTAAGACTAGAGATTGTAGTTCCAATTTTTCCATGTTGTTTTCCCATAAACAACACCAATCCAATACATATGTTGTAAGGATCGACTTAAGCTTAAGCTAGAGCAGCTCCTTCTATCACAGCGGCTCCTAGGTCACCTCCTCTCGTTCGGGCCAATACGGTCTTTATTTACCTTTTTCTCCGCTTTAAGGGATTCTGCTTGAAAGGGTTTACATTTCTTCCTCCAACTCCAACAAGGGCTCGAGACAAAGCATCAACCTACGGAAAAACGATGACTATTGAGTGCAAGCCTACATTGGATCAATTAGGAGTTCGACTCAATACGGAAGATGTATTAGTCAACACCAATTTTAACTCATAGAATTGCATGTACCTTTCGATTATGCTTTTACAGAAAGAATCTTCTTTGATTCTTCCTTGTTGAACTCAGTCAATATATTATCTATGTATTCAGACAAAAAGATTATAGCAACCCAATGGCCCGCACATATTGTTATCCCGTGCAATTGGGGTGTTATTCCCTTTTAAGTCTGCTATTCCCTTTTAAGTCTATTCTGGAAAATTGAGATGATGATCACATGTACGCTACTCATGCAACATTACCAACATGTGATACCAATAAGCCAATTGTATACCTTAATACCTTTAGAACTTAAGTTTCTAAAAAAATTCAATCCATAGATAGATCTTTGATGCAGTTACGCTTCCACTACTTGTCAAGACCTTTTGACTTTCGTCATATCCTCCTACAGCCTTTCTTCAAGATCGAAGGGTATGGAACTTGTGTTCATAGGTTTATATGTTTACTAGTTCAATAACTTTAACCGCTAGTGGTGTTTATGTTTATCGAGTTTCCAGTTTTCATTACTATCCCCACTCTTTCGAAAAAGAACTCCTTCACCTTGAAGATAGGATATTATGAAATGATCCCTTTCGTTTCAAGCTGTAATGAACACCATGTTCCTAAGTTTCCTTAGGATACTCTTAAACACAGGTCAAGAGGATCTTTAATACTTAATTCCTCCCACTGTTTGCTTGGCATAAGCAATACCTCTCACATCCTTGATGTGTGTGGTTTACATGTCACATTTTATGTGATCAATTTAGGGTTACACTCATTATTCTATGTCCAATAGATTAATATGCTATCCTAAGTTATTACCTTGGCAGTTAGATCAATGTATACATTTGTTGTGTTATAAGAGTCAAATGTTATAAGGATAGCATGTTACAAGAATTAATTGTAGAACCAAAACAATAAATTTAATAAAATATTAAATCTTGACCCATAAACCAAGGTGGAAAAAAACATGGTTCACAATATTAATTCAAAAACATGATAAAACATTCTTCCAAAAAAAATTATCTCATAATTAAAAACGACAAATAAATGATTTATCGTCCTTTAGTCTCAGTTGCGAGAAAATGCCTCCTTGGCATCTTCAAGAACACGACATCATTTATTTGTTCCTTTTTTCTTCTAACCATCTTCAAACCATTGCACAAGTGAGTACCCTTACAGTGTCATAACAGTCAAGAAGCACAGTTAACTAACAAGTTAACTTCACAACAAATGTACCTGTAGTTATATTGCACAACCTTTAACTAACAGAAAGGCATTTAATATATTTTTCGTATAAGTCTTAATCGCATCTATAAGACTTGAATGAATAATAAGTCTATGTGAATCAAGGCAGACCTTCCACTTCTTATAGTAGTTAAGGGGGTAGGCACTGGAAGGGTTTGGTATTTGATCACTTAAAAGGATCGCAAGTTGGGGAATCTCAATTGGACATTGAGATTCGTTTAGACTTTTATGATACATGCTCGGACAGGGAGTGCCATTCGAGCACTATGGGATAGTGGGAGTTTGTGTCATAGATACATTGATGAGATTAATGTATTCGAACACGGCTCGTAGTAATCCAATCACATTGGTTTTTACTCATTGACTGTCAATGATTGGATTACTGATTATGATAGTATGCTTGAACCTTATATCTGAGTCCTCACTTTGAAAATGTGCTTGTGACGTCAAGTCTGTCATTAGAGTAGTTAGATCCAACTCACCCGTTGGTGGGTTCAACCTCGAAGTGCGACTTGATGGGCAAGTAGCAGTCTTAACTGAATAGCAAGAAGGAACTCACTGTCTCGAAACTAAACGAGAAGTATCCTATGCAACCATGGGTAAATGAGATTAAAGTCTCTGGCCGGAACTCATGAACTAACTCGTGTTTGACACGGAGGGTAGTTCTGTAATCTCATGTTACTATGATTCATAGCATAGCATCGAGTCCTGTGAGTTTGACATTCCATGACTCTCACTCGATCGGGATACGTCAGTGAAGGTCTTATACTCATACAGTATTCATAATATAAAGGTTCGTAATGACATAGTCATTTCGTACTCAGTTGGGCTACGATGTGGGGCCACGATGCTGGCTAGGTATCACCCACATCATTTGGTATCCTCCCATTGCCAATCGAGATGAACCTAGAGAGTCGCACTATAAAGGAATAGACCAAAAATTGAGTTTTGTATTTGGAGGGTATTTTGGTAATTTGTCCTATGGTAGGACGAATTAATTAATTGGACGAACTAATTTAATTGGTTATTTAATTGGATTAAACAATGGTAAATTAAATTATTTAATTTGAATAGTTAATTAACTGGGTTAATTAAATATTTAAATTGGAATATTAATTTAATTTATATTTATTTAATTGGATTAAATGTAATATAATTAAATTAAGTGGACTAAATTGACTGGGTCAATTTAGCCCACATGGGTGTCCATTAAGGCCTCGTTGGGCGTGGGTAATCATGGGCTTAAGTTGGAGGATTATTTAATCCTCCAACACAAGCCCTAGAGAATTATTTAATTCAGTTATTCACATAATTCACATTACTGAAATCCTCCGCCAAAATACAAGACAAAAAAGATTCATATTGTCTATGTCTAGCCGCCTCGGGAGATGATGATGAAGATTTCCAAGAGTTCGTTCCAGCGTGATGATCTAGAGACGGGATGATTAGACCGTTAAAAATTTGCAAGGATTAATAGAATTCGAAAAGGTAAGTTTTTCGTGTTCTTCATTTTACGTTAAAAACAAAGAACCACAAATTTATCTTGGCTTTTGGGAATCCGGAAATGTTTTATTTTCCATTGCGCATGATACCAGGATTTCCAACAGTGGTATCAGAGCCAAATTTGTTGTCTTCGTTGATTTATTTACGTGATTGATACATGTTTAATTGTTATTCATCGTGTTTATCGCATAATAGTAAGATTTGGAATCATGTTAATTATATCGAAAAATCTGAATTGAAAATTTTCTGATTTTTGGAAAGGTGATTGGAATTGAATTTTGTCTTTTTCGAAAAAAATCGATTGAATCTGCATTTTCGGCTAAAAATTGAGGCTATGTTTGTTTCTATTTTGGAGGGTTTTTTTTGATAAAAATTGGTTGTTCCAAGTGGCATACGAAAGAGTCTAGAGGGGGGGGGGGGGTGAATAGACCCAGAAGTCTTTTTCGACTTCAAAAATTTCGTATCACTTTTAAAGATTTGAACGCTTAGAAGCTGAGCGCTTGGGTCAGATGCTTCAGTAAAGATAACTTAGACTTAGTGATTTTAGCAATTTACCAAAGTAGGGTAATGCCTAGATCGCTTAATCAGGGTTAGCACAACGGAAATGATTTTAGCGTTCGATTGATTAATTAATCGATTTGCAATTAGCTTGTCTTTTTCAAAGAATATAAAATAATGTAAATCAAGACAATAAATAAAGTAAAGAACACAAGAAATTTGTAAGGTTCATTGGGTGATGTAATCCCAGCTACGTCTTTCTTCTCCTTTTTCACTTGGAGGAATTTACTAGGATGGTTTTCGAAGAATCACACAGAATCTTCTACAAGATAGTAAAGGATGAAAAAGATCTCGGGCTCCTTGATCACACAGATTTCAGCACCAATGAAGATCGTCTTCTACAAGCTTCTCTCAGTCAAAAATACTGCCTGTAAGGGGTTTTCAACTTCTTTCTCACTCAGATGAAAGGTTGAAGGTTTATCACAAGGTTTTGTTTGTTTTTGGGAAGATCAAACAACTTGGAATATCTCAATAGGAATTTAGGTTTCTTCTTTGGAAGAGGTTTGAGATATTTGTGACTATCTGGAATGTAGATAAAAAGCTTGAAGGATTTTTAGCTATGGAGTTTCTAAGCTTTTTCTTGTGCAGGTACGTAAGTTTCTCTTGTAATATTATGTACCCTTTTTTTAGGTTTGCTAAAGGTAAGGTATTTATAGGCAATTCTTGGGA
This sequence comes from Buddleja alternifolia, assembly GCA_019426215.1. NCBI lineage: Eukaryota > Viridiplantae > Streptophyta > Magnoliopsida > Lamiales > Scrophulariaceae > Buddleja > Buddleja alternifolia. Next base: position 10,088,572 of record CM033397.1, on the reverse strand, counting down.
TCTGTCCGTTGGACACATGTGAGAGCGTGTCTTTCACGCAGCTCGTGATTTTACCTAAAACCTGACATTCCTGAAAATCTGCTGGCACCGATTGGATGGGAGCAGCTATAAACTCTGAAGTTCTGACAGTCTAGTCAAAAGGTGGCTTGTCCACAAGTCACAGTGGCTTATCACATTTAATGTTCTTATCAGGCACTTAATGCATTTGAATTTATTTCCCGTTGGAAATAAATGTCCGTTTAATGATTGCATTTAAGTCCTTCATGACTTGAGAATTTAATTCAGGTGAATCTGACATCGGATCGCTAGAGTGATTTGAGCGCTCGATTCATAAATCCTGAAATAGTCCTTTTGCGTTTGACAGGCGCTAAGAACAAATCTTTATCTTCAGTTGACTTCAGACGCTGATCTTCAACTTCTTCTCTAATAGACTCACCTAGAATTCTATGAGCGATTCGGTATCTAATACTTAGTCTAAAATCTATAAAGATAAAAATTACAAGCCTAATAAAAATTACATACTTTCAAACGCTTATACAAGGATCTATCAAAATAGAAACTTACATTGTATTTGGGGTCTAACATAAAATCCTATCTTGTCATCATCAAAACATCTAACATGAAATTTCCTAACAAAAATTTTGGTGAAAAAGTTTATTGAGAGTTGTGTACTTTGGTGAAAATGTGTTTGGTTTTGTGTTTGATTTTATTTTCCAAAGAGAGAAAAGTTACTATAACAGTCAAATCACGTAAGTTTTTGTCTAAAAAGTTATGTTTATAATTAGTTAATGATTGAAAAATATAATATAAAATTTATATAATATAAAAAAGTAAGCCAAAAGTGGATAAGGGTGTAGGGTGGTGTAGGCAATGTAGCTGTCAGAAATGTTTGGCCAAAAAATACCTGTTTGGTGAAAAATGGATAAGCTAAACGAATTTTGACCAAAATTTGGGCCAAAATATGGTTTCAAAATAGAAACAAACAAAGCCTGAATTTCAGGAAAACCTGAGATTTGCAATCAATTTCTTTTGGGTAAAATCGTGAATATCTGTAAATTGTTGGGCTTCTTTGCAAATCTGGAAAACGCCGTCAGTTTCGATGCCTGAAATTGTCGGAATTGCCGACGAAGATGAATGCGAAAGACGTCAAACTTGGCCGTCTAAGTGATGGCTGGAATCTGAAGTTTTGGTCTCGAGTCGCCGATTGAATTGCTGCTTAAAATCGCTGGAAAAGATTGTCTTGCTTTGGGATTTTTTGGCCTGGATTTGAGCCACTTATTTCGTCGGGAGGGCCGTCGAAATCACCGAAATTTAGCTGCTGAAATGATCGTCGAAATTGTCGGATTTGTGACGATGTTCTTGGCTGCGAATTTCGGCCGTTACACAGCGGAGACCGAAGCTTGAAATTGCCAGTGGAGACGATCGGAGAAGCGCCGATTTGGGCCATGGAAGTCGTGATTTGTTGCGGCTACAATTGGCTATGAAATCGGGTTTTTAGCGGTGTTCCGATGGCGGTCTTGGACAGGGATTTGACGGATGACGTCGGCGGCGCAAGGCGCCGCAGTCTATGCCGTCGGAATTGCATCAACGGCGCTGGCACCGACGATGGCGAAGTGGCTGAAGGAGGAAAAGGATGGCTGAGCGGGCTAGGGCAATTTTCGGCCCAACACACATTTAATTATGTGTTGGACTTGGTCCAATGCATATTTAATTAATATGGAGTTAGGCTTGGCCCACTCGAATTAATTAAATAAATGCCTAAGCTTGTTTAATAAATTAATATGGAGTTGGGCTTGGCTCACTTGGATTAATTGAATAAAGGGCCAATCTGACATCTAAATAAAAGAAGTGTTGGGTTTTGTATTTAAATAAACATGGGTTGATTTGGGATGACCCAATGATACCCAATTTATTTAAATTGAGTAAATACCCAACACCAATTTTATTGGATCCTTCTTCTAAATAAGAGTCTTCAATTAAAATTAAATAAGATTCAATTTATAATAAATTAAATTGGATGTGATTTATATTAAATGAAATTGGTTTTAATTTACATATCAAAATTAAATTTGTTTCAATTGAGTTATTAATTAAATTAGATTTAAATTTTGTAAGTTGGTTAAATCGGATTTAATCACCTATCAAAATTAAATTACTTTTTAATTATCTACTTAAGTAAATAGTTTTTAATTTTGTAATGATTAAATTGGATTTAGTCATTGGATTTGTGAGCCCATGGAAATTAAATTAGATTTGATTTCAACTTTATTAAATTAATATTTAATTTACATGTGAAAGTTAAATAGAGTTTATTTTCATTGGGATTAAATTAACTTTAGTCTGTCTGTGAAAATTTATTTGGATTAAATTTAACTTTGATTAAATATGATTTAATATTCCCATGATTATTAAAGAAATTTTAATTATTATAATTTAGATTTTTCGATCGCATGAAAATTAAATTGATTCAATTTTACTTCGATAAGTTGGATTTAGTCTTGGTACTAAAATTGAATGAGATTTAATTTTTTAGTAGTCAAATTGGATTTGATATTTACATAAATTTGATTTATTTTATGCTCTTATTCACATATATGCTTGTGTATGTTATATGCTTGTTTTATGTGATATTTACACCTCCCATGAATTTAGGTTTTATATTTATGCTTGAGCATGCATGATCCTCAGTTTAGAGTAGTTGAGCTATATGCTTGAAGAAAGCATTACTCAAGTCTAAGTACGGGACGACGAGTAGGGCTATTATATGAGGCGCACCAGATATAGAACTATGTGTTTTTAAAACTAGTGTTCTATGACTAGTTTTCTCAGCTTCTTATATTCTCCATTCTAGAGTTATTGCTCATGATTGAAGAATTAGAAAGAAGTGAAAAGCTGGAAGAACGGGAGTTGATTTATGGTGGAACCAGAACTTTGTTCTTTGAAATATTCTGGACATTTTTTATAGTGTTGGATGATTGATTAGTTTTTTTCAAATGGTATTAAGAATGTTATCTTTTCCTAACTAGGTCAAGAAATGATTATTCTTTAAGTTTGGTATTAACTTACCTGACATTTATTTTGGAAATAAATGCTGGAACAATGCATCCTTACTAAAATTGTTAACAAACGATTTAAAAGTTCGGAATTAGTGTAATGTGAACATATATACTAAAGAGTGTAGTATGCTTGAGACAAATTAGAGAAATTGTTTGGCACCTAAGATCAGGTTATGCCTTAAGAGCATAAGATTCATGAGTTAGGAGAAATATGGGGGTAAAAGCCCATTGGGATTGGATCCCTATCCAGACTTAAGAATCTCATCTTAAGGATAGGATTACCAAATCTCCCTTCACTGGGAAAATATTAAAGGGCCACTCACGTTTTGAAGTTTGGTGCATACTGACATCAATGGTTGAAAATGGATGTCATATAAGGGCACTGTGATTGGATTGCAGTGACAAGTATATGATTGCCTAATTCGACCCGTTCTTAAAAGAACGTAGTATAGTTTCATAGCTAACACTTCCAGTGACTCTACAATTGAATATGGTATTAGCATGTAAGAACGAGGCATTGTTAGGCATGACTCATTCTATGCTAAACTACATGGAATTGCCCAATTCATAGTGAGTCATGCGCTGCTCATAGGTGAATCTTGAATAGATGTCCCTCCAAATTCATTCCTAATGCAACATATCTGATATGGCCCAAGTGGTAGCCTAGTCCTAAGTACATGAGGGTACAACGATACCCAACCTACGTATAAAAGGCAAAGGTAAAGAATCTGGACACTAAGTCCTTAAAAGAATATTTTTGTTGGTTGTCTCAAATAATTCAGTGGGAGGTCTCTTTTATCTACATGATGATCGAAGGATCATTATGGCCTTAGCAGCCACCATTCTAGAAGACAAGTTCATTTGAGAAAGTAAAGTTGGTAGAAAGATTGTTCTATAAGAACAAAACAAAACTCCTTAGGAGACTATTATTCAAGAAATTCAAACCATGCCCGTTATAACAAAACCACCAATGAATTAATCTGGTAGAGAATCTCAGCCGCCTGAGATTTATGGTCGTCTGCTACAAAGAAGTTGTATGCTGTAGCAGAGGGATCCATGGATACAATCCCTCTACGCATGACAAATCGATAGTGAATATGGACTCTACGAGAAGGTGTAAGGCTATGAAAGTGAAGATGGATGAGATGTTCTTTGAATTAATCCAAGACTCTAGTAGATCTCCCCGAGAGTATTGTACCCGTCGGAGGTGAATACATCTACAAGAGAAAGATTGATCCAAATGGCAAGGTCAGGCTGATGATGAAAGGGTGTAGTCAAAAGATGGGCATTGACTATGAGGAAACCCTTTTGCCACAGCTATAATCAAATCCACTAGAATCTTACTTTTGATAGTAACACACCAAGATTATGAAAATCTAGCGCATGGATATGAAGACTCGTTCATGAATGGATTCCTTGAAAAGGGCATCCACAAAGAACAGCCCAAGAGTTTCACATCTAAGGCCGATTCTCATAAGGTCGACAAGCTGTATAAATCCACTTGTGGATTTAAGCAGACCTCTCGTAGTTGGAATTTTCACTTTGATGACATAATTGGGAATTATGATATCATCAAAAATGAAGAAGAACCATTTGTGTGCAATAAGGCTAGTGGGAGTTAGATATCATTTCTAGTAGTATATGTAGAGGTTACTCTACAAAAGGGAAATGATATGAGCTCATTGAGTTAAATCAAGACATAAATCTCAAACATACACTCCATAAAAGACTTGAGAGTGACCACTTTCATCCTTCGAATTCATGTCTATGAAGATAGGGAAAATAGGATGATGGGGCCCTCCCAAGTCCTTCGCTTAGAATAAATCCTAAAGAAGTTAGGATAGAAGATCTGAGAAAGGGCTCTTGCCTAGTGAGGAAGAGCAAAGGGTAGACATAAAATATATCATAAAGTATTTGAGAAAAACTTAAGATATATTCTTCGTCTATGCCTGTGGAGAATTGATAGTGGAAATTTATATTTATTCAGAATTTAAGTCTGATAAAGAAATTAAAATTCCACTTTGGGTTTGTTTTCACTCTCAACTGTGAAGTGGTAACCTGGAAGATTTCCAAGTAAATAACTCGACTACTGAGAATGAATATAAAATTGTCTTAGAACCTTAGAGGTGGTCAAGGAATTTCATTTGGATCTTAAGTTCGTGGAGCTAAAGCACAAGTTTGCATTTATCACTTTACTGTGATGAAATGGAGCTAAAGCACAAGTTGGGGAACGAAGGTCTCACAAATCCAAACACGCTTAGAGATACAACATCTTTTGAGAGATCGTTGGAAAAGGCAATGTAGCTTTGTAGAAAAATGAACCTCAGCCGATAACACGGCTGACCCACTCACTAAGCCACTATCACAGGTGGTGTAAAGTGACATCTTTAGAATATGGGTATTATATATACCAATTGGCATAGAGTGCCAGTGGAAGATTGTTGGGAAAGTGCCCTCGATGCTAACGAGTAGATTGGAATATAAGGCACTAGTTTATATTGCATAACCCTTAACAAACAGAAAGGCATTTAATATATTGTTCGTATAAGTCTTAATGACATATATAAGACTTAAATGAATAATAAGTCTATGTGAATCAAGGCAGACCTTTCACTCCTTATAGTAGTAAAGGGGGTAGGCACTGGAAGTGTTTGGTACTTGATCACTTAAATGGTTCGCAAGTCCACATTGAGATTCATTTGGATTGTAACACATGACAGGGAAAACAGGGAGAGTTCATAGATACATGATCTCGTAGCTAATCACATGGGTTTTTAATCATTGAATGCCGCCCTCCTGAGGAAGATGATGTCAATTCTGTCATTATAGTTTCCGATTCAAGAAGTGCAGCTTGTTCCTGCAAGTGATGTATCATATGCGAGGGTAAATGAGATTAAAGTCGGCCAGATGAACTTACATGGACTGTAATGTCATGTTAATGAGATTCGAGTCCTGTGAGACATTCCATGACTCTCAGAAATACGTTGTAATAAGAGGTAAGTCATTTTGTACTCGCTACGATGTCTGCTCTAGGTGTTCCTTTGATGTCTAAATGGACCTCATACCAGACACCTACGAATTAATTGGCGAACTCAATGGTGGTTAATTTGGGTTAATAAAATATTTAAATTGGAATATTAATTTAATTGGATTAAATGTAATATAATTAAATTAAGTGGACTAAATTGACTTTTTGGGCTTGTGTAATCATGGGCTTAAGTTGGAGGATTATTATTTAATCCTCCATATATGTTTTCACAATACTGAAATCCTCCACCAACTCTGCCTAGCCGCCTCGGGAGATGATGATGAATATTTTCAAGAGTCCGTTCCTGCGTGATGATCTAGAGACGGGATGATTAGACAGTTAAAGATTCGCGTGGATTAATAGAATTTGAAAAGGTAAGTTTTTCGCGTTCTTCATTTTATGTTACCACAATTCCCCATACCACTGCGCATGAGAAGAAGTGTTAGCAAGCAGCACAGACTTAGCCTTCTTGACCGTTGCCTCAGCAATGTGGAACATGTCCAATAACTTGGAAGAGTGGCAACCAATTGGTTCATGTTGAAATCCACTACGAACTGATCGTAGGCAAGAGAGAGCGACTGAAGGACTAAATCAATAGCCAAGTTAGGATTTATTGGTACCTCCATATCATTAAGTTTGTTCACCAAGGTAATCATTCTCAGCACATGGTCGATGACCGATGTTCCTTCAGTCATGCGAGCTCTAAACAACTCGCGAGAGATAGCAAACCTCTCACGATGTGTCTTAACGCCGTACAACTCTTCCAGTGCAAAAACAACCTCTGATGCGTGTTCCACAGTCTCAGACTGCTTCTGCAACTCATTAGTCATGGAGGCCAAAATGAGACAACGCACATAGATATCGTCTTTGCTCCATTTCTCATGCGAATCACGAACAGCCCTTGGAGCGGAAGCCTCAGGGGCAGGCTCAATAGGCTAAGTTAAGACATAGTCAAGACCTTCAAATTGCAACACAATCTTGGTGTAGCAGTACCAGTCAGGAAAGTACTGGCCATTTAGCTTATTAGTTTCAAGGATTACCGAGAGTGGAGTTTTAGCCATTTGACTGTTACTTTGCAAAAAGGGAAAAACATTAGCATTCAATCATAGATTATATCAACACGATATTATGGAAATTTTAACATCACGTGTGCTCCCATTGCTTTTCGAATTCCATCACCCCACTGACAGAAGAAGGGAAATGTAACAATTTCCAGTGGGCTCGAGCTTCAAATGTCACATACCTCATTCCACGACTCGTGAGACAATGGGCGGTAATATTTGATCAAGCGCAACAGCCCCATCTACATTTGGGTGGTTCTCGAGATGTTTGCCACACTTTTCATGTACATCCCGAGAACACGATGCAACCATACACTAGTCTGAGTTTAAGTCCGACCCATTAAATTCTCACAGCTTAACAGTAGCCAGGTAGTCCCACGACTCATGGATGACTCCTTAGCAAAATTGAAACCCGTGTGCTCTTCTAATATAACATCACTTTTATATAGAATGCTTAAATGTGAGATTAGTACACTTAATATTGCCACCATTCCATGACTCGTGAGACAATGATGGCAAGCCTCTCTATATTCCCTCTATCATTTAGAGATGAAAGGCACTAGACCTAATCAAGGAGCTTCAGGACCCCCTATTTCTCCATTTATGGACTTAATATTTTCATACAGGGTTTTCACATACAAGATCTCACCATTTTCAATTATTTATCTTTCTTAGGTAATCAAGCTACACAACACATCATGTATAAGATAAAAGCAATAAATAATGAGCATGCTATACATAAAGCAGTAAATGTGATCCTAGTTAAGCCAATCCTAAAACACCCCGAGCTATCAAGGTGTCGACCAATCTAATCTAAGGACTCGGACCCTATACTAAGGTCTTCATAGCTCCTTGAGCTTGAATGTTTCCGTCATCGTCTTCAAGATGTCTTCATCTCCATCTTCAAATTACAACAATAGAGGAGAAAAGGAAACCTCACCCTCTCATGTACAAAAAATGAACACATGGCACGCAGGCCTCAAATTAAAACGACTAGTCTATGGCTCAACCCGGATCACCACATAATACATGCTCGCATTATGCTTTCATAAGCATAAATTTACCGGCTTTAACTAAAGATGATCTAATTCGACCAGTAAACAAATTTCAGAAAATCCCATGGAAAATCATAATTCTCCATCAATCCGAAAATTAACTTAATTTCCAAAACTACAATATTATTCAATTTTAGGAATTAATTAATATCATATTAAGTTTCCAAGAACTAAATGATAAATACACTTTTGAAAACCCAATGAAAAAGTCCACTTTTCCATTTAATCTGAAAAAGCCCAATTTCAAAAATCAATTATTTTATTCATTTTTTAAAGTTCATAAAATACCAATTTTATCTCATACTTGGAATTCAAATAAAACTCATATTCTTTGAAACTCCATGAAGAAGTCTACTTCTTCATTTAATCACAAAAGCCCCCAATTTCAAAAAATCTCAATTTTATTTTAATATTGAAAGTTAATAAAATACCAATCTTATCTCGTCCTTTCAAAATTCAAATAAAAACCCATATTTTGAAAAGCCATGAAGAAATCCATTTCTTCAAAGGGGCCCAATTTAAAAATTCAATTTTATTCTAATTTCGAGAGTCAATAAAATACCAATTTTGTTTCGTCCTTTCAAAATTTAAATAAATGAATCATATTTTTAAAAATCCATGAAGAAGCCCATTTCCAAAACCTCAATTTTATTTCATTCTTTCAAAATTTAAATGAAAGCACATGTTTTTTAAAAGTCCATTTTTAGGTCTAAACCCAAAATGTATTCAATTGCATTTTAAACCCAAAACATAAAATTACAAAATAGCTCCACAAGGCCAAATTGCAATTTATCAAAAATTAAAAAAGCCATAGAATTCCAACCCTAGTGGGCCGCCATTGACTCGGCGGCCCATTTTCAATCCCCTGGGGCAGCGAGGCTACTACCCCGATACACATGTCGTCGCACATGACTGCGCTGTATCCAACAGCGCCGTCTACGACGACTTCGCGAACAACCGTGGCTATTCACCATTCACGCGAGCTACCGCTGTCCTTTGACAACAGCAGTTCCGGCGACCCGCGATGGCACACGAGTATTGTCGCGAGTTTAATACTTTTCTTCCACCGTCGAACTCAAAACACGCATGAATATTCATGAATAAAAAACGCAGCAATCCAAGTTTTGTTGAAAACACAATTTTTCAGATTTCGAAAAATCCAATTCTCAAATCTTAATCAATTTTTCAGATTTAAACAATTTTAATCGGTCCAAAAATAAAATTAGAAAATTCAATCCATTTTACATGAAATAAAACAAATTTAAAGCACATAAACATAAACACAGATAAAGAATCCGAGTCATATCAAAACTTTGGCTCTGATACCACTGTTGGGATCGGGTAGAGCCCTGAGGACGCGGGCGCAGCGGAAGAACATGGATTTTAATAAAAAAATTGGGCATCCCCTAATTAGGGCTAGGTAGACATGGTACCATCGGATTCAAAAATTAAGTAAAAAGGGAGTTTTATCGTGTTTATCTCTTGAAGAACTGAAAACAACGTCTTTTTAAGTAACTCTCTGCTACACCTCTCCAGATGGATTTGCCCTAGTGTCCCAAGTGTTGTGCCTCTATGTTTATCCACACCTTAGCTCATACTCTCGATTATCCACCAGTGCTAGCCAAGAGAAATGTTTAGGGTTTAGGGTTTAAGGTTTAAGCTTTAGGGTTTAGGGTTTATTCCTTTTTCCCGATTAATTAATTCTGAGTTTCACAAAAAATTAACTAGCCAATAGGTACTACACTAAATTAAGTTTGTGACCCCTTAGCCTCATTAACAAGCTAGCAATAAGTCCTACCATAGGCTAGTTTAATTATTCTTAATAATTAATTAGGCCTTGGATTAACTTCACCAATTAACACAAGGCACCTATCAATCGTGGATCGATGTCTATCAATGTCGCCATGACTTCCTAGTTGTTAATGATGAAAATCAAACCTATCCAGATTTTGATCTTTATGTGAGTCGAATTCGTCCATCTTTTTCCCGTCTAAAGCTTAGGGTTTGACGACGGTCGAAACCCTAGTAGCCTCAGAAACTATGACTATGTTGGTTTCACTAATGATCTGGTCTTCTTAGCAGGGATCACCAATCTCTCTTATAAGACTATGCTCGGGCTAGAGACTTTTATCGATCATTCAGCTTCACACAACATCATAGGAAATGCCAAGCAGACAGCCCTGGATGGATGTCTCGACGACTGCCACTTGTTCCGCTGTACTACCAGACTATATAGAACATACACGCTGTATGACTCTCCTGGAGTGCACATGCATATCAAAGAATAGTGGGTAGTGTTAGTTGTATGTCCTCAATGCCTATGATGAATTAGATTGAGGAGGGCTTTGATAAGTTATTTGTACAAACTATTTATTGTTTCTATTTATAGCATAAAGATTTTGATTTTGTTCATATAAATGTAATGACATTTGAATGTATTGAACAAATATGTGCATGAGATTTGAAGATAGACTTTCCACCTCTTATGGTTCAAAGGAGGCACTGGAAGAGTCAAGTACTTAATCTCTTAAAAGGGAGTTCGCGAGTTAAGGAATTTTAATTGGGCATTAAAATTCAACTCGTATCACACCTGCTTTGACAAGGAAGTGTCAGTCGAACACTGATTAGATAGTGGGAACTGGTGTCATGAATATGGTTAATGCAATTAACATATTTGAACTCGACTCGCATTAATCCGATCACATAGGTATTTACTCTTTAACAATCAATGATTGAGATTAAGATTGCGATAGTATGTGTGAACTTTATACCTGAGGAGCTATATACAATGTGTTTGTAGTATTGAATATGTTATCGGAGTAGTTAGACCCGTACCAGCTGATGGGTGGGGTCGACCTTGAAGTACAATCCACATGGTGCATTCGAAATTGTGAGATAACTATCAATATGGTATTCACCGTCTCGACAGTAAACGAGTATGTGACCTGTACAATCATAAGTAATAGAAATTACAAATTCTTTGGCCAAAGAAAATAAACTAACTAGTGATGGTCACTAAGGGTAATTTGGTAATTTCACAATATTAGGATTACCGAGTACAGTATAAAGTTTTATTGGTTTGACGTACCATGGCTCTTACTTGATCGGGTCACGTCGGTGAAGAGTTTATACGCATATGGTAGTCGTAATCAAGGTTCGTGATCACATGTTCATCTCGTATTCAATTGGGTTACAATTTGGTTCCACGGTGCTGGCTAGGTGACAACCTTGTCCTTTGGAATCCTCCCACTACTAATTGAATTGAGTCTAGAGAGTCACGCTATGTGAAGAAAAGGAATATTTTCCATGCTAAGGGTATTTTGGTAAAATCACATTAGATGTGGTTGACTAACAAAAATAGATGGCATGATTTAAATAAAGATATTTAATTGGATTAAATAAATTAATTAAATCATATTAATTCATATGTTAAATTAATTGGAAATTAATTTATAAGATGAATTAAATTAATTAGATTAATTCTAATTGTATTAAAGTAATTAATTAATTTTCAATTGGATTGGACATGGATTTAATTAATTACACATGGGCTAAGATGGAACAAAACCCGGAAGCTCATCCCTATAAGGCCTAGCAGTTCTGCTTATTTAATATAAGTAGTTAGTCAGTGTCAGAACTCTACACAAGTCATTATTCAAAATCTGACTTTGAGCCATAAGAAACCTAGAGCAATAGGAAAGACAAACATTCCCTCCCTCTCTTTCCAACTAGTCGCCACCGCCATTGTTTCCGGGGAGGAGATCAGAGCTTTCTCAGAGAATTTTCTTTCGCATGATTATCTAGAGGCAGGAGTCTGCTGCTGCTACTGATTAATCGATTTTTTGTCGTCAAGAGGTAATTCGATTACTCTCTTACATAATTCATTCTTATTGTGTAATTATAATATCATGATTACCCCAGATTCGATTCTCGGTGTGATTCGAATCAAAAATTTTATCTGCTAGATCGAATCATAATTGGTATTAACATTTTCAATGACATCTCAGGTCTAAGGATTATCTCACACCACGAGACCTAAGGACTCCAAGTTTGATAGCACCAACGAGGAATCCTTAGCGGGGCCGTTCAATTTCATACTCGCCCAAAGTATGAATCTTTATGCATGTATTGGCCATACTAGCCATCGACAATGGAACGCGTCAATCTCTTGGGAGAGTTACACACATGAACAAGTCTTGGAGAGGCCAGTGATATCCCACATCTCACAGCCTCTATAAGTTGGAATGTGTTTTAGAATTACGGTCTTTGATAGCATTCCATAGGTATCCTGACCGCCTCCCCTAACCAAATGTAATTCATGGATCTTTATCTATACTCTCCTGAGTAGTCGACAATAAAGAAGCATTCCAACAGTTTTGATATAATCTAAATGATAAGACTGACATAGTGTTTATGATCCAGTGATCAAACCAACATATGGGTCTCCGGGCATACAACGCTTTCAAATTAACTATCTAAGTACTGAAATATGTCATCACTTATCTTAAGTTAAATCAAACGAATTAAAAGGGTCTGTTTAACTATGCAAGATATGTCGTACCAATAGAACGCATTTCAATACACAGTCCTTACGTAGTAAAGACACCAAACGATTTCATTTTAATATTTATTTTGAGCGCACCTTTCGGAATGACAATCTTGGCGTGGTAAAAGGCTCCAAAATTTAAAAAAAAAAACCAATTTTCTTATAGTGGTGTTGTCTTCTTTTTTTTGTTCGTCTTTTTCCCCATTGTTTCTGGCTTCTTGTAATCTCACTTCTTTAAAGCATTAAAAGTTATATGTGAGTTTGGAAAAACTAATGGTCTAGTGATATATCTTAGTTCATAAATTTTTCAGTACTAGAGATAAAGTTTAGGGTTAGTTACACTAACTACCCTTTTTATTGGGTGTAATTATATTTCAAGCCGCTTATGTTCAACGTGTAACAAACAGCCATATCTTATAGTAAAACCTTACAATTGCCCCTTCCGTTAGAAAACTAATGAAATTTTCTGACACAATCAAAAAATATTTTCAGATTTCCTAGTTTGCCCTTCTCCCTGTCAACTTTCTTTGACCAAAGAACCCCTGAGGAGATGAATAATATTTCAAAATAAAGATAGTGAAATTGTAACTTTCAACCTTAACATACATGATTTCATTAAATAAAATAAAAACACAAAAAAAAACTTGTGAATATCTTGTTAATGAAATGTAAATTCGGAGTTGTGTGACGCTTGACTAACAGTCGTTAGTCGGATGGGGCTCAATGTAATGTTTTATTATAATAGGAGTTTATTTCTTGTTTATTTCTAGTAGTTAGCAATTCATCTTGATTTGCCATCCCTAACAACTAGTATCTGATCCATATGTGTAGATCTGTAAGACGTTATTAGAAATAAGATTAGTGGAGAGCACTTAGTGTTAACATAGTTTTGTTTTGTAGTGGGAGCGATGACATGTAAAGAAGGAAAGGTCATGATCAATAGGTTCGTTTTTCAGAGAACTCTAGTAGAGGCAACATGAACATAGGTCGAGGATGAAATTCGAGAACATGAGAAAAGAGTATTTAGATCATTTAGATTATCAGGCCAAGGAAGTGATCCATTTGACGTGGATGAGAAACTTGGCACAATCATGGTTCCAGTTAGATTCAAATAGACAGAGGGCAAATCCATGTCAAGAGGACAAAATGCGAGGCCAGAGATGGAAGGGGGTAAAGTTGCAATGCTAGGGAGGCATGTCCATATACCAAGAGGCGAGAGTTGGCAAAATTGCAGTTTTAGGAAGCAAAATCAATAAAGTCAGATGCTAGAGGATAATGTTGTGCTTCCATGAAGTCATATGCACGTGACACGAAACCATAAAGGTAAAGATGCAGTGAAGCGAGGGCAGATTTTATGGAGACAAAGACACCATGCTACTTAAGCAGATGTGCAGCGCTAGAGTTAGTTAATTAAGAGATCAAAAATAACTCATGTAGTGGGGCAAAGATCAGAGATGTGAGAGATTTGGGTGTGGCATCAAATAAAGTCCTTCATGTAAAAATGTTAGCAAATGTGTTGACCAAGGCAATTAGCCTCTTATGAGGAGGATTTGTGGCACACTAGAAGAAAGAATCCCGTGAAGAGCAGGTGAGAGTTCTTCTAGGTTTTGTGATCAGTCTCCAAGTAGGAGATTGATGACTTTGTTGGGATTGATAGAAAAGATCGAGAATTGAGATGAATCAGCATCGAAAGGATTGAGAGTTTTATCATCCGAGAAAACAAAGGGGGCAACTGGCTTCTCCATAATCACCACGAAGGGGACAACAAAAATGACAGAGCATTGCAGCATATGAGGCATATACAGCCTCCGACGCAAGGCAACATGGAAATGTTGTTTCCTACTCAGTTTAGGTATTTTGGGCTCTCTTAATTGGGAATTGAATTGTGTTTCTTTTGTTGCTTGAGATTAGGATTGCATTTCCTATTCGGAGTATGTTAGATTATTTGTGTATCAAGTCATTTAACTTTATACATATGGGCTTGTACATTGTAACATGTATCTCTCCAAAGATAGAGATGTGTGATCTACGACAAATATAGAGATGTGTGATCTATTATTTGTCGTGGATCTAGGCAATTTACACAACCACGTTAACATTCTTTTGTCATCTTAGGCTTTGGTTTATTAATTTCTTGTTTATTTCCACCAGTTATCAATTTATCTGCATTCACTTTAGCAACCGTATCAATACTCTTGGAATGAGGTTTTTTCACCATGAGCATGTATCATACATGCAAATCTTTGAAACTAATTGATCTAGCCCGAATCCGGGGGATACTAACTTAATTAGTCTGAGAGGACTCGAATCGTACTACGAGTATGGTGAGAGAGATTATAGACTACACTCGGTTATAACAGAGCTACCTATGTACCTAGTTAGGGATCAAGTCTATCGTAGTTCAATAAAGTAATATGATTCCAGATTTGTTATTCAGTTATACAACTCTAACTCCTAATTTATATGTAAAGGTACTTCTAAGTCAATAGACTCGTCGCTATGAATGTATGAGGCTAAAAATATAGAGAGAATATTCTTCAGATTCCAACCCGCAATAAATGAAATAAGAGAGTATTTATAGCACATACACCCTATATGGATGGGTGATTGACAACGAGGTTCTTAAGATAATGACACGTAGGTGTATCAGATGGCTGGCATTTCGAGTCTTAGGGTCGGGCATTAGCAATGACCCTACCTGTTACTGTTACTTAGAGAGGATTCTATTCGGATCGAGAGTCCAAAGCAGTGTTTTGGAATCTTATTGGGCCTTAGACCCCTATATTATGGCTATTGGACCTGTATACCATATTTTGGTATATCAATAAGTCCCCCACTTTATCAGTATTAAAGAGGTGACATGTAACGAATCTATTTTAGTTCTGAGGAAGTAGTAAGATTCATATGAGTATGAGTTCTCCATCTGTTAAATGGTATAATAACCTATTAGGACGTATTAAATGGTGTGCTACACGTGCGCCGCCAATGTATTTATTGTGCCATTTGAAAACGGCATATCTCTCTAAGACGTCTCTTCAATGAATTCATTGTGCCATTTCAAAACGACACGTCAACTACTAATTTTTAGTGTGTATGCCATAAAGAGGATAGTTTTATAGGGCATTGATTTGTAACTAAACAATATCTTTTCATAATATAAGGCATTATCTTGTTGTTTTCTTATAGGCATTTGTAAGGTTTTTATAAACAACGTAAAGTCCTTGATAATAAGGCAAGCCTTCTACTTCCTATGGGTTAGGAAGAATGGCACTAGAAGAGTTTGATTCTTATTATCTAAAACTGGTTCGCAAGTCGAAGAGAGTATTGACTGGACATCAATATTGGATAAAGACTTGTATGATATAAGTTTTGACAAAGAAAGTGTCAGTCAATCACTATGGGAATGGAAGTGGGAACTTATGTCATAGACATCTCAGTTAGACTGATATGTTTGAACACGGCTCGCATCATTTTCGTCACATGGGTTTTCACTCACTAACAGTCAATGATGAAACTGATAAGTTGTGATAGGTACGCGTGAACCTAAGACCTGAGGAATCAAGTTGAAGATGTACTTGTGACATCAAGTCTGTCATTTGAGTAGTTAGATCCAATTCACCCGTTGGTGGGATCGACCTTGAAGTGCGACTTGATGGGCAAGTAGCAATCTTAACTGATTAGCAAAATGGGATTTATTCTATCATAAGTGGATGAGCTAAATATCTTATGCAGTCATGAATGAATGAGGTCAAAAGACTTTAATCAAAGCATAAAGAGATACTCATGTTAGACATGAAGGTATACTCATTGACCTCGATTCATTATGAGCTAAGCATATGGTCAAGTCCTATTAGTTTGACTAAACCATGACTCTCACTTGTCTGGGATATGAATAAAAGGTTTATACTCATACGGTATTCACAACGTAAAAGGTTTGGAATGATCCTATTCATTCGTTCTCAATTGGGATACGATGTGAGCCACGTGACTGACTAGGTGTTACTCGCATCCTTTTGGTTTCCTCCCAATTGCCTTTTGAGACGAACCTAAATAGTCGCGCTTAAAGGGAGGGCAAAAGGAAAAATCATGGAATTGACTTGAGAGAATTTTCGGTATTGGATATCGAAATTAATTAATTAATTGATCGTTGTATGATCTTACTAATTAATTAAGTTGACATGTTAATTGATTTCTTGGAGAAATGAATTATAAAGTTAACATGGATTTAATTAATCATTTGATTAATTTATTTATTGGACAAATAATATTAATTAAATAAATAATTAAACAATTAAAAATTGACTAAGCCTAGGGCTTAGAAAAGAAAGTAGTATAAATATACTACTTAGTGCAAAATTAATTGAAAGCCTCCAATATTACTTTCTCTCCAAGTCAAATTATCCAATCTCTCTCTAGCCGTCTCTAAGGAAGAACAAAGAGGGGATTTTTCACTTTGATTCCGGTGTGGTGACTTAGAGACAGCGACAAATTTGTTGTTCAAGAAAGGATCGCGAAAGCTGGTTCAGAATTTAACATGCTTCTAAGGTACATGAATTCTAAACTCAATTTGAATATGCGAAATCGAGATGAACCACTTGGGATTTTATTTTTTCCACTGCGGTTTTATTGCAATAAACCAAACACTAATCATTAAGAAGCGACGTTTACTTTATTGGAATCCATACCATCGCATCTTTTTCAGCCATCAGATCAACTTTTTACTTTTTGATCTAAATCGTTGCCATGCGCCTATATATACTTGTCACCTGATTTTCACTTTTTACTTTTCACCTCACATTTTACTATTTCAAAGCTTTGAAATCAGAGAAAGATCTTAAGCGGAAAAAATCAGTTTATTCATATTTGTGGGAAGATCATCTCCACAGTTTGTGAGTCGTACTACAAGTGTATCGATTGTGGTACACGACTGGAGGCTTTTAGGCCAAATTTTGACATCAGTCCCCTTGAAGCTTTTGACAAGATGGAGCTAATCCGAGACACGTTCTTTACCGACAAGCCTGATGTAGATCCATTCGATTACCCAGAATTTCGTCCTCTAGCTCCTGGGTATATCGGCCCAGCCAATGCAAGCTTGTCATCGAAATAGCCCGAGGTGGAAGAAGATATAGTAGAAGATTAATCCTATCTTTTTATTTTAAGTTTTTTTGGAGCCGTATATGACCGTGGAACAATTTCTATCCATATTTTGCTTTTCTTTCCCAGTCGTTTCCATGATACGAATGCTTATTGTATTTGTTTTCATGGTTTTAATATTAGTGACTATTTTGCAATCCAAATTTTGTCTCATTTTTTCAAACTTAGTATTCAATTGTAATATTCACAATATTAAACTGTTGCCTCATTTTCTTTTAGAACAAAATGGATTAAATACAACACAACTATTGCCTCATTTTAATGAGAATACCTCTTTCAGAACAAAATGGATTAAAAACAATTGTTGCCTCGTTTTAACGAGAATACCTCTTTAAAAACAAAATGGATTTAAAATAATTCTTGCCTCATTTTAAGGAGATTACATCTTTATGCGTAAAATTTTCTCAAGTGATCGATGTGCCATGGACGAGGAAAATTCTTTCCTTGCAAATCATGCAATCTGTATGTCATTCCTTTGGTGATCTTCGTAACCCTGTAGGGGCCATCCCTATTTGCTTCCAATTTTTTCATGTGTTAGGAGACTTCAACTCGTTTAAGCACTAAATCTCCTACTTGAAAGCATCTTGATTTCACTCGTTTGTTGTATGCTCTTGCCATAGTATTCTTCTGTCTTAATATGTTCGCATAAGCTCATTCTCTCACTTCTTCTACCACATCCAGCTCAAATTCATGAAGTTGTTGATTGCCTTCAGAGTCGTAGGTTGTTACTCTATGATTCATCATTCTGATTTCTGCCGATATCACTACTTTGGATCCATATACGAGACAAAATGGGGTCTCCCCAGAGGATGACCTTGGAGTGGTCTGATAAGTCCATAAAACCCCTGGCAATTCATCTGCCCATGCTGACCTCATATTGTCAAGTCGAGTTTTGAGGTGTTGCAACAATATACGATTTGCAACCTCGGTCAGTTCGTTTGCTTGGTGCTGTCCTACTAAAGTGAAATTCTATTAGATTGTCAGTTCGTGGCACCAGAACGTGATAGATTTTTCATTGAATTGGGTCTCGTTGTCCGAGATTAAAATTCTTGGAGTGCCAAATCTGCAAATAATTTTCTTCCAAAATGAGTATTATAATTATTAATGTATTTGGTAGGTAATTAATCTTCAGGTTTATTAACCTCCAAATAATGTTCTTCCAAATGAAGTCAATGACAACTTTCTCCGTGCTATGTGCCACGGCTTCGGCCTCAATCCACTTTGTAGAGTGTTCCACGGCTACAATGATGAATTTGTTTTGACCTTGGGCCAGAGTGAATGGACCTGTGTCATTAAAGTCTTTGTGTGAGTATTTGACATCATTCATTGTAACGAGTTTTACGAAAATTTCAGAGAGGTGTTAACCTAATATATTGATTCCCCATTGATCAAATGGGTATGCCATCTTTATCACTTCTATCGGGTTACCCGGTTGATGGATTTCGTTTGAGTGCAATTGACATTGTTTGCATCACTTCACAAATTCATGTGAGTCTTTAACGAGTGTCGTCCAAAAGTAACATTGTCTTGTAACTTTTTGTGCTAACGATCGCCCAGCTAAGTGATTCCGCAACTCCCTTCATGGATCTCTCACAAACTGTGCCCAGCTTCCATTGGGGCAACGCAAGGGTCCAGCATTAGACCTCTTATACAGCTCGCTATTCAAAATGGTGAAATGAGATGTTTTTCCAATTAATCTTCAAGCTTTGAGTCTGTCAACTGGCAAGGATCCATTCAACAGATATTCTAAAATCGGTTGCTTTCAACTCATTTCTTCATTGACAGGCATAACCGTGGTGGGCGGTTCTAATTCTGAGTGTTTAGACATGAGTAGTGAGATCGTACGGCTCGTTGATCCCACAATCTGATTTGCAAACTTGGACAATGCATCATCCTTTTAATTCTCTTCCTTAGGCACGTGGCATAGTTCTATATTTTCAAAATCTTCCATCAACTGCTTCATTATTTGCAAGTTTCTTACCATAGTCTTTTCTTTAGCTTCGTACGATCCTGACACTTGCTTTGCTACTAACTGTGAGTCGATAAATACCTTTATATGTTTTATTTTTAGGTTTTTTGCCATTTTTAACCTCGATATCAGCGCTTCGTATTCTACTTCATTGTTCGTTACATTAAAATTCAACTTCACCACGAACTCTAAATCGTTCCCCTTTGGCGAGTGTAGCCAAATATCGATACCTCATCTTCTTGTCATAGAAAATCCATCTATATGAAGTGATCATGGAGTCGTTTCTGATGATGTTACCAATGCCACAACATTTAGGTCAGCTGCCATTTCCACCAAAAAATCTGCCATCACTTGGACTTTTTTCGATGTATGACTCTTGTACTCAATACTGAACTTTCCCAACTCGATTGCCCATTTTAACAATCAACCTGAGACATTTGTCTTTGCCAGCACTTGTTTCAACAGTTGGTTCGTTAATATGACCACATGATGTGATTAGAAGTACGACATTGGTTTCCTGGCCGCAGTCCTTAATGGGAGTGCCCATTTTAGTTTCCAAGCAATTCAACTCGGCCCGTTGCATCAATTTGCTAACATAATAGACAGGGCGATTGTTGGTCCCAAGTGGCATACGAAAGGGTTTAGAAGGGGGGGTTGAATAGACCCTGAAGTCTTTTTCGACTTCAAAAAGATTCGTATTAAAATGTTTTGGACGCTTGAAATATAGACGCTCGACTAAGCGTTTACTTGAAATATAGACGCTTCAGCTGAGCGTCTAATGAAGACTGTTTTATAAAGTTAACTTAGATTTTAGAATTTGAATACTACAACCTAATAGGTTTAAGCGTTCACTTCTTCAATCAGTGTTAGCACAGCGGAATGATTTTGAAGTCTTCCTTTTTGAAAGCTTTAGTGACACAGAAAGTGTTTTAGTTGCATAGCGTTCACTTGAGTTTTACTTAACAGATTTAGACAAAGATATAAGAATATGAAGAATGACTGTAAAGTAAAGAGCACGATATTTGTAAGGTTCGTTAGGTGGTTTAATCCCAACTACGTCCTTCTTCTCCTTGAACACTTAGAGGCAATCCACTAAGATGGTTGTCAAAGAATCACACAGAAACTTCTACAAATTAGGAAAGATGGATGTTGATGACCTGAGCTCCTTGATCACATAGATTTTTGCTCCAATTTACTTCTATCCCCTTGCTTCTTTCACCCAGAAATAATGCAAGTATCCAACTTCGACTTCACACAGATCGCGAGACTTGGATAAGGTTTTTCTAAACGATTTGTTTGATTTTGATAAAGTTCAAACAACTGGGAATATCTCAATAGTAGTGTAGGTTTCTCCGAAAAGAATATTTGAGATATTTGGTTGACTGTTTCAGGAATTGAAGAAAAGCAAGGAGAATGTTTGCTTGAATATTCTGGCTTTTTTGAGATTTTAAGTAATGAGACTTCAATGCAACAACAATTTAGCTTGGAGTGGATCGTTGTTTTTGGCTTATTGTTGAAGTCCTATTTATAGGCATTCTTGGAAAAAAGTGTATGTTTGACACATGCACAGGTGCGTGTCTCTCACTTCCGCGAGTGAACCACTTTTGTCCTTTTTTCCTGAAAATTTGCTGCACAACAGTTGGTGCTACAGTCTGTGAAAAGTTGACAGTCCAATAGGGTGGCTTCTCCGTACGTCTGAAAGTGCTTATCACATTTAATGCTCTTATCAGCATTTAATGCATTTGAATTAAATACCCGTTAGTACTTAATGCACTGAGAATAATTGCATTAAAATTTTTCTGGACTTGGAAATAAATTCAGGTGAAATCCATCATTAATAGACGCTTATCCATCCTTGAATTGCTTCTGTCCTACAAGGTGATGCTTGATATAGCTGGTTATTTGGACGCTTGGAAACTTCATCTTCATTCAGACTTCAGGCGCTTGAGTATTCAAACTTTACTACTGATAAGCTCACTCAGAATTCATCAGACGCTCAGCCTAAGACTACTTAGCCTAACAATCTAGAATAAAACAAAACGAAGCCTATAAAGCCTATTACAAATCTAACGCTTCAAAGCTTATACATGATTTCTACTAAAATCAAACTTACATATTTTGGGGTCTAACGTAAATTCTTAATTGTCTTCATCAAAACATCTAACATGAAATTCATAACAATTTCCCCCTTTTTGATGATGACAATACTTACTCTTTTATAGTTCAAGAGTTAGACAGCCAAAAACAAAGTTAGCTTTGGTTAGATAAGGTTAGTTGATGTTAGTTATGCTTCAACGAGTTGTTTCAGCTGAAAAATGCATTTTATATATGTCAATGATTACAAGCATTTTTACAACTAAACAAAAATTTCATAAGAGACAAGAATATAGATAATGTAAATCAAGAAGTCTTAACGACTTGGTCTAACTATGTATCGCTTGGGCATTTCATCTCGAATAGCTTCAGTTATGCTATCTTCCAAAGTCATCATCACTTCACGATCTTTGTCTATTTCGAGCTTATTCTCTTCCTTTTGTCTCTTCTTGAAAGCTACAAAGTGTTTGTCCCATTCAGTCGGGTCAATACCTATATACCTTATGCAAATTCTGAAAGTTCGGTTGAAGTGAGACATCTACCTTTCTTCAGCTAAAATTCTTGGATTTGTCGGTTCTGGAATCGATGCTCTTTGAAGAGGAATGTCAAACTGTTCAAGCCGTACTCTAGTAGGTATTAGTATATTTGGATATAGAGCTAGTGGAGGTTCTCTTAGCGTTCTACTAGGCGCTCCAGCAGGATCACTTACTCCATAAGAAGGTATCCAAGATGGGAGTCTTGATTCAAAAAGAGTAGATAATTGCTGACGCTTCGGCGGCGGAAGAGGATCTTGAGCTCTTGAACCAGACGCTCTTCTCTTTTCTCCTTTTCTCTTCTCTTCCCCCTTATTGCCATCATCAGCCTTCAGAAAATGTTCTGTAAGTAGACTAACCTGAGAGGCAATCTGAGATAATGAAGCTGTAATATCATTAAAACGCTTATCGAACTGTTCGTTCATTGCGAGAAGCTTAGCGTTGGTAACATCATTCATCTCTTGAAATTCTCTACGACACTCATCAACAGTCGCTTGAGCAGAACCTTTCATATGACCTATTTGAGCGTTCATGATTGGAGATTCAATCTTTGCCAGATATGTCTTAATCCAGTGAAGGGATTCTTCATTTTGATTAGCTTGATTGCTCATCTCCTCTAAGACAGATTTCAGCAAAGGTCCAAACGCTTGACCCACATCCAATGGAACCGCTTGAGGAGCCGGTCGCTTGAATCTGGATGTATGCTTGAGTGAGTCAAGGGGAGCTTGATATGCAGGATCAAAAATTATACCTCATACATCAGTTTGAAGATCCTCAGCAGTATCAAAAGCAACAGAATCAACGAGTTCAAAAGCGTCAGGAATAGCTTTTGATGGAGACGCTTGAACTGGTTCTTCAGCAGACGCTGGAAGACTTGCAACTTCTGAAGTGGACGCTGGTACAGATTCTTCAACCAACTTAGCAGGCACTTCCTCAATCACTGACTCCTCTTGACGAAAGTCATCGAATTGGAAGTTCCAGTTAGCGATATCTGTGTAGAAATCTGAGGCAACTTCCAGAAGTTCAATCAGTCTGGAACGAGATATGCATGTCCCTTGAATGAAAGTGCGAAGGGGACTATCTCTGGATCGGACGTACATTGGACCCATGATGTCCAATACGTGGTTTGGAAAGATCCTTGACTGCGGCTTGGGAATGAGAAATAATGTATCTGGGCAGTAATGCAAGAAAAATCCGATAATCCGATCTCTAGAAAGACGCTGTGATTTGTGAGCTTCTGGCACATACCTGCAGTAATAGTCTTCCAAATACGGATACACTGCTCGAGCTATGCCTTGATTGCTTTCAAGTAAGGAGAGAACATAGGCATAATGATCGCTTACTTCCTGTCTGATAGAAGGTAGAAGTGGATAACCTTGGAAGTTTCGAATCCTCGAGCCATTTGGCTTCCATAGATTTTCAGTGAAGATCTTGTCGAAATGATGAATGGGAGCCATGATCTTTATCATCGGTCTGAAATTGTCATCGCAGTGGCTTGGTGAGAAGTTCAAACAAGATGGGGATTAACTGCCACTGGTGGACGCTTGAGCGTTGAACTGGAGAGGAGTGACGGAAAGCCTTTATAGCGCTTGTCGTAGAAAACGTTATATCTGTTGACAAACTTTAGGTAGCTATTCAATAGGTCTAACTCTCTCCTGATGCTTCGCAAGGCAATACTTGGCAAACTGACGCTTCTTGTCATGCATGCCTATGCCAAAAAGATGGGGAGCTTGAACTAACTCTGGAAATGTATATTTGTGGCCCACATACGCTTCAGCCCAATTTACCTCGGCCATACAGTAATCTATCCCAGCATTAATCATAGCTCTAACGCCTTCATGATGAATATCTCTGATAGATTCAAACCGATATCTATCAGTTTGATAGTTAGCATTCCAGACGCTATCAAAATATGCATCATCTTCAGTCTGGATCACATCTGTGAGAGATGCTAGACGCTCACCGGCGTGAATTCCTTTATTCTTCCATAGTAGAAGTGGATTGGCAGAATTCAAGTTCTCTTCACTGTGTGCTATGAGAGGAAAGTGTGTGTAGCCTACTCTGTTCAAAACGGCTTCAGATGGATTGAGAAAGGTTGGGCGAAAAGGAGCATACACTCTGATGTTGTAGTCCTTTAGAGCGAAACCGGTTGACTTGTTGTGCCCATAGTCTAGCTAGTAAGCCAGATCCACATCACACTTAGGAGTTCTGCCTCCTTATCTGTCTTGCTGAAGAATAAGGGAAGACGGTATCTGATCAGGAGTTTTACCGAGTTGAACTACCAGATAGTATTTCTCCTCAATTTCTGTCAGCTCATTGTTGAATACTATATCCCTGATCTGATTGTCGATGTCAATTAGACAGGCCACCTCGTTCTCAGCATTAATGTATCTTTCTTCATGATATCCTACTGGAATGAAGTCTTCTTCGAGCGATGGGGGCATAAAATTGATTGAATGATTAATCGTCTTCAGTGGGTCCAGCTTGAAGAAATGCCTTGGCTTTGTAACATCTTCAGCAACGCTCTGACTTTCCGAGCGTGCCTCTATTATAGCCGAAACACTAGTTGACGCTTGAACCTCTGTGGGAGCAGGTTCCTCTAGTTCAAGTGTAGCATCTTCTGTGGCAACATCTTTGGCAATAGCCACAACATTTGTCATCTCAACATCCAGGTGGACGTCTATTGATGCTTCAGCAGCAGCTGGAACTAGAGTTGTAACATAAGAACTATCCTCTATAAGAGCAGGATCTTCTACAGAGGTAGGAAAGGAAATGTTGTGGGAAGAAATAAACTTACCCTAAGAACTTGTCTCAACAGCAACTTGAGCGCTTGGCTCAATGGTAACTTGAGCGCTTGGCTTAACAGTCTCAGGCTCTTCACGAACAGGAGCAGCTCGACGCTTGCTTGTCCTGGAATGCTTGAAAATTTTCTTCACGTTGACTCCTTCAACGAGCTTTAGCGTTTGAGCGGGAGGAGCGGCAGACGGTTCCTCAAAGTCTATTTGTTTAATAATCCCTTCTAGCTTCCTACGCCTGATGAGAGGAATCTTGTCCTCTGCATCCTCATCAGTGTCCTCATCATCCTTTTGAGGAGAAGGAATGACTTGAGCCTTGGGCTTTCTGGGAGCGCTCTTCTTTGTAGCAGCCGGACGCTTCACGGCTTCTTCTAGAACTGGACACTCAGCTTCTTCATCTGACGCTTTGCGTACTTCCAGACGCTTAGATAGTGGTCTAGCAGCACCACCAACTTTGGGAGGATTGAACAGATTGTTCAGAATTCTTCTTCCCAGCATCTTGGTCTTATTCAGCGGTTGACCAGATGAGTAGACACAGTCTGATTTATACAATAGGTCGCTCAAAATAAGCCCATAAAGTTTATTTGGGGCGCTTAAACAGTCTCTAAACCTTCCAAATACATACTCACTCCAGTTTATCTTGAGATTGAGGAGTATCGACGTCATCATCTGAAATTGAACTGGGTTTACTTTATCAAAGGTACCCACTCGAAATTCTATGATTTGCTGCAGAAATCAGCCATTAGTCGGTATTTGGACACTAAATCTTTCTTTTCAAAGTAATGTTTGTATGGTACTCCGTCATAGGCACTCATAGTCGTCCATGCGTTCTTGATTTGTTCTAAAGTAACACTGTCCAATGCCTCACCCTCATTTGGAAGACTGAAGTTCTTGGCAATGGAAGCAGCAGACAAAACAAATTCCTTTGGTGGCTCCTTCTTGGATAGAGGAATGAGACAAGAGATAGACTTCTTGTCCGCGGAGAGTTTAGCAGTTTTCCAGAAGATGTCGACTTCCATTGGAAACAGATAGGAATACTTAGTCAAGAATGTTTTAAGCCCATCCTTGATTACAGTGTCCATCATATCAGTTAGATTGATCTGAGGTTGCTCATAAAGAAATTTTCAATCGACAACAAGGCCTTCAGTAACCTTGAGGATAGGCTCGGCCAAAGTAGAAGCAGATTTCTTTGGTGCCATTTTTAGTGAAAGAGATGAACTGAGATTTTCTTTTGCTTTGAAAGAGAGAGAGAGAGAGAGAGAGAGAGAGAGAGTAAAATTTGCAGAGTGATAAGAGTAAAGTAAATAATTTTCTGCAAAAATTGTGTTTTAAATGACACAGAAGGAAAATTTTAAAACTGGTGTTCTCTCGTCTCACTAAGATGTAGACACGTGTAAAATGGCTCAATCTCAGCCATGAGTAGTATTAACTGCGAACACGAGTTTTGGGTAAGAGAGAGAAGTTACATTTGGTAACTCCCATATATAATGATTTGATATCCGAGATTTAAAATTTGAAAAACGTTTGGGATTTTCAGAGTGTAGTACACGCGCCTAATGGTACACTGACACGTACATAGACACGTGTTATTTCTGAACCGCCATTTTGAAAAGTTTTGATTACCCGCCAGTTTGATGTGATGGAAGCGTGTAGATAGAGTACAACATAGACTGTTGAGTCTATCCACTACTTCAAGAGGCTTGTAAAATTTATGCATGAGTTTTATAAACGATTTTATATTAAGTGTTAAGTGGAATTGGTTCAACGCTTAACAGATACCACTTATTGTTAAATTTATATTGACGCTTGTAATTAAGATCCTTTTATACTTTAGCGTCACCATATTGTGCATAAATAATTCTGAGCGTTGATGATCATGCATATGAAAGTTTTTGATCATTGACGCTTGGAATATGTTTCAAGTACAATTTTAAGGTTCCCCTTAAGTTTGATAACTTGTAACAACTTTTCAAAAATCTTTTGAACATAAATAAAGTGGATTCCCCCTAAATTATATGTCTAATAGAATATGATGCATAATGATTAAGCGTTTAAGTCGATCATACCTAATTCACTTCTCAAAGTAAGAAATCATTGTTCGTTGAGCGCTTTGGTGAAGATATCTGCCAATTGTTTGTCAGTTCCAATAAAATGCATGGAGATATCTTTCTTTTGAACATGGTCACGAAGAAAATGGTATCTAATGTCAATATGTTTGGTTCTGGAGTGAAGAACAGGGTTTTGAGTCATGGTTAGAGCGCTTTGGTTATCACAATGAATGGGGGTTGGACCTAGGATTATACCATAATCTCTAAGTTGTTGCCTCATCCATAACACTTGTGCACAACAACTTCCTGCAGCTACATACTCAGCTTCGGCTGTGGAGGTAGCTATCGATTGTTGTTTCTTACTATGCCATGAAACTAACCTATCACCTAGAAATTGACATGTACCACTAGTGCTCTTACGATCTATTTTGCAACCTGCAAAATCTGCATCTGAGTAACCAATTAGTTCAAAAGGAGAATCCTCGGGATACCATAAGCCCACATTTTGTGTGTCTTTTAGGTATTTAAGGATCTTCTTGGCAGCAATTAAGTGTAACTCTTTAGGATCGGCTTAAGTGTGACCCTGCAAAACCATGCACACATGCATACCGAAACATAATATCAGGTCTACTAGCAGTAAGATAAAGAAGTGATCCAATGATACCTCTATAGTTAGTGATATCAACTTTCTTCCCACTTTCATCTTTATCTAGCTTAAGCGTTTGGTTCATTGAAATTTTTGAATATGATGCATTTTCCATACCAAATTTCTTAATCATATCTTTTGCATATTTAGCTTGATTAATAAATATGCCATTAGGGAGTTGTTTAACTTTTAATCCTAAGAAAAAAGTTAATTCACCCATCATGCTCATTTCAAATTGTTCTTGCATCATTTTCGAAAATTTCTCACACAAACGTTTGTTAGTAGAACCAAATATAATATCATCAACATAAATTTGGACTAAGAGAATACCTTCATCATTGGTAATCTTAAATAATGTTGTATCAATGCTGCCTTTTGAAAAGCCTTTACAAATAAGAAAAATAGAGAGATTCTCATACCATGCTCGAGGTGCTTGCTTAAGCCCATAAAGTGTTTTGTCTAGCTTGTAAACCATACCCTTACCATGGTTGTTGATGAATCCGGTGGTTGCTCCACATATACTTCTTCTTGGAGTTTACCATTCAGGAAGGCACTCTTCACGTCCATTTGATACATTGTAAATTTGTTGAACGCTGCATACGCTAGAAACATACGAATTGCTTCAAGACGGGCGACAGGAGCATATGTCTCATCAAAATCAATTCCCTCTTCTTGGCAATATCCTTGAGCAATGAGTCTAGCCTTGTTCCTTATCACAATGCCATTCTCATCCATCTTGTTTCTATATACCCATCTAGTTCCTATAACTCCTTGGTGAATTGGTCTTGGTACTAGTGTCCAAACCTTACTTCGCTCAAACTGATTGAGCTCTTCTTGCATGGCTTCAATCCAACTTGGATCGCTTAGCTCTTCAACCACTTTCTTAGGCTTCATTTAAGATAGAAAGCTTGCGAACATAGCCTCATTAAATGTAGCGTCTCTAGTCCTAATAGGCACTTCAATATCTCCAATAATCTGATCAGGTGGATGATCACGCAGCCATAGTCTATATGGTTGGAATGGGTTAAGAGGTTGAACAGGCGCTTGACGAATAGACGTTTGAATTCCCTCTTGCGTAGGCGCTTCAAGTTCACTGATTCTTGTTTGCTCTCGATGATCACTCTCTTCATGATCATCAGTAGATCTTGCATTGTTATCCGAAATATCCTCACGAGCAATCTTAGGAGGTGGCACTGAGATCTCATCATCGTTGTCACTATCATCATCAATTGTAATCTTAGACGCTTGATGACATAGATCTTCAACTCCTACATCATTCACATTAACCTTACTCGGTTCTTGGTTAGCATCATCAAAAACAACATGAACAGATTCTTTAACCTTTGATTTGATCTTGTTTAAGATGCGAAAATTCTTTCCATTCTTGGCGTAGCCTAGAAAGATTCCCTCATCCGCTTTAGGATCAAATGTCTTTAGGATTTGGGATCCATTGTTATGAATAAAACATTTAGAACCAAAGACATGAAAGTATGAAACATTTGGCTTACGTCCCTTCCACAGTTCATATGGAGTTTTCCCATGCTGTTTGTTGATCATGCAGCGGTTTTGAGTGTAATAGGCAGTGTTGATCGCTTTGGCCCAAAACCTAGGAGCAAGCTTGGACTCTGCTAACATTGTCCTAGCAGCTTCCTTGAGCGTTTTGTTCCGGCGCTCAGCAACACCATTCTGTTGGGGAGTTCTGGGAGCTGAATACTCATGATGTATTCCATTCTCTGCACAAAACTTCTCAACAACCTTGTTAGTAAACTCAGTACCGTGATTGCTTCTTATTCTTGCAACTTTAAGATTTTTCAATGTTTGAAGTGGCCGAATAAGCGTTGTTAACTTGTCACATGTTTCATCTTTGGATGAAAGAAATTCCACCCAAGTAAATCGAGAGAAATCATCCACTATCACCAAAGTATACTTTTTACCGCTCACACTAATCGTTTGAACGGGTCCAAACAAATCCATGTGAAGTAGTTCAAGTATTCTAGAGGTAGATAGATGAGGTTTTCTCTTAAAGGATGATTTGACCTGTTTGCCCATTTGACAAGCATCACAAAGGTGATTCTTATGAAATGATCATTTTGGTAATCCCTCTATAAGATTCAGATTTATAAGCTGAGAGATTGTCTCAAAGTTTAGGTGATTCATTTTTCTATGCCATAACCAACCCGTTTTAGATTCATTTTTAGCAACAAAACATGTTGGGTTGTTATCAAGTGTTGAACCCCAATCTACCAAATATACATTGTTTGTTCTTTTACCTTTCAATTTAGTTGACTTAGTCTTAGCGTCATTTATATAGCAACAGTCACTTGAGAATATGACTTCAAAGCCTTTATCACAAAATTGACTTATGCTTAATAAATTGTGCTTTAGACCCTCAACATAATAAACATCACTTATCATGATGCTCCCCCTATGCACAGTACCTATACCTTTGGTTTTACTTTTGGAGTTGTCACCAAATACAACCTGAGGACCATTGGTAGCTCGATAGTTGATCAGAAGATCTTTGGAACCAGTCATGTGCCTTGATGATCCACTATCAAAGTACCAAACAGATATATCGACTTTAGCTCTAGGTACCTGCAATCAAAAGGGAAGTTCTATTTCTGTTTAGGTACCCATTGTTGCTTGGGTCCTTTGCCATTAGTAGCATTGTTAGTCTGAATTAGAACTTTAGGAACCCATATTTGCCTAGTCTTCATTGTAGGAATACTGGCCTTCTTGGGTTTCACATTGTGTTGTGTGTGTTGTTTGGTTGTATAGTAATATCCTCGATTGTAATAGTAATCATAATCATAGTCATAGTCATAATCATCATAGTAGCGATAATATGATCTAGACCGTTGTGAATATTGACGCTGGTATTTCCTTGGCGCTGGCTTAGGGTGCACTTTTGATTTTGGACGCTTAGCGCTTGATTCATAGTGGGTAGGTTTATCCTTAGCCTTCTGAGCGTTTGAACTAACCCGTCTTTGTGAATCATTTGCTTTTGCCTTTCCTTTGCCTGGGTCAGCTTTGACTTTCTCATTTGGCCTCGTACCATTGTCGTTTGGTTCATTTAGCGTTTGTTTTTGTGAACCTTCTTTAACAAAGAAAATACCCTTTCCTTTGTTATTTCCCATAACATTTGATTTGTTTGGTTGTTTACCGAATTTATTGCATCCTAAACCGGTCTTTTCCCCAAATAACCTTGTTACCTTAGTCACATTGTCTAGCTTTCTTGACGCTTTAGACAATGATGAGATGAGCTGTTCTAATTTAGCAAGTCTAGCAATCAGCTCGGCTTCTTTCTTGACTATCATATCAAGATCACTTTTCAACTGGATTATTTCACTCTCAAGCGATTGGTTTTTCTCAATGCACTGTTGCTGAACTTGCAATTCTGCTTTGAGCGTCACTTTATAACTTTTGAACGATGAAATAATATCAAAGTGATTTTGGTATAATTTGGCGGCAACTTGACATTGATTATAATATTATTTGACTTTGTCAAGTAATTCTTCATAAGAAAAAGGAAGAGATAATTCAGTGTTTACCTTAGGAGACGCTTCATCATCTCTGGACATGAGACAAATAAGCGCTGAGTCATCAACTGGCTCATCACCATCACTACTTTCTTCTGAAGACTCCAAGTCTTCAGGTGCGGATGCTTGTTCTGATTCCGCTAGCAAACCTTGTTGACGAAGGTTGCTCCTGAATTGGTTTCTATCCAAGTAATCCTGCCTTGAAGGCTTAGATACACTTGGATAAGGACAATTTACCTGGTAGTGCCCTGGTTTCCTGCAATTATAACAGAGATTAGTTTTCATCTTTTGTTCATTTGTTAATCTTGCATTGTGTGGTTTTGAGACCACTGGCACTGAGACATTTTGAGCAGACGCTTGGTACTGAACAGGCGCTTGGGATGTAGGAACAGAATACTGAGGCGCTTGAAACTGTTGATGTATTGGAGCAGGCGCTTGATATGAACTGTGTCCTTGATGCTTAGGACTACTTCCTTTCTTTTCATATCTCAAGAACTTTCTGAATCTATTTAGAAGTGCTAGTTCCCCATCCTCACTAATATCTGAACCTTTTCCCTTATTACCCGATTTACCCTTTATTGATGCTACGAGCGCTCCAGATTCAATTACCGGACTACTCACAACATCACTAGCTGAGTTTAACTCAAACTCAAATGCCTTGAGTTCTGAAAAGGCATTTTCTAGACTTAAAAGATCCAACATATTAGATTCTCTCATTGCGGTTGTCTTCATCAAAAATCTACTAGGTAGACTTCTGAAAATCTTAACTACCATTTCTATGTTTTGCAAATTCATTCCCAATGATGTAAGTTCCGTAACAAGAGCTGTGAATCTTATGTCCAATTGCTCTAGGGTCTCGTTAGGTAACATCTTAAAGTTGTTGAATTTTTCTCTAGCAATGGAGAGCTTATTTTCCTTGATTTGAGCTGATCCACCACAGAATATAGCCAATTTATCCCAGATTTCTTTAGTGGTATTACATGATTTAACTTTGTTGAATAAATTGTCGTTGTCACCAATAGCTGTATACAAAGCATTTCGACCAACATTGTCCAGATTTGCTCTTCGACGCTCATCAGTGGACCATTCTTGTTTAGGCTTCTCAACATAGCCATCTGAAGTTTCTTCTGTGGCTCCAGGCGCTCTGGTAATAACCTTCAGAATTTGTATTGGTCCATCTGAAATAATATCGCACATTTCGTCATCACATGAACAAAGATATGTAAAAGCTTTGACCTTCCATGAGTCATAGTTTGACTCGGTCAACTTAGGAACTTTAGAAAATGCCATGAAAGACAAATTAAAAGCAACTAAATTTTGAAAAGGGATCTAAACAAGCTGTTACGCTTGGAAATTTTAAAATTTCAACTTTAACCGCTCTGATACCACTTGTTGATCCTAAATGGCATACGAAAGGGTCTAGAAGGGAAGGGGGTTGAATAGACTCTAAAGTCTTTTTCGAATTCAAAACAATTCGTATTAAAATGTTTTGGATGCTTAAAATGTAGACGCTCGACTAAGCATTTACTTGAAATATAGACGCTTCGGCTGAGCGTCTAATGAAGACTGTTTTATAAAGTTAACTTAGATTTTAGAATTTGAATACTACAACCAAACAGGTTTAAGCATTCACTTCTTTAATCAGTGTTAGCATAGCGGAATGATTTTGAAGTCTTCCTTTTTGAAAGCTTTAGCGTCACAGAAAGTGTTTTAGTTGCTTAGCGTTCACTTGAGTTTTACTTAACAGATTTATACAAAGATATAAGAATATGAAGAATGACTGTAAAGTAAAGAGCACGATATTTGTAAGGTTCGTTGGGTGGTGTAATCTCAACTACGTCATTCTTCTCATTGAACACTTGGAGGCAATCCACTAAGATGGTTGTCAAAGAATCACACAGAAACTTCTGCAAATTAGGGAAATATGGATGTTGATGACTTGAGCTCCTTGATCACACAGATTTCTGCTCCAAATCACTTCTATCACCTTGCTTCTTTCACGCAAAAATAATGCAAGTATCCAACTTCGACTTCACACAGATCGCGAGACTTGGATGAGGTTTTTCTAAACGATTTGTTTGATTTTGATAAATTTCAAACAACTGGGAATATCTCAATATTAGTGTAGGTTTCTCCGAAAAGAATGAGATATTTGGTTGACTGTCTCAAGAATTGAAGAAAAGCAAGCAGAATGTTTGCTTAAATATTCTGGCTTTTCTGAGATTTTAAGGAATGAGACTTCAATGCAACAGCAATTTGGCTTGGAGTGGATCGTTGTTTTTGGCTTGTTATTGAAGTTCTATTTATAGGCATTCTTGGAAAAAAGTGTCTGTTTGACACATGCACAGGCGCGTGTCTCTCACTTCTGTGAGTGAACCACTTTTGTCCTTTTTTCCTGAAAATCTGCTGCACAAAAGTTGGTGCTGCAGTTTGTGAAAAGTTGACAGTCCAATAGGGTGGCTTCTCCATACGTCTGAAAGTGCTTATCACATTTAATGCTCTTATCAGCATTTAATGCATTTGAATTAAATACCCGTGGGTACTTAATACACTGAGAATAATTGCATTAAACTCCTTCTGGATTTGGAAATAAATTCAGGTGAAATCCATCATTGATAGACGCTTATCCATCCTTGAATTGCTTATGTCCTATAAGGTGACGCTTGTTATAGCTGGTTATTTGGCCGCTTGGAAACTTCATCTTCATTCAGACTTCAAGCGCTTGAGTCTTCAAACATTACTACTAATAAGCTCACTCAGAATTCATCAGACGCTCAGCCTAAGACTACTTAGCCTAACAATCTAGAATAAAACAAAACGAAGCCTATAAAGCCTATTATAAATCTAACACTTCAAAGCTTATACATGATTTCTACTAAAATCAAACTTACATATTTTAGGGTCTAACAAAAATTCCTAATTGTCATTATCAAACATCTAACATAAAGTTCCTAACAGCGATGATCTCCATCAACTTCTCTAACAAGTACTGCACTTAGAGCTACCAAGGATACTACTAAGTATAGAAGTAGTGGTTCCCCTCATAATGGATTTGTCAGGAGTGATGGTGACGTTAAATAGACTTTCAACTCCTAAAAAGCCTTTTCACACTCATCTGTCCATATGAAGTGCTTAACATTTCTCAAAATTTTGAAGAAGTGTGAGTCCTTATCAGCGGATCGTGAAATGAAATGACTGAAGCTAGCTATTCTCCCAGTTAGGTTTTGTACATCTTTTACACTCGTTGGGGGTTTCATACTTAAGATTGCCTCGATTTTTTCTGGATTAGCCTCGATTCCACGTTTGGTCACTATGTAGCCCAAAAAATTTCCTCCTCGTACACCAAATGTACACTTGTGCAGTTGTAATTTCATGCCATACTGCTTCATAATCGCCAACGACTTCTCTAGGTGGGCCAGGTTGTTCTCCTTGTTTATACTCTTTACTAACATGTCATTCACATATACTTCCATGGTTTTTCCAATTTCGTCTTCGAACATAATGTTAACGAGTATTTGGTACGTTGCTCCTGAATTTCTCAAACCGAAAGGTATCACATTGTAACAATAGACTCCTCGTGCTGTAACGAATGCGGTCTTGTCTCGGTCTTCCTCAGCAATCTTTAGTTGATTAATGCCCTGATGGGCATCCATCATACTTAATAATGCACAACCTGGAGCAGAGTCTACTAACAAGTCTATACGAGGCAAGGGATAAGGGTCACGAGGACAAATTTTATTTAAATCAGTGAAACCAGTACACATTCTGTATTTGCCCCCCCACTTTGGGTATAAGTACTACATTAGCGATCCAATTCATAAATTGAATCTCATTTACATACCCTAATTCTAAAATTTTCTTGACTTCATCTGCAATGATCACATCTCTGTTCGGACGGAAGTTCCTTCGTTTCTGCCTGACGGGCTTCGCATCTGGGTCGACATTCAAACTGTGTACAATGACAAAAGCTTCAAAATCAACAGCTTTCCATGTGAACATGTCCGAGTTTGCCCTAAAAAAATTTATCATATTCATCTCCATCTTTGGGTTCATTTCTCCTCTAACTTAAGTTATTTTCTCGGAGTTGCCCAGTAATAACTCAATAGTTTTTTGCACCATAGGTTCAACTCGTGTGTTTGTTCATTTCTGCTTTTTATCCATATTTTCCATCATGGTCTTCACCTCTTCATCAAGTACATCCACTTTGCTTACCCGAGCTTTCTTTTCTTGGAGGAGTTTACTTTGAGTGAGGTCGTATAGCACTGGCGAGCCTCTAGCTGGTTTCCACGCACTTCCTCGATCCTGTTGTTTATTTTAAATTTCATCTTCAAGTGTGAAGTGGAGACTATGACCCCAAAAAAATTCAACATCAGGCGACCCACAATCATGTTGTAAGAAACATCCACGAGTAGAAAGGTAACTCGACTCGTCTTTGCTTTTGAGCCGGATCCTAATGAAACATCTAGGTTAATTGACCCATTCGAAATGATTTGTGACCTCGAGAAACCAACGAGTGGAGTGTTCACTGGCCGTAATCGTGTGCTGGTAAGTTTTATCTTCTTCAACACATCCAAGAATATGATATCCGCCGAGCTTCTAGTATCCATCGAAACTTTTTGCACAACAAAGTTAGCCACCTCCATCGAGATTACCATGGGATCGTTATGGGGGCCTATTATCCCATCATAGTCATTGTCATCAAAGCTGATAGCCTCGTTCTTTAAAGCCGTTCCTCGTGTAAGTGAGAGTACACGCATTTGTTCACCTCGGTAATGACTTGAACAACTCCCTCTTACACATCTCTTTCTTGCATTTGAAGAATCCCCATCAGTTGATCCACCTGCTATCACGTGAATTTCACGGCGATTGACTCCATTTTGGGCCTCACGCATTTTTTTCTCGTAGCTCATTATTACAAGGGTCATCATTACGGCGATAATTGTTTCTATTTTGCTCATTGCCTCTTGGGTGATCATTGTCACGACGATAATTACCGTTTTCATGATATTCATTTCTAGGCCGCTCGTTATTACGAGTCTGACGTTCCCTTTCATCTTGTCGGTCACGGGATTTACTGTGTGAGCATCTTACCTCTGTTTTGCGGTTGGCCTTAGAGGCTCTTATTTCCACCAGAGTGCGATCTATAAAGTCATTCAGTATTCCCAACTGGATTAGTCATTCTATTTTATCATTCAGTTGAAAGCATTCTTCCATGTCATGCCCATGATCTTTGTGGAATTCACAATATTTGTGTGTCTTCTTACTCGGACCACTTTTAAATGGTCTAGGTTTTTGAACCTGATTTGTCCGTAACGCAGCGACCAGGATTCTCGTATGAGTCGAGTTCAGAGATGTATAACTTTCATATTTCGGTAATTAACGGGGTTGTTCACGGTCTCTATGTGACCCCGACCCCTCATATCATTCAGCAATAAATTTTTCTTTTCGATATTTTGGATCATTCACAGAGTTAAAGTTCTCCAAGTCTTTGAACTCGTTCATCTCTTCTTCATTAATATATTCTGCCACCAACTCCATCAATTCCTCATGGAATTGTGGAGGGCGATGAGACAAAGCATCATTAAAATTGCCATTCTTTAAGCCTCTCATTAAGAAGCTCAACATTAGTTCGTTATTCAATTCAGGAAGGTCCATGGTTTCTTGATTGAAGTGGTGTATGATAAGTCCATATTTTACAGTATTTTATGCCCCATTGTAATATGATTTGATCGTTACTTTAATCATTTTTTATCCCTCATAATTCTTTGATTGGTATATATTTTGTTTTGTAGGATAAAAGTTGATTTACGCATGAAAGACGAGAAAAGAAATCCAAATTGAGCTTGAAATTGAAGAAAGAAACAAAAGAAGATAGTTGACGAAAGATTTTACACAATGCTTATATATAAACGAGGTTTTTGTCCTCTTACAGGCCGAATCATACTAAGGTTTCTTCTTAAATATTGTAGATCTGTTTCTTATCTTCGCGTAGCAACTTGAATCAACTCAATCCGACATTTGTAGCGAGAGTTATGATCAAAATACGGAAGTTGCGAATTCTGTGTGAGACGACCGCAGCACAGGACCGCGGTCCTGATTCGGAAAATAAGGTTCGCACTAATTGTGCCGCGGTCTGCTGATGTTTGTGCCGCGGTCCGATTCTTCTGTTGCCCTATTTTTTATATCCGCCGTTTTTGGTCTTTATAAGACATTCTTCACTTACCTAAAGGCGAGAAATGCTCTAAAACACCAAGGGGGAGCCATGGGAAGTCCTAAGGAAGCTTGAAGAGCCATCATCATCCTCATCATCATCATTTTCATCATCAAAGCTTGGATTCACACTTTATAATAGGGAGTAATTCAACTCTTTCTCTTGATTAGTATTTCAATTATGTCTTGTAGAGTTGTTGAATCACTTGTTGTTGTAAGTATGAGCTAAGTCTTTTTGTGATTGGGTTGTGTGAATACTTTGTGATGTTTTGTGTTTAATGAATCATTAATTTTCGGATTTATTACATTCTTGTTACATGTTTGATTTTGTGCTTAATGCTTGCATATGCTTGATCACCATGTGTTTGATAAAATGCTTTGTCTTGAGACCGAGAGGAGATAGATAAAGGGAGATCGAAAAATCAATCATCATAACGTAACAATTGACTAGAGATAGAATCGATTGCGTTGTGTGGCTTTTTGTGATAAGATGACCCGATTGAATGTAGGATCTTCGTAAACAAGGAATTCCTTTGAACCTACATGCATGTTAGTTAATTCAATCTTCACTATAGAGATATAGGAAGTTGTTAACTAGTATAGGCTTGTTATTTCAAGAGATTGAATAACAAATACATTAGGGGGTTTCGCCATAACAAGAGCGTCCAAAAAATCCGGATAGTTAAGAGTTCATGAACATAGAATAGAATATAGTAGGATCATAACCCAATCACCTCTTCCCATTTGATTTATTACCTTGATAATCATTTTAGTTATCTTTAGTTATTTTCATAGTATAAACACCTATCATCTTATAAATTGATTTAGCTTAGAAATAGGTAATATAGCAATTACGAGCATTGAATCCAATTGTCCCTGTGGAGACGATACACCCCGGGCTAAATAGTCCACTTTATTACTTTGCACGACCTAGTATACTTGCTAGGATTTCGCGTGTCAAGTTTTTAGCGCCGTTGCCGGGGACAATTGCGTTATTTGATATTGTAATTCACTTATCTTCTCTAAGACTAAGTTGCTGTTTTTCAAGTTGCTGTTTTTGTGTTTTTAGTTGCTGTTTTTGTGTTTTAAGTTTCTGTTTTTGTGTTTCAAGTTGCTGTTTTTGTGTTTTTAGTTGCTGATTTTGTGTTTTAAGTTGTTGTTTTTGTATTTTTAGTTGCTGGTTTTATGTTTTAAGATGCTGTTTTTGTTTTTTTAGTTGTTGGTTTTGTGTTTTAAGTTGCTGTTTTTGTTTTTTTTTAGTTGGTGTTTTGTTATGTTTTTTTTTATTTATTTTTATTCTTGAATAGATGAGCATCAATGACTTTTATTGGTCAAAACAAGGATGGGATGAAGGTGCCGAATACGGGAGTCGAGTGCAAGATTTATGTTCGTGGTGTGGAGACGCTCATCATAGCGATTATTGTCAACACGGATGGAGAAGTCAGCAAGACTTGCCATTGAGTTATTATGTTATGAGAGATTCACAAGCATACCTGCAACAAGATTGGTCCCCCTTTCTAATGCAGGGAGAATTTGAATCGGCTAACTTTCAGAACCATGGGGATTATCAGCAACAATGTGATAGGGACCCAAGTTTTGAGGAGTTGATGATCCAATGGATGAAGTCGAACGATGAGCGGATGAAGTCGAACGATGAGCGGTCTCAAAATCTCGAAGCATCTATAATGGAATTGCAAACACAACTCAACCAACTTTCCAACTTATTGACAGAGAGATCATCAGACACTTCTCAGAGTGGCACAGAGGAGAATGATGAGGTATCTGATACAGAAGTTGAACAAGTTGTTGATTCAACACAACATTGTCTACAACCCATTGCTACACCAGCACTACCTTCAGAATCTATGTGTGGTGAAGTAGACACAACATCACTGGAGCATCTTCAATTCAGCATAGGGATCCCAAAATCCACTCCATCAAATGACCAAGAAAAAGCATTAGAAATATTCAAGAATCCAACGCCACCTACCATCATATCTCTTGATTTCTTAAGAATGTGCATCAATAACCAGAGAGCTAGAGTGGTGGAGGTTGAAGACAAAGTTTACAACTTTAGTGGCCCATTCGAGGCATACACTAAGAACCAAGTGATACTACGGTTGAGAATGAGGAGATCCGAAGATATACAAGTCACTGGGATATATCACCACTAAAGTTGTCAAAATCAAGGCTCAGGGAGTTAGGCCTGGCCACATACTTATTAAAACCATCAATGGAAAACTCCCCATCTTTAAAATTCACTTTTAGTTATTTACAATTTTATTACATTTTTATAAAAGTGAATCTGAGCTCATATCTTAATTTTTCAGGATTTGTGAATGTGATGGGAAATGAGAAGCCTTTACGCAATTGGAAAAAGCACAAAAAGGCTCATCTATACAAAGTTGGCATTGCTCCTTATGATCCACCATGAGCAGTGCAAGGGAGTCGAGCTAATGACTTAAAACAAGCGCTTCGTGGGAGGCAACCCACGTTTTACATGCTTTCTTTCATTTTCGTTATTTTTATTTTTGTTTTGTTTTTCTCGTTTTGTGTTTTTAGTTGTTTTGATGATTTTTTTTTTGTCTCTTCTTGTTTTTCTAACTTCACAGCTGGCTAGGCATTATTTTCAGACTTTTTGCCTTGTTACTCTTTCGCTTATTTCACATCACTTAGATTCAAACATCAGGGACGTCTTTCCTTCCTTTACTTTACATTTGTATGTTCGCTCATTGGGGACAATGTGCTAGATTAGTTGGGGGGTGGGATAGACGTCCTAATTTTATTGTGATGTGGTGATATGGTGTAACTTGTACTCATTTGTTAAGTTTCATGCTTGATTTGGGATTAGAAAACTGTGATAGTCAATGATTTCATATTCATGATTTGTTATACTCTTGCTTGGAGCATGATTCGTTTGAGTGTCTCTACTTCATCTAAGATGAAATCATTTGTCGTATTTTATATGTGAAAGCCTTTTTAGCCATGCTTATGTGAATTGTTGAGGATTTAAAGCATTGAGCGTTCAATTTTGTCAACTTTGAAATGTGTGTTGAGTGTGCGAAGTCATGAAATGATTTAGGCCATCTTTCATTTTCTTTAACCTTACAATTGGCCTTCACGATATTACATAATCTCTAGACCTTATTTTGAGCCGTATTGATAAGAATGGAGTGTGTTTAGCACACTAAAAACCACCATTCGATTTTCTTTCGCAAGCCACACCAACCACCCTTTAGCCTAAAAGAAAGAAAAACAAAGTCTATTTCCCAAGTAAGAGAGCATATAACTTCATATCATTTGGCTTTAATTTGGGTTTATCCTTTGTTTTGGGTGTCGAATCTCATGGATTAATGGGTTAAAAGGTGTGTTTGTTCTTGATGATTTTGAGAAATTTTGAGGTCTTGAGTTTATGTGAAATAAAGAGAGGAAAATAAAAGGTTGTAAGTTGGCTAAAGAGTCGAGAGATTGGAAGTTACCGAAAAATATATTATGTGAGCTCTCTCTCGACTTGGCTATGAACTGAGCTTCAATGTGATTTATTTGGTTTGGGAATCATTTTTCCACCCCTAGCATCAAAAGAAACAAGTTTTGGGGTTATGAGTTCAAGGGGAAAAGAAATCAAAAAGCTATAAGTGGCGAGATGTGGAGATTTATTCGGTTGATAAGTGAGTGTTTAGCTCGATGATATTGAGTTGTATGCTTTCTTGAGTTTAGTCACTTTATCCACATATTCCCGTCCAAGCCATTACCTAGCCTTACGTTACAAGCCAAAAAGACCTTTTGATCTTGACTTTCACATTTCATGCACACCGATAGGTTAACAAAGTTTTGAAGTGTTTTAATGTTTTTATTATCTGATGAGTTTGCATAATCTTGTTTAAAGTGTGCTCTTGGCATAAAAATGGATATGGAGTTCATGATTTTGAGATGGAATCGAAGATGTTTTGGAGGCTTTCAAATTGTTGAGTGTTCTAGGTAAAGTGTAACTTGTCATAATCATTTTCGAGTACTTGTTTATTGAGACATGAAACCTTTCAAGATCCCAAAGCAAGTTGTAAAATCTGAACTTATGAGTACTTGTTCGCCATTTATTGATCGAGACGATCATAGCCTAGTTGGGGGTAGTTTATAAGTCCATATTTTACAGTATTTTATGCCCCATTGTAATATGATTTGATCGTTACTTTGATCACTTTTTATCCCTCATAATGCTTTGATTGGTATATATTTTGTTTTGTAGGATAAAAGTTGATTTACGCAAGAAATACGAGAAAAGAGATCCAAATTGAGCTTGAAATTGAAGAAAGAAACAAAAGAAGATAGTTGACGAAAGATTTTACACAATGCTTATATATAAACGAGGTTTTCGTCCTCTTACAGGCCGAATCATACTAAGGTTTCTTCTTAAATATTGTAGATCTATTTCTTAGCTTCGCGTAGCAACTTGAATCAACTCAATCCGACATTTGTAGAGAGAGTTATGATCAAAATACGAAAGCTGCGAATTCTGCATGAGACGACCGCGGCACAGGACCGCGGTCCTGATTCGGAAAATAAGGTTCGCACTAATTGTGCTGCGGTCTGCTGATGTTTGTGCCGCGGTCCGATTCTCCTGTTGCCCTATTTTTTATATCCGCCGTTTTTGGTCTTTATAAGACATTCTTCACTTACCTAAAGGCGAGAAATGCTCTAAAACACCAAGGGGGAGCCATGGGAAGTCCTAAGGAAGCTTGAAGAGCCATCATCATCCTCATCATCATCATTTTCATCATCAAAGCTTGGATTCACACTTTATAATAGGGAGTAATTCAACTCTTTCTCTTGATTAGTATTTCAATTATGTCTTGTAGAGTTGTTGAATCACTTGTTGTTGTAAGTATGAGCTAAGTATTTTTGTGATTGGGTTATGTGAATACTTTGTGATGTTTTGTGTTTAATGAATCATTAATTTCCGGATTTATTACATTCTTGTTACATGTTTGATTTTGTGCTTAATGCTTGCATATGCTTGATCACCATGTGTTTGATAAAATGCTTTGTCTTGAGACCGAGAGGAGATAGATAAAGGGAGATCGAAAAATCAATCATCATAACGTAACAATTGACTAGAGATAGAATCGATTGCGTTGTGTGGCTTTTTGTGATAAGATGACCCGATTGAATGTAGGATCTTCGTAAACAAGGAATTCCTTTGAACCTACATGCATGTTAGTTAATTCAATCTTCACTATAGAGATATAGGAAGTTGTTAACTAGTATAGGCTTGTTATTTCAAGAGATTGAATAACAAATACATTAAGGGGTTTCGCCATAACAAGAGCGTCCTAAAAATCCGGATAGTTAAGAGTTCATGAACATAGAATAGAACATAGTAGGATCAT
Organism: Buddleja alternifolia; assembly: GCA_019426215.1. Classification (NCBI taxonomy): domain Eukaryota; kingdom Viridiplantae; phylum Streptophyta; class Magnoliopsida; order Lamiales; family Scrophulariaceae; genus Buddleja; species Buddleja alternifolia. The sequence goes on along the minus strand of CM033397.1, from coordinate 10,045,454 downwards.
AACCCAATCACCTCTTCCCATTTGATTAATTACCTTGATAAGCATTTTAGTTATCTTTAGTTATTTTCATAGTATAAACACCTATCATCTTATAAATTGATTTAGCTTAGAAATAGGTAATATAGCAATTACGAGCATTGAATCCAATTTTCCCTGTGGAGACGATACACCCCGGGCTAAATAGTCCACTTTATTACTTTGCACGACCTAGTATACATGCTAGGATTTCGCGTGTCAGTGTATAAATTCACGAAATGACTAAATTGAACCTTGTTTCAATCCCATTATTACAGGAATAGAGTTTTTTGTATTTTTTGTTACTTGCAAAGTGGTTTTCAAATTTATGTTTCAGTTGAGTGTACGACTCTGTGGTAACAGGCGCTAGACTCATAAAGCAGTCTAGTGCCCGACCCACAAGTGTAGTGATGAAAATTTTGGCATTTGTTGCATCAGTTTGCCCTTGCAAGGACATCAACAACTCATAAGAAGTAATATGCGGTCTTGGGTCGCCCGTCCCATCAAATTTGACAAAGTCCAGCATTCTGAAGTGGCTGTTAGGTACATCACTCATTATACCTGTCACAAATGGCGAATTACATGCCATTAGTGTGGAAGCATGCTCGGTTGTGCCGGACGTACCATCAACTCCAAATTTGTATAGCATTCTGTTCTCGAGTACCCACCTTCTTCATAATTCAAAGTAGGTCGTATCTCGGGTATCGACTCAAATATACGAGCCTTTCCTCTACCTTCACCCAGTCCGGCTCAGTTGAGACTGACGACCTCATCGTTTGGTCCTCCCAGGGATTCTTCTTGTTGCTCCCCACTCTGATCTCCATCTCCACGAAAAAAGCCTTCGTCTGGCGGGGGGTTCGGATGTACTACTCCAACATTAGGCATCGTCAAGATACGAGCCAAATACCTTTTCATCTCCTCGTTCGCATATTCTTTCATACTCCTATCCAACTCTTCTTTCATCATAGTTAACACTGCACTCGAACCTCCTTCTTCTATATGAGGGACACCAACATTCGGATTTGTGGTCGATTCTTCAATCTGCACCAGGCAATTCTTCGCGTTTCCAGCCTCCATTCCTAACAATAAGTCTGGGCAACCCAAAGTACAAGTTCCCACAGATGGCGCCAACTGATCTAGCCTGAATCCGGGGGATACGAACTTAATTAGCCTGAGAGGACTCGAATCGTTCTACGAGTATGGTGAGAGAGATTATAGACTACACTCGATTATAAGAAAGCTACCTATGTACATAGTTAAAGATCAAATCTATCGTAGTTCAATAAAGTAATATGCTTTCAGATTTGTTACTCGGTTATACGACTCCAACTCCCAATTTTATATGTAAGGGAATGTACTTCTAGGTCAATAGACTCGTCGCTATGAAAGTACAAGATTAAAGTTAGAGAGAATATTTTTCAGATTCCAACCTGCAATAAATGAAGTGAGGGACTATTTATAGCACATACACCCTGTACGGATGGATGGTTGACAACGGGGTTCATAAGATAATGACATGTAGGTGTATCATATGGCTGGCATTCCGGGTCTTAGGGTTAGCATTCGCGACTACCCAACCCGTTACTTTTACTTAGCGCGGATTCTATTCGGATCGATAGTCCAAAGTAGGGTTTTGGGCCATTATTGGGCCTTGGACCCCTATATTATGGCTATTGGGCCAGACTGACGCACCAAAACTCACTATAGAATGTTGTCATTTAATATGAAAACAATGAGAATTTTGTGTTTGTGTCTAAATATTTTAATTATTCAGCGAATTTTGTTACTGTACCGTCTGTACGATAACATCAAATATAACATTTTTAGAATGTTTTGATATATCACTCATTAATACCACGTATTTAATAATTGTACTTAAAATTAGGGCATGATAATCATAATTTATCAGAAACACATGATTTTTGACTCCACGTTTTGTAAAGCAAATAAATGAAGAAATGGCCAGAGTAAGAATAGTATGATTTGACTTATTAGTTATAGTTTTCCTAAGGTGAGGAAGCATAGTCAAAATACAACTCCTAAGCAGAAGAAGTGGGCCCAAGATAGAAGCATCACCAGCCTCCAAGAAATAGAGAGTCATCACTTACGTCCAATTTGCTTGTTGCCCAAGTTCACGAAAAACTATATATATATATGGAATATGATCCCACATTAGATAACTTCATTCCAACCCATTTATAACAGCTAGCTTCCAGCTCTTCAGCAAGATTTTTAGCAGCTATAATTAATCTGTATTTCTGGTACGTAGTGATTGTTGATCAAGCCATGTCGACAGCTAGTGGTGGTCTTGCAGAAGCTTACATGAAGCGGAAGCTCCACAAGGAGAAGATGAAGAGATCAATGGAAAGTACTTACAATAATAAGCAGAAATCATCTCAATTAGAAAAAGCAGACAGTGGCACTGCTTCTGCTTCTGGTGGTGGTTGCTTCTCCATGTTGATGTTCAAGAAAATCCATCCAAAGCGCTAGCCGTGCCGCCTTCTGATTCTTGAAATGAAACCCGTTATTTAGACTCAACTCAAATCACCCCCTAAAAGAAAAGCTTCTTAACTAACATACTACATACTCTCTAGTATGTACGTAGTATATGTGGGGATCTTAATTAAATCTCTGCTTATCAATTAGAAATGTAGTTATTGTTTTTTTCTTATTAATTGAATATATTTACTTTAGTTTCATGTATTTGTCAGTGTAACTGTTTTCAATTTTGTCATCTACGTATTTGAATATATATATATATATGTATATATATTCTTTATTATGTTTATTAGCTAGGAGTAAATGTAACCATTTGCTATTATAGATTTTTATTTTGCCCAAATTAGATTTAGGCACATCTAAATAACTCATACTTGATTTGTGATTAATTGGTCATTCTTTAGAAATAGGGTTGAAGTTCGAATTTCATTATTTACTAAATTTCTTCAGTGCGTAATTAATAACATATGGTAGAAATTAGGAGCTATTAATTACAAGCTACCTTCTCCAAATTTAAATTTGCAACAAAAGCATATATCTCTATAGGATAAATTACACCCAACCCCCGTTTGATATACGTTATTATCACTCCACCCCCTATGAAAAAAAATTATGAACGTACCCCTCTGTGAAAAAATTAAAGGTGCAATTTAACTCCCTACGCGCCTCACTTGCGTGTTGTGAGACTGGTCGTCGAATTTCTATCAATTAAAGACTATTTTACCCCTGAAATGCTGACTGTTGGATCTGATTTACTAAATATCAATGGTCAAGATTATTTCTTCTATTTCACTAAATTCAATTTATAACAACCGTAGATCTTTATAGAGATCAACGGTTGATATTAAATTTCTTATGTTTATATCAAATATATATTTTTAAAATTTTAAAATTATAAAAGATATTTAAAAATATATATTTATAATATTATATATATAGAATATATATATATATATATGCACAGTAATCCCGTCACCACCGTTCACACCCGTCGCGCCACCATCTCTTCCGGCAACCCCAAGCCCACTGCCAACCACTTGCAAACACTACCACCATCATCTTCTCCGACAGCCCAAAGCACCATCGGCAATTTGCAAAGCCGCCTGAAAACCTGTCTGCAAACTTGTTGTCGCTTCCCGACCACTGCCGACGAAGGACAATCAGCCTGCTTCCACTTAATCAATTTTTTATTAATTATCTGTTATGATTGCTCAAGATAAAAGAGAGACTAAAGGCGCCATTAACAAGTCAAAGACGCAGATCAAACATTTCACTTTCAAACATCGCATTCTCACTTAAAAGTGCAATTCAAAAGCAAAAACGTAAAGAAGAAGGGGAGCAGTTGGACGTAGGGTTTAAAAGGGAAATTGCTGACATGGGACTTGTTTTTTTAAATTAGGATTTATAATATTTTAAGAGTTGAGAGTTAGTTATGGTTGCAGAGAATATGTCAGAGTATTTTGCTTATAAGGAGGAGGGAGATCATTTTGTAAAACCAACTTGAGAATTATTCAGTAAAATTCATCTTTGTTGCATTTTCTTTCTCTGCATTCATATTCTTGCTGCATTTTACTTCTTTCTTTTGCATATCCAATTTTGACTTCTTATCTTCTAAGTTGTATCAGTGAGTTTATGATTTAGCTCAATTCAATAGGATTGAGCCGAATCATAACAGTGGTATCAGAGCAATTTGGATCCTGAAGCTGCATCTCTGATTGGTAATGGCAAAGAACAACTCCAGGTTGGATTCTATAGAGGAACAACTTGCATCTGTGCTGATGAATCAGGCAAACTGGGAAGAGCAACTGACTGAAATGGAAGGACTCAAAACGGGGCAGGAAGAGTGTCATAGGCAACTGGAAAGTGTTAGAGAGGGTCAACAAGAAACCAAACACCAGGTGGAGCTAGTAATGCAGAAATTGGAAGATCTGTGCAGAATAGTGGGAAACTCAAAAGGGAAGGAACCTGCAACGGAGATTCCAAATGGCTCACAATTTCAAGCACCCAGAAATGCAGGACAAGGGGGAACTCAATTCTCACCCATTCAAGTAAATCAAAATGTGAATCAGAATGGGAATCACTCACACAATCCAGGTAATATGAATGTTAGAGTACCACGGTTTGATTTTCCTAAATTTGACGGGGATAATCCTAGGGGATGGATTAGAAAGTGTCACAAATATTTTCTGGTGAATCCTATGACTGATTTTGAAAAAGTAATCACCTCTGCTATGCATATGGAAGGGGTAGCTGACAATTGGTACTTAGATTATGTTGAGGGTAGAGAACACATGGGGTGGCAACGTTTTACTGAAATGGTTTTAGCAAGGTTTTCTTCAGCACAACAAGAAAATATTGTAGGTCAATTCAATAAGCTTACACAAACTGGTCCAGTGAATGAATATGTTGAGAAATTTGAAGAACTCAAGTCTTTTATGCTGAACATGAACAGATTCTTAACTGAGGAATATTTCATCAAAAGTTTTGTGAGTGGGTTGAAGGGAGAGATTGCCCAAATGATTGAAATGATGAATCCACTATCCTTAGTACATGCAATTCATCTAGCTAGAAAACAAGAAGGGCTATTAGATGCAATGGGGAGGGGATGGAAGAACAATTATAAGACTCAAATGATGGGTAATGGGGGTAAAACATGGAAACCTGAAAATTCACACACAAACACCACCATCAAGAAACCTCACCTACCTCCAGACCACAAATATCCACCAGTTAAAAGACTCACCAGTGAGGAGATGAATGATAGAAGGAGAAGGGGACTTTGCTTCAACTGTGATGAGACTTATACTCTGGGACATAAGTGCAAAAAGTTATTTGTCATTATTAGAGAAGAACAGGAGGAAACTGATATAGAAGAGGTTGGGGAACCTGAAATAGATGAAGAGGAGGAACTACACATATCAGTCCATGCCCTGGCAGGGCAACTAACTCATGACACCATCAAAGTAGTGGGGAAGGTCAAGAATGCATCCATATCCATACTTGTAGACACTGGAAGCACTCACAGTTTCTTGGACCCCACCACTGCCAAGAAACTAAAATGCTCCATGGAGTATACCAAATCCCTTAATGGTAACAGTAGCTGATGGAGGTAAGATAGATTGCAATGCTAAATGTGCAGAATTCCAGTGGGAGATGGGAGGGGAACACTTCAAAGCCAGTGTGAGGATACTGAGGTTGGGGGGCTGTGATATGGTTATTGGGGTAGACTTATTGAGGAGGTTAGGTCCCATCACTTTTGACTTCAAAGCTCAGAAGATCGTTTTTAAGAAAGAAGGGAAAGAAATTATATTACAAGGGGTGCAACCAGAGGTATCTCTTAAAATGATGAATGGAAAACAGTTAAAAAAGTTGATCTCAAAGAAGGGGAGGGATCTATTTGGTTGTGTATACATGATATCTCCAGCAGAATGTGATTTAGAGGTTCAAAATGAGAAAGAATTGCAACCTCTCTTGGATCAATACCAGCAAGTATTTACAGAGCCAAAAGATTTACCACCTGTTAGAAGCCATGACCACAAAATCCCCATTAAACCAAACTGTGAACCTTTCAAAATACCACCACATAGATACCCCTACCTGCAAAGAGCTGAAATAGAGAAACTTATTAAAGAAATGTTAGCCAGTGGAGTTATACAACCAAGTAATAGCCCCTACTCCTCACCAGTTCTGCTAGTAAAGAAGAAGGATGGCTCATGGAGGTTCTGTGTGGACTACAGAAAATTGAACTCTATCACAATTAAGGATGGGTTTCCAATCCCCCTAATTGATGACCTCTTGGATGAGCTAGGTGGAGCCACTGTTTTTTCCAAGATTGACCTCAGGGCAGGATATCATCAAATCAGAATGGCAACAGAGGACATTCAGAAAACCGCTTTTGTAACTATATCTGGGCACTATGAATTCAAGGTTATGCCCTTTGGCTTAACTAATGCCCCTGCCACTTTTCAATCACTGATGAATGAGGTATTCAGAAGCTATCTCAGGGACTTTGTACTTGTTTTCTTTGATGACATTTTGGTTTACAGTAGGGATCTAGAAACTCATAAACAACACCTACAGATTGTGTTACAAAAATTGATGGATCAACAGTTATATGCTAAGAGGTCTAAGTGTGCTTTTGGTCAGATTAAAGTAGAATATTTAGGGCATCTTATAAGTAAAAAGGGGGTGGAAGCTGACCCTAACAAAATCAAATGCATGGTAGAATGGCCAAAACCAAGGAATGTCAAAGCATTGAGGGGATTTTTGGGACTGACAGGGTATTACAGGAAATTTATTCGACACTATGGGGTTATAGCCAAGCCTCTCACTGAGTTAACTAAAAAGGGAGAGTTTAAATGGAATGAGAATGCTGAGTTAGCCTTTCAACAGTTAAAAGAGGCCATGACTACTGCTCCAGTCCTTAAACTACCCAATTTTTCGAAACCTTTTGTATTGGAGACTGATGCTTGTTATAATGGTCTAGGGGCAGTCCTCACTCAAGAGAAACACCCCATTGCTTATATCAGTAAGTCCTTGGGCCCAAAAAGTTTAGGACTGTCAGTTTATGAAAAGGAATTCTTGGCCATTTTATTGGCAGTGGAGAAATGGAGAGCTTATCTTATACAAGGGGAGTTTGTCATAAAGACAGATCAGCAGAGTCTTAAATACCTCCTAGAACAAAAGATATCCACACCACTACAACAAAAGTACATGAGTAAGTTGCTAGGATATAATTACAAGATACAGTATAAAAGGGGGGTAGATAATAAAGTAGCGGATGCTTTGTCAAGAATAGAACCAAGTGCTTGTTTGGCAATCACTACCCTACAACCTAGATGGGTAGAAGAGTTGAATAACAGTTATGAAGGAGATTTGGAGGCCCAAGAGCTAATAGCACATTGCTTGTTGTGTTCATATGATGTCTCTCAATTCTCTTACCATGAAGGGATATTGAGGTATAAGGGTAGAATTTATGTGGGAAAGTCTACTGGTCTGAGAGAGAAGGTGGTACAGTGGTTTCATAGCTCTAATGTGGGGGGTCATACAGGGGTACAAGGTACTTATCAAAGGGTTCAATCAATTTTTTTATGGCCACGGCTCCAGCAGTTTGTACAGTCAGTGGTGTCCCAATGCCTGATCTGTCAACAATGTAAGCATGAGACTCTTAAATCACCTGGACTGTTACAACCATTACCAATACCAGATAAAGCTTGGGTTCATCTTACAATGGACTTCATTGAACAACTTCCCCAATCTGAAGGTAAGAATACAATTTGGGTCATTGTAGACAGGTATACCAAATATAGTCATTTCATTGCTTTAAATCATCCCTTTACTGCATCTCATCTTGCATCCCTTTTTCTTGACACCATTTATAAATTGCATGGATTACCTCATTCAGTTACTTCTGATCGTGATAAAATCTTTACAAGTAAATTTTGGAAGGAGCTTTTTCTTATTTTAGGTATTGAGCAGCATCTAAGCACAGCTTATCACCCACAGACAGATGGCCAAACTGAGAGAGTAAACCAATGCTTAGAGTCCTAGCTAAGGTGCATGTGTGGGACTTCACCAAAGAAGTGGTGTCATTGGCTTCCCATGGCAGAATGGTGGTATAACACTAATTACCATACTGCTATAGCCTTGACACCCTTTGAGGCCCTTTATGGTTATAAACCACCACAACTCAGCATTGGACCTTATCAAACAAGCAGTGTAGTTGGGATTGAGGAATTAATTAGAGACAGACAAGATATTGCTTTCCACTTGAAGTTCCAGCTCCACAAGGCACAAAACAGAATGAAACAAATGGCTGACAAATTAAGGATTGAAAGACAGTTTTCAGTAGGAGATATGGTCTTTTTGAAGCTTAAACCTTATAGACAACGTTCACTTTACAGCAGCAAAATTTGGAAACTTAGTCCTAAGTATGCGGGTCCCTTTGTCATTTTAGAGCGAGTGGGGGAGGTGGCCTACCGTTTACAGTTACCAGCTACAGCCAAAATACATCCAGTGTTCCATGTTTCTATGCTTAAAAGGAGTAAAGGTACTCAGGCGGCATCTACTTCACTACCTGTCATGGATGAAGATGGCCAACTTATTCTCAAACCAGTGGCAATTTTAGCTAGACGAATCGCAAAGAAAAACAATTCAGCCATCACTCAATTACTCATACAGTGGTCACATTTGCCAGAGTCAGAAGCAACCTGGGAGGATTACAAGGATATTACTACTGCATTTCCAGAGCTTAAGTCTTGGGGTCAAGACTTATTAAAAGGGGGGAGTATTGTTATGATTGCTCAAGATAAAAGAGAGACTAAAGGCGCCATTAACAAGTAAAAGACGCAGATCAAACATTTCACTTTCAAACAACGCATTCTCACTTAAAAGTGCAATTCAAAAGCAAAAACGTAAAGAAGAAGGGGAGCAGTTGGACGTAGGGTTTAAAAGGGAAATTGCTGACATGGGACTTGTTTTTTTAAATTAGGATTTATAATATTTTAAGAGTTGAGAGTTAGTTATGGTTGCAGAGAATATGTCAGAGTATTTTGCTTATAAGGAGGAGGGAGATCATTTTGTAAAACCAACTTGAGAATTATTCAGTAAAATTCATCTTTGTTGCATTTTCTTTCTCTGCATTCATATTCTTGCTGCATTTTACTTCTTTCTTTTGCATATCCAATTTTGACTTCTTATCTTCTAAGTTGTATCAGTGAGTTTATGATTTAGCTCAATTCAATAGGATTGAGCCGAATCATAACATTATCTTGCACTGATTCTCAGTCAAGGACCATGTTTTATTAAATTCGTTGTGCACGTGATTCAATAAATAACAATTGGGAAATTCAACCATCCAATTTGTTGTGCGTGCTTTCCACAATTTATTTGCACTTGGCTCTGCATTTTGCTGCCTACTAATTTGAAGAAGGATTTACTTGCCAATTTAGTTAAGGAATTTTACATCAATCTGCAGATTTGCAGAATTTGAAGAAATTCTTCAAATCTGCAAATCTGCAGATTTGAAGAATTTCTTCAAATTCTGCAAATCTGCAGATTTGCACAAAACACACACACACACACACACATATATATATACATATATATATATATATTTAATATATATTAATTTGAAGATTTGAAGATTTGAAGAACCCTTCAAATCTTCAAATCTGCAGATTTGCACAAAACACACACACATACACACATATATAATATATATATTTATATATATATATATATATATTATATATATAATATATATATATATATATGTTAATTAGTATATATTTGTAAGGATTAGGGATTTTGGGGGAAGATAAGGAAATAGAGTATCAGGGATTAGGGATTTGGGGGAAAGAAATGTGTTGGGGAAGAAGATGAAAATAAAAGAAAAATAAAAATAAAAAGTTAAATAAAAATTATAATATAAAATAATAGAAACAATATAAAAAATTAAAATTAATATTAGTGTAAATATTTTTAATAGGCAAGGATATTTTGGTCCTTACATAATTTTTTACAGGCAAAAATATTCGAGGGAGGCGGTAGTTATCTTTTTAGAAATGACAAGGGGGTAAGTTGATAATTTTTTTTTCATAGGGAGGGTGGAGTGATAATAACGTATATCACCGGGGGGTTGGGTGTAATTTACCCTATCTCTATAAAGCTTATTAATTATATATATGAACTAAAGTAAATTATATATTCGGCCTTCTTAACTGCTGTTCTTGACTCTTTTTGTGTTGAATTGTGGTGAAGAAATGATTCATTTCCCTTTGATAATGAAAGAGCAATTTGTCCCACATAGGAAGAATTTTGTAAAGGGCCATCCCTTTTCCTATAAAAAGGGATCCACCCTTTAGTTGTTTGATATCCCTAAGCCTCTCATCTTTGGCTATTCTTCTTTTCTCCTCTATAGTTTTGTATATTTCACTTTTGGTCCTTTCTTTTGTTTAGTGAAATATTTTGGTGGGGTCCGAGGACGTAGGCTAAATTAGCCGAACCTCGTTATATTTGGTGTTCTTTATTTGGTGCTATTCTTCAAGTAGCCATTGTTAGTTATAGTTGTAGTGTTATATTGTGCTATTAAATTCGTCTAGTTAATTCTGTCGAGGAGGTTGGGTTTTAAGCGCGACCGTTGTGACGCCTCCAATCTTTCCTGGGAATTAAATCTAATGTGGTTTTCTAGTACAATATTTCCCTCGCTATTTCTATATTTGGTGGAATATGACTCTGAGTTCCACAACAAGTGGTATCAGAGCTCGGGTATTCTGAGTATGCTCTGTGGTCGCAGTTTAATCTGATCTTCCACATCAGAAAAGTTTTCTCGGGCTATTTGGCTTCCGCATTTGGAGGGCTATTGAAGAATAATTTGTAACCAAAAATGGAAGTTACCTCAAAAGCATTGTCGTCGTCCATTTGGACGAAAACCACTGTGGCGAATACACGATTGGCAGTGGAGTCTTTTGATGACACAAGTCATTTTGGTATGTGGCAAAGCGAAGTTGTAGACGCACTCTTTCAACAAGGTCTATACTTAGCTATTGAAGAAAAGAAACCAAATGATATAGAGGAAAAAGAACGAAAATTTGGATGAGAAGGATTTGGCTCTGATGTTGCTGGGATCCCTTCCTGAGGAGTTTGAGTTTCTTGAAACCACTCTACTTCACGGGAAGGCTGCTGCTGTATCTCTTAGTGATAGGAGTCATTTTTACGTGTTATTAAGTCCCTTTGCGTTTATGTTTTAGGTTCATTTATCGCTTGATTTTGTCACTTGTGTGTTTAATTCGTGCATTAAGTGATTTCAAGCCTTAAATGGATACAATCGAAGAACGGGCTGAAAAAGGATGTATAAAACAAGTTTAGGCCAAGATGTTTCACACCTCTACGACGAAACAAGCAAGAAACAAGCTGGAGTTAGCCAAAATCATATTTTAGTACCATTTCCGCACACCTGGGTGCCAAATCAGAAACAATCTCCACGTTGGAACGCCATTTGGATAAATTTAGAGACCGAATTTGATGACGTGTCCTTCTACAAAGTTTTAGATCTATGTCTTATCTTTACATGGGGACTTGATTCATCCAATTCGGAGGTCTGTGGAGAAGTTTATGAATAAAACACTATCCCTGCGCTGGAAAATACGAAAGTGGCAGCTCCCATTCTTAGTAAGTGGAAAACAAGAGAATGGTAGTTCACATTCTTGGTAGGAGGAAAGTAAGAGAATGGTAGGTGGAAAATAAGAGAATGGTAGCTCACATTCTTGGTAGGAGGAAAGTAAGAGAATGGTAGGTGGAAAACAAGAGAATGGTAGTTCACATTCTTGGTAGATGGAAAGCAAGAGAATGGTAGGTGGAAAGAAAAGAGAATGGAAGGACATGTTCTTGGTAGGTGGATTTTTTTTCTATAAAAGGAGGATTGGAGGTCATCCTACAAACACACTTGAAAACACATTCCCCATTGGGGGAGCCTAAACACATCCTATCATCATCTTCATCATCCTTAGATTAGTTATGAATATTATTAAGAACCTCTGAAGGTGAAGAAATCAAGAAGCATGGAAGAGATGAAGATCGAAGTTCAACCATCAAAAATACGAGGGAGTTTCTTCGATTTAGATTTATTTTTGTCTATGAATATGAATCTTAATTTAAGTTCCTATCTTTTATCTTTTATGATGAAATAGATTCTTCGAACTAAGGCCATGTTGAGGCTAAATTATGATAATTGAGTTATAAATTGTGTTTTTCATATTAATTCTATTGTTGCTTTGTGTCTTGATCTTGTTTGAATGCATCATATGCTTAGCTACCATATGCATGATTTATTGCTTAAATTATTCATTCGAGAGAAGGTAATTTAAGGTGCAAAGAGGATCATCACATAATCCGTAAAAAATAGGGAATTGCCCCTAGAGATAGGTAGAGATTCCCGGGTGCAGTTAGCCGAATTAATCCGGGGAAATTCTAGAACTTGAATGCATGATTGTTGGTTAGATTCTCGGATAGACATATCTAGAGAACCATCAATTAATCATAGGATTATTACAGCCGAGACATCGGGTAGTAATTATTTAAGGTTTTTTCCACCAAAGCAACATTAGTCTAATAATATGAGAACATGTTTATAATGAAAATTGATTAATTTATGTCAACACATGTGTCTTAGTTGCTCTCTTCCATAGCTATCTTGATTTCGACATCTTGTTTCTTATATCTTACTTTCATAATATTTTAGTTAATTCTTGTTTTAGTTTAAGTTCTTCAATTGCTTTAAAATCATAAACTAAAATACAAGTCCTTGAGGTTCGACAACCCAGACTTTATTGTCCACTTTATTACTACACACGACCAGTCCACTTGCTGTTTAATACACGTAAGGATTTTTCGTGTCACTTAGCGAAGTGTGTGTTGCCCTATACAGTTATGAACTGAGAAGGACAAGCAAGTTTGTTCAGGCGGAGATGCAGAAGTTTTGTTCATCAGAGGTCGTTCACAAAACAAAAGGAGTGAAATACTCCAAATTGGAGTTTTGTGAACTTTGTGTTCGTGGGAAACAGACAAGGGTTAAATTTGGAACAGCAATCCATAATACTGATGGTATCTTGGATTATGTTCATTCGGATGTGTGGGTCCCTCAAAAAATGAGTTCTTTGGGAGGGAAGCACTAGTTTGTAACCTTTGTTGATGATTTTTCCCGGAAAGTTTGGGTGTATACGATGAAGACAAAGGATGAAGTGTTTGAGGTATTCCTCAATTGGAAAAAGATGGTGGAAACTCAGACTGATAAAAAGATCAAACGTCTCCGTACAGACAATGGTGGAGAATTTAGGAGTGGTCCATTTCAGAAATTTTGTGAGGATGAAGGTATTGTCAGACACTTCACTGTCAGACATACACCACAACAGAACGGAGTGGCAGAACGCATGAATCGGACTTTGCTGGAGAAAGTTCGGTGTTTGTTATCCAATGCTGGGTTGGGTAAAGAATTTTGGGCTGAGGCTGTGACATATGCGTGTCATCTCGTTAATCGTCTACCATCTACTGCTATTGATGGAAAAACACCATTTGAAAAATGGTTTGGAAAGCCTGCTGCTGATTATGATTCCTTACATGTGTTTGGTTCCGCTGCATTTTATCATGTTAAGGAATCAAAGTTGGATCCTAGAGCAAAGAAAGCTGTGTTCATGGGGATCACCTCTGGTATAAAAGGCTATCGCCTTTGGTGTCCAGAAATAAAGAAAATAATCTTTAGCAGGGATGTCACCTTTGATGAATCTACCGTGTTGGAAAAGGTGAATGCAGAACAGCAGGATGGTACTCCCAAACAGGTGGAGTTTGAAAAGTTTGTTGTCCCAGCAGATCAAGAAACTCTTGATCATTCTCCTACGGTAGAAGGAGATTTTGAAGAAGAGGAAGTTCAACCCCAAGAACTTCCACAGCAATTTGAATCAATTGCAACTAGCAAGCCAAAGAGGACAATCAGAAAGCCTGCTCGCTTTGATGATATGGTGGCTTGTGCATCTGCAATTGCCGCTAATGATGTTCCTACCACTTATATTGAAGCAATCAAAGGACCAGAGAAAGATAAGTGGAGGATTGCCATGAGTGAAGAAATGCAGTCCCTTCATAAGAATCAAACATGGGAACTGGCCAGTCTCCCGAAGGGAAAGAAGGCAATTGGATGCAAATGGGTATTTGCAAAGAAAGATGGATTTCTTCCTAGCCAAGGTGATGTTCGCTACAAAGCCAGATTGGTGGCCAAAGGTTACGCTCAGAAGGAGGGCATTGATTATAATGAGGTGTTTTCTCCAGTTGTACAACACTCCTCCATTAGAATTTTGTTGGCTTTGGTAGCACAGTTGGATTTTGAACTAGTTCAGTTGGATGTAAAAACTGCATTTTTACATGGAGACTTGGAAGAGGAAATCTATATGACTCAGCCAGAAGGATTCAAAGTTGCTGAAAATGAAAATTTGGTTTGTAAACTTCAAAAATCGTTGTACGGATTGAAGCAATCTTCGAGGCAGTAGTACAAGCGATTTGACAAGTTTATGATGGGAATTGGGTACACAAGAAGCAAATACGATCATTGTGTGTATTTGCACAAGCTACAAGATGGATCCTTCATATATCTTCTTCTGTATGTTGATGATATGTTGATTGCCTCCCCGAGTCTAATAGAAATTGAGAAGTTGAAGACTCATTTGAAAAGGGAGTTCGAGATGAAGGATCTAGGTGAGGCGAAGAAGATTCTCGGCATGGAGATTTTCAGAGATAGAAAATTGAGGAGGCTTTGTTTGACTCAGAAACAATATCTGAGTAGGATGTTGAGGCGTTTTGGCATTGATAAAAAGTCAAAACCAGTTAGTACTCCGCTTGCTCCTCATTTTAAGCTTAACGCCGCTTTGTCACCGAAATCTGATGCAGAAGGGGAATACATGTCAAAAGTACCGTATGCAAATGTTGTTAGTAGCTTGATGTATGCTATGGTGTGTACGAGGCCTGATATTTCCCAAGCAGTGGGGGTTGTGAGCAGGTATATGAATGATCCTGGAAAGGAACATTGGAAAATTTGAAGATTGGCTTTGGTGACCCCGTTTGACGAGGAGATTGAAGATTTTGGAAATTCGCCAAGGTGGAGATTTGTTGAATTGTGGTGAAGAAATGACTCATTTCCCTTTGATAATGAAAGAGCAATTTGTCCCACATAAGAAGAATTTTGTAAAGGGTCATCCATTTTCCTATAAAAAGGGATCCACCCTTTAGTTGTTTGATATCCCTAAGCCTCTCATCTTTGGCTATTCTTCTTTTCTCCTCTATAGTTTTGTATATTTCACTTTTGGTCCTTTCTTTGCTCTAGTGAAATATTTTGGTGGGGTCCGAGGACGTAGGCTAAATTAGCCGAACCTCGTTATATTTGGTGTTCTTTATTTTGTGTTATTCTTCAAGTAGCCATTGTTAGTTATAGTTGTAGTGTTATATTGTGCTATTAAATTCGTCTAGTTAATTCTGTCGAGGAAGTTGGACTTTAAGCGCGACCGTTGTGACGCCTCCAATCTTTCCTGGGAATTAAATCTAGTGTGGTTTTCTAGTACAATATTTCCCTCGCTATTTCTATATTTGGTGGAATATGACTCTGAGTTCCACAATATTTTGGGCCCATAATTATACTAAATTAATACAAAAGATTTAACAGTTTTCAGAAGTATATTCATGGGAGTAACATTTTCCCCTAATATTAGGTCATGTATAAGCGTATCGTATTTCAGAATTTCTGGGTTTTTCACTCACATATATAGAAGAGTGTATGATATGTCGTTTAACGTCTCATTCATACTGACGTATATAGTGACCTCAAAGGCTCCACCAAAGCTGAACCATGCCACGACGAAACAACACTCCTATTCCTTTATTATTAAATTAAATTAAAAATTCGCTTCATCTATTTCGATTTTGAATAATTAAGTTCAAGCATGACCTTACGTAACGTAAGTGATGATGCATAAACATTGTTACTTAGCTTTTGATAATCAACTTCGATTTGAGGGGATATGTAAGAATGAAGCTCCAAACTTTTTCAATTAATTACAAAATCTATTGAATTTGAATTCCAAGTATATGTAAGTATTTGTCTTTTTTAATAATATATAGTTTCTCATTTTAATTATGTGATTGATATATATTAACTGTAATGAATGATAAGATTCGCCAAAACCCAAATAACTTAAACAGTATGGTACAATATCAAAAAAATTACATTTTTCGTCTCATAACTTTGTTCAAGTTCAATTTTAGTCTTATTCGTTATGGATTTCTCACATTAATCTTATAACTTTCAAAATATCTCATATTTAGTCACAACCGAAGTTTCCTTTTAAAATTTAACGGTCAACATCGTTAGTCAACCTTTTACCGGGTTTTTTCGGAAAATTTTGTGCGTGAGTGGCATGTAATATTGAATAGAAATATCGTGATATTGAATATAATTAGTATGTGGGTGCATTCATGCACAAATTCTCCCCCGAAAAATCGGTCAAAAGGTTCACTAACGGAGTTGACCATTAAATTTTGGATGAAAACTTCGGTTGGAACTAAATATGAGATATTTTGAAAATTATAAACTAAATATGAAAAATTAGTAACGAATAGGACCACAAATAAACTTGAGCAAAGTCATGAGACGAAACAATATCACATTCACACAACTCTAAATTTCAATGCAATGACTGTTTCCTCAAAAAGAAGTCGCAAAGCTGAAAAGGGCCTAAACCAAACTAGCCCATATACTACTCGCCGCCCAAGCTTGTGGTTGGTTCTCTATATAAATAAAATTAGGAATCCCCACAATTAAAACATTAATTTTTAGCCTCTTAAAATTCAATTAATCAGTTCCAAACTATGTCAAGTTTCAATATTGGCCTGGCTGAAGCATTATTATTATTATTTATTTATTTTTGGTACAGGATGCTAAGAGGAAATTGTACAAGGATAAAACGACAAAAACCGAAGAAACTATTTTGGCTTGTAAAGAAGCTATTTATGAAGATGAGAAATTAAATGGAAGAGCTATCCTTTCCCTTCCCCTTCTGGTAGTTGCTTCTCTATGGTTTCTCACAAAATTCATCCTTCCGCCCGTGCTCCCTCTGCCTCCGACGAGGCTAAGAAATAAGTTAATATACCAAATGGTATTTAAAATGTATCTATCTTATAATACTCATATTTATGTATTCTGTATTTTTGTGTGATGAACTTTGTTAATTTTATGTGATCATATAAGATTTTCTATTGCTGTTTTTTTTTTTTGTCTATGTAATGAAATTGCTAGTTTTAAATTGACCAGACGACTTGTTTTCGATAGTTTTTTTTGGTATTCTGTAGCCCAAATTAGGAATCAGCTTTCAAAGCTGTGAGAGTGGAAAAGTCTAGTCCGATTATGAAGAATAAAACGATGTATATAAGTCATTTAACTTTTATGGTTCCGTTTTTTAAAGCAAATCTTGAAACCAAAACCGAATGGATGATGTAGGAAAATTAAGAATTAAGATGCATGGATATGAAAGGACATGTGTACGAACCTGTAAAATAATAACTTGGGTTTATACCCAAGAGCAGACATTTTGATGCGTAAGTCAACGCATCGGATATGTTTCTTATTTAGTGGCTCTCGAGAATCTGACCCCTGGGATGATCTTTTCCATCACATGTATATATGATGGTGGACCTCTCACATGTATATTTATTTATGTGGGGATGAAAATCACCTGAGAGTTGGACTCTCGGGAGCCACTAAGTATCACCCCTTCGGATATGGTGATTGTGAAAGTTAAAGATATTGAGATTTTATCAATACTCGGAGTCTGGGTATCATACGTATATGACTTAGGAACTATGATACATGGATACAAGTACGATATAACACGGATACGAAATATGACAAATTTCAAAATATTAGGATACGATACGTTGAAGATACCTCCATATATATGCATGTATACTACTTAGAAATAAATTTGATTCAATAGATTCATTGACATAAATAAACTTTTATCTTGTTCCTTTGATTTCTTTGTCATTTGTTTAACTTTTATGTTTTGTTTTTCATAAAAGACCAAAAATTCTATCTATTTTTCTATTTTAGCATAAAAAGTATTGTATAATATTTTTAAAACTACTCCAGCTGGTATCCGAAGTGTGTTGGATGCGGTATCTAGAATTTTTTATTTTTTTATTTTTGGACACTTTAAAAATGTTCCAAATACGGTAATTGAGAGTATCCGTACTAGATATGAGTACGATACAAACAAGATATTGTACTTAATTATTTTTAGGAGTATCTGTGCATCATAATTTAACACCTTGGTATTATATCTTAATTTCGAGAAAGTACTCCATCAAGGATTATGGCCTCTACTCCAGTTATAGTCGGACTAGAAGACATTAGCCAATAGCCGCATATTAGACCTCAATTTTAGCCAATTGACTTAATTATTTGTTGTACACTTGGCAAGTTCTATTGATGCCAAAGTTATTCCTCATCAGAACCGAATACCGGAATTCGTTATTTAAAAAAAAAACTAGTAATTTTTTGGTCCAGTTTTCAGTTTAGGTTTTTTCTTTTTTTTTAAAAAAAAAGAGAGAATAGGGAATATCATTTGGCTAATTCAGCCAAAATCACATTCACAATGTCTTTGGGGATATTCAAAGCATCCCCAAAACTAGAAAACAAAGCTCCGCTCGCAAGGCAATGCGCAACAACATTATTAGTACGACGAATAAAATTAAAATTAACCGAATTAAACAAGGACAAAAAAGAACGAATATCCAAAGCCAAAGTTCCCACAAAGGAAAGATCCTCCGATGGTGAAATAATTTTCTGGATGAGGGCCAAGCAGTTTCCCTCTATCAAAACACGACTCCATCTATGCATATGAGCCAATCGAATCGCCTCGCGACATGCCATCGCCTCGCAAACCTCCGTTGTGGACCCAAAAGGGCAGAATACTCGATGCCAAGCTAGTACTTGTCCATCCGAATCGCGATCCACGACTCCAATCCTCGTGCTCGTCTGGTTGACAAAATTTGCTCCATCAAAATTCAGTTCATCCGGGGGTCCCCAACGAGCCTCCACCTTTCCTCCATTGCTGATATGGGGGCTACTTCAGCTTCATGATAAGCTGCTACGAACGTGCGAATCATTGTGACTAAAGTTTCAGCCGGGATATTTTTGTTTTCTATTACATTTTGGTTTCAATGAAACCAAAGAAACCATGCCATCGTCAAAAATGAAGAGAACTCGTCTTTTTCCAGCTTAGCGTGGCAATAGCGAAACCAAGATTCAACCGACTCACTTCCTTCACTAATATACCGAGACGGAAGCTCCATCAAAGCCCATAGAAAATGGGCATCTGGCAATGAAGGAGCACATGGAAAAGATCCTCACTCTTTAAATCACACAACTGACACCCCCTATAGACATCCACCTTTCATTTCAAGGGATTAGCATTGCATGGGAGGGCCTCCTTACAAGATTTCCATGCAAAAACCCTAACCTTAGGTGGAACCTTAACCTGCCATATAAATTGCCACGAAAGAGATACAAGTTTCGATACACTTGAAAAGAGAATAAGAGAGCTTTTAGGAAGAAAATTAGGGGAAATAGAAAGATAAAAAAAAAAGAAATAATTGAATGTTGAGTTGGACAATGATTGGGCCTCTCTCTTCTGCACGTTCTCACCAAAATTGTGCCTCCACCTTTTAGGGTTACCTCCCGTTCCTCCTCGGCGTAGTTTAGGTTGGTTGGTCTCCTCCTCCCTCTACCACCGACTGCTCTTCTCCAAAATGGGTCTTCCCTCCTCCACACCATTCCAAAGAAAATTTAAGTTTCACCAACCAATACCATACAACCACCACAAATGCTGCCAAACCACCTCGCGATTGCCAGCATCTCCAACTCCTTTCACAACTCAGGGAAAGCCTAGATGTAAGAGCTCAATGCAAGGTACATCAGTCCAGATCTCCATTGTGCCGAAGGAACATCTATGGAAATATGAGGGGATTAAACCACCAGCCTACAATCATGACCTCAACTCCAGATCTGGTGATGGACATCCTAATCGAGCACTGTCTACTCTTGGAGAGGAAACAAAGTCCATCGGTTGTCTCTTCTCTTTTTGAAGGTGGCTCAGGAAGTAAGAGTCAAGGACATGGGCTATCCTTTACTAGTTTTTTCTAGTTCTTGATTAGCCCCCAGTTTTCTTTACATGTTTGATTATGTTTTCTCTTTCTTCTTTATGTGTTTTGTTTAATGTTTGTTGTTTTTCATGTCTTTGTTGGGGTTCTTTTGTTGTCTGTGGTGCATTTCCTTTCAAGAATCAAGATGACAATTCTAAAATTATTATTCTTCATATTCTTGATTTTAATGCTTTTTGGTGGTTTTGTGATTCAGAAAGAAATGCTATTGCTCTTTCAGTGGAGACTGAGAGTATTAATGTCCAAGATCATATCATGTCATCTTTTGGGCACAAGATTTGTATACAGAGATCTTTGGTTTGGAAGAGTCAATGGGGCCGTATTCTTCATCTAGATGAGGCTTATGTTACTTATCAAAGAATTCCCTTTTGGAAACCCTTGGAACGTGAAGATTGTTTCAGCTTTGGTCTAAACCATTGTTCCAAACCTGGTCGTGATCGTGGTCTTGGTCGTGTTGGTGGTGTTCTTTTGCTTCCATCCATAGATCTCTATATTTGTAGTGCCAATTGTCATGTTTTGAGTGTCATAGATGGATTCTTCCCCAACCCCTTTGTTCTCGTCCCTCTTTGTCAAAAGAATCCGTCTTATTTTTTGTATTTTGGGTGTTTGCCCATTGCTATTATATGAATTTTAATGATAAAAAAAAAAGGGCAGCCACATCAGAAGTGAAAATTAAGTAACCCAATTTTGGGTAGTATATAACATTTAAAAAAATTTACATTCTTTAGAGAAATTAATTAGGAAAGAGAATCAATAATTAAGAAGAGAGAATTGTTTGATCCTTTCAATTTTTTTTTGAATAAAAGCATCAAGAAAGAAAAGCTGCAAACTAACAAGGCATTGATTGATGAAAGGGCAAAACAGAAATTAACTAAAATTTGCTCTGACATTAGGGATTGTGCTCTTACATTATCAGCCGCCCAATAAAATACACCAAGAACAATTACACATAAAGAAATAGTCAAATAAGCATTGATTTTATTAAACAAAAGAATAATAATGATAGAAGCAGTTAGTACTGAATTTGAAATTGAATGGTCCTTTAAATTTCTTGCATCTTAATTTTGAAATTGAAATTGGGATGGTGCTTGAAATTTCTTGCATCTCAATTTTGTCTTCTAAAATTGTACATCAGAACATCCTTCTGAATCTGTTTTGGGGGTTTAAAATTTTGTAGCTACTTTGTTTTCTGGTTTAATGCAAGTATTTTTCTTATCAAAGAATTAAAAAAAGCAAAGAAATTACTATTTTTTAACATACATATAAATACACAAATTATATGAGTATTACATCTTTAATTAGAATACAAAAAAAGTTAAAAAAGATTTTCCTTTGAAGATTTAATATTCACTTTGTACAATTTTATTCTTGTGTAATAGTATATGTTTTACACCATTATGTAGCGCAGATACATATTATTTAGACAAAAAGAAAATATTATATTAATCCATTAAAAAATAAAATAGGATGGAAAAAAAAATATGTTACGAACAAAGATTTAATTAATTATTAAAATACATATTTATCTTATAACTTATTAAGCTTTTATTTGAAAGGGTGCTAAAGTCATTTTTGTTAGAGAAAGAAATAAAACTAGAACTCTCATAGTAATTTGTGGAGCTCCAATATTAATTTCCTAAAAAATGTCCTATAAATAAATGTTTGTTTTTTTATTTTTTGGGGAAATTTCGACTAACTGAAAAACAAACAGAAATTACCAAGATTAATTAGACTCTTAATCGAACTGAACTTATGGGTTCGGTTTTTCCGTTAATTAATTTGTAGAACCAAATTTTGGTTCGGACCGAATTAACACATTTACATAAAAAAATCCAGGGGTAATCTTGGAATTTTATTAGAAGAAGCTGATTTAAATTACTTTTATTTTGTTGCAGACATTCTCCTTGTTTTCTCTTTTCGCTTGTATTTATAAATCATACGAAATCTTCTATTATAAAATGATGTTGTATTCTGTATTATATATCATAGCTGCACGACAGGTGTATATAATTCATATTAAATAAATATTCAAGAAAATATTTTATACATATGGCGTTCACCATATTAAATTTATATTTAAAAAAAAAAATTATACACATGACGTTCATATATGAAGTGCATAGGAGAAAACAACACGATTTTCAATAAGAGATCCAAACTGTAAATAAACACCATCAGGTGTTGATTTTTTCTAATTTTAATACTTCCCCATAACTAATTCTGGTTGTGAACACTCCCTAAGTAACATCTGCAACGTAACTTGTTCAAATTATTTAGTCGGTGGGATACAATTATTGATTAGCTGAAACAGGGATACAACTCAAACAAGTAAACCGATCATATGTGACTGATGATCAAGTGAGAAATTGACAAAGAGCATGGTTGAAGTGGGATGAGATTGACAAAAAATCATATTGCCTACCCCAATCAAGCCATTTCAAATAATGTCTTGATTTCCCTGCCAGAATGCACGTGCTAGGTGACCACCCATGATGCTAGATGAGTTTGAAGTTCAATAATCTTTCAATGGGAAAAGAAAACGGCCTCAAATGGAACTCAATTCCATTTTCCATTTTTTCATAATATCCCATCCAATCGGGGCCTACAATTCTACATTCTCTATAGGGTTTTACCAAATGCAACAATGTCTTTTGGGTAGGAGAATTCTATAGTGAATCGAGAGTATTACTCCCAGGTCACTATCTAACATATATTCATAAGTGGTGGGATAATTTTCACAGGGTGAGTGGTGATGAAAACCACCCCACCACTTGTGAATATGTGGTGGATAGTGGACCGAGAGCAATATTCTCGATCCACCATAAATTTTCCCTTTTGGGTAGCGGGGTGGGGGGCTTCTATTGCAAACCTCTTTCATCGTATGCCTCCCCCTCTCATTTTTCTTCAAAGGTCTTTTATATATATAAAAATCAAAAGATTTGCAAGTAATGTTAACAACTGGTGGGGGAACAAAAGTTTCGGGAATATTCCAAGAGCAAATTTCAAAAACAATTGGTGCGAGAACAAATGTTTCAGGAATTTTCAAAGAGCAAATTTCAATAGCGAAAAAATAGGCAAATGACTGAATGAGTTTCCTTCTTTGTAAATGTGGATGAATGACATTCAAAATGTTGAGAATCATTACAAATGTAAGCACTCATTACGGCCCAACTTCCTTCCTTGCTTCAGGTCTTCCAAACAACAAATGTGAGCACTAGCACTCGAATCAAGAATCCACGAAGTGGAAAAAATGGTCATAGAATAGTTAGTATCAAAAATATAAAGTTCCATACCTTGTGCGCCTTGGTCCATGTTAGGACAGTTCCTTCTCCAGTGGCCCAGTTCACCGTAGTGTAGTCATCTGTCTGTTTTCTTGGGCCCCTTCTTCTTATACTTCACAGAAGTATTTCCTTTGTTCTTATCGACACCACCCTGAGCTCAAAGCCCTCCAGACTGCTTCTTAGATTTCTTCTTCTTATTCTTAGCCTTTTTGGCCCTGGAGAGATAACCAAGGCAGTTTCTTTTCCCTTGGGCTTCGACTGAGATTGTGCAGTTATTAATTTGTTCATTTGTCCAGCTAAGTTGCATTCAATCTCATTACAGTTGAAGTTCATGACAAATTGGGAAAAGAAATCAGGAAGAGACTAGAAAATGAGATCAGTTTGGAGTTGCGGGTTCATTGTAAAATCAAGAGTCTCCAATCTCTCGATCCGCGAGATCATCTTGAGGAAATGATCCCCAACTTTGTATCCTTTTCTCATTTTGGCTCTGAAGAGCTCTTTAGATATTTCATATCTTGCAGTACAACTGTGCTCACCGTAGAGCTCGACCAAGTGCGCTAGGATGGCCCTAGCTATAGTCATCTTCTCGTGGGATCTCTGGAGCTCATTTGTCATTGACCTCAGCATGTACCCATGCACTCGGACGTTGTTCTTGACCCATTTTTCATGGGCTTGGACTTCTGCCTCATTGGCACGTGTTCTAGTAGGAGGAGCTGGGATGTCCGTGTCCAACACATACCCCAGTGATTCCATATTGAGGACTATCCTCAAATTCCTTAGCCAGTCCACATAATTGGGTCCGGTAAGAGTATTTTTTTCAAGTGAAATAGAGAGGGGGTTGATTGTCATTGTGAGAGATATATAATTTAACAACTGCAGAAAAATAAACCAGATTAAATTAGACGCATGTAATTAAAACTTTTCAAGTTAAATCAAGGACTTAAATTTAAACTTGGCTCCCACTATATTTTTCGAGATCCACACTCCCACTATAAAAATTGGAAGTAATCATTGTTCATTACTTCGTAGTGGAGATTGATTTCTTTAATTGATTCAGTGGATGACAACCCTTCGACGATATTTAATCCACTAATCCATTAAAGTGATGCCTAACATCAATCTAACTTACTAGATGTTTCAATCTTGTTTTCCCATTATCCACAATACCGCAATCCTTTAACGATATATAGGTATTTGGACTATCTAAATTTATTCCGGCTAACTCCTTTTTAATCTAACATTTGAATTTCACTTTGCAACCCTTTAACGGTATTTGGGGTGAAATATGTTTCGATTAAGGCATCAAATGCACTTTATAAAATTTTAAATCATATCTAATTATATGACCCCCACTTACTGGGACGATGCCATACATTAGATACAATTTTAAATTCTATTAAGTTTAGTGGAGGGAGAGGACACCTAGTGCCCTTTACTAACTTAGTATCAATTTATATTGGGAGAATTGTGATTTTTCAAAAAATTAATTTTGGTCTCACTTTGCACATTAAACCAATTTGTAAAGCGCGGTAATATACATGATATATTGGTACGTGTCAAATGCACCAAAATATAATTACTGTTCTCACAAGAATTTGTAGTACTCGTAAGTCCAGGTCGAACCCTAGAGATTGGTTGATCAAAATAATATTCAATGGGGAGGTTTGTTTGATGAATTAATAATGACAGGAATTAAATAGGAAGTTCAATAAATGTAAAGCATCGATTCAAGGATAGTTCGTTCTTCAATTCAAGTTGATCATAGACACCTAAAATACTATCTATTCTTTGATTACTTAGCCAAGAACATAAATAACCAGCTATTTATATCCCTATTAACTTCCGTATATCATTAACCAAAGCCCAGCACCCGATTAAATTCTTATTATCAACTGACTCGGTATTAAGCAATCCTAATCATGTTAATAATAGCATAACGAATTAGAAGCGACTAAGGATAAACAATAGTTTAAGCAAGCGCCAACTATTTAATTTACTCTAATGTTTCCCTTAGGTTATCAACGAAAATTGGGATCCTAATCATGAAAACCTAATTGCTACATGCACAAATCAAACATAACAATTACGGATTATGAAGATTTGTTGGCAATAGATTGTAATAGATAATCAACTAATTTGCACCTTAGATTATTATCTAAACAAGCATGAACATTAAGAATAAGAAACAAAAGATAATCAAACCGTAGATAGATAGATGAAGCTCCGTGTCTCACAACATGTGAATCAAAATGAACTCCCTTGAATCGAAATAAAAACTTAGCTACTCATAATTGTAAGCATAAAACTTGAAAATACTATTTTTCTAACTCTCTTCTCTTTGTTTTCTTCTTGTTTTTGTTGTTCTTCTTTAACTCTTGCAAGACATATATATAGGCAATGAAAAGATGACATAATCATAGAGAGAATATATTCTCTCTTCCTTTATCAAGACTTGGAGAATATATTCTTCCCTTTAACATCAAAGCATGGAGAATATATTCTTCCCTTTAACATCAAAGCATGGAGAATATATTCTTCTCTTTAACATCAAAGCATGGAGAATATATTCTTCCCTTTACATTCTGATTTGTCACCTCTAATTCATCGAATCTGACTTTGACTCCTTCTAGACATTTGTAGCTTTATGTGTTAGCTTTCATTTCCAACTGGCCTTGACTGAATCCAAGACACATAACTCTAGTTATGAATTTTTCACCAAAGCTGCGCATTCCAGTCCAGTCCAGAACAGAAATCTTCATTAAATTCTTCAACACTTTCGAGCCCTTTAACTTTGAGTTAGGCTCTGAATTTCTTTTCCACTCCGCAAAGTTACTACACTGGCATTCTCTCTAGGATTTATGATTGTTTGGGAGGGTAATTTGCCCGAACCTTGAGCTTCCATCTTGCTCATCGAAGTTGCTAACTGACTTATCTGTTTCTCTAAATTTTGGATGCTGTTTCTTATTTCCTGTTGAAATTGTTGGGTATTGTTAGTGAGAGCTTTAACAATTTCATCTAAAGCCATACCTGAATTCAAAGATTGATTCGTTTGATGTTGCTGTCGAGGCTGGAAAGAATTTTGATAACGATTTTGTCCAACTTGATTTCCATAACTGAGATTGGGGTGATCTCGCCAGCCTGGATTGTATGAATTGGAATAAGGATCGTACTTTCTTTGTTGCTGACCTGGGAATCCTCCAATGGCATTGGCTTGCTGGTTCGTTTCTTCTTGCAATGTAGGACACGCATCAGTGGGGTGTCCTGTAACTGAACAAATATCACATACCTTCGCTACTTGCATATTTCCTACTGACATCTGACGAACTAATGACGTTAACTCAGAAATTTGATGCTCAAGGTTAGATGTACTTACCTCATTAACTGCTTTAGGTGTGTGGTCCAACCTCATGCCAAATTGCTGTGAATTTGCCGCCATATTGGAAATCAAATTTCTGGCAGCTGTGGGGGTTTTATCTACTAACGCTCCTCCACTCGCTGCATCAATCATGTTCCTGTCCATATACAGTAAGCCTTCATAAAAATATTGAATTAACAATTGCTCACTTATTTGGTGGTGGGGGCAGCTTGCACACAACTTCTTAAAACGCTCCCAGTATTCGTATAATGACTCTTCATTGTACTGCCTTATGCCACAAATTTCTTTCCTTATGTTGGCAGCCCTTGAAGTTGGGAAGTACTTTTCCAAAAACAGCCTCTTCACTTCATTCCATGTTGTTATCGTCCCCGACGGTAAATAATAGAGCTAATCTTTTGCATCATCAGCTAAGGAGAATGGAAAAGCTCTCAATTTAATCTGCTCCTCGAACACTCCAGTTGGTCTCATGCTTGAACAAACAACATGGAACTCCTTCAGATGTTTATTTGGATCAATTTCCTGGCTCTTAGAGGTCATAAAACACAAAAACTAACAAGGTAAAGTATAGAAATATCGAAAACAAATAAAAATAAAACTTAAAAACCGACTGAAAACACAAAAACGCAAAAAAACAACTAGTAAATGATGGAATTTGGGCCCGCGAGGGTGGTGCTCAGCATACTAAAGTATGCTGAGTTGTTTTTAAAACGATGTTTCCTTCAAGATTGATATAGAGTTCGTGGCCAAATTCGAAAAACAGTGTTTTTTTTTTCAATGCACAAACTAGTCAATAAAACTTAAAACTAAGAAATATATAAATCTAACAGCCTATATATATTACAATAATAATTAGAATAAAATAAAATTTTGACCGAAAACCAATCCCCGGCAACGGCGCCAAAATTTGGTACGTGTCGAATGCACCAAAATATAATTACTGTTCTCACAAGAATTTGTAGTACTCGTAAGTCCAGGTCCAACCCTAGAGATTGGTTGATCAAAATAATATTCAATGGGGAGGTTTGTTTGATGAATTAATAATGACAGGAATTAAATAGGAAGTTCAATAAATGTAAAGCATCGATTCAAGGATAGTTCGTTCTTCAATTCAAGTTGATCATAGACACCTAAAATACTATCTATTCTTTGATTACTTAGCCAAGAACATAAATAACCAGCTATTTATATCCCTATTAACTTCCGTATATCATTAACCAAAGCCCAGCACCTGGTTAAATTCTTATTATCAACTGACTCGGTATTAAGCAATCCTAATCATGTTAATAATAGCATAACGAATTAGAAGCGACTAAGGATAAACAATAGTTTAAGCAAGCGCCAACTATTTAATTTACTCTAATGCTTCCCTTAGGTTATCAACGAAAATTGGAATCCTAATCATGAAAACCTAATTGCTACATGCACAAATCAAACATAACAATTACGGATTATGAAGATTTGTTAGCAATAGATTGTAATAGATAATCAACTAATGTGCACCTTAGATTATTATCTAAACAAGCATGAACATTAAGAATAAGAAACAAAAGATAATCAAACCGTAGATAGATAGATGAAGCTCCGTGTCTCACAACATGTGAATCAAAATGAACTCCCTTGAATCGAAATAAAAACTTAGCTACTCATAATTGTAAGCATAAAACTTGAAAACACTATTTTTCTAACTCTCTTCTCTTTGTTTTCTTCTTGTTTTTGTTGTTCTTCTTCAACTCTTGCAAGACATATATATAGGCAATGAAAAGATGACATAATCATAGAGAGAATATATTCTCTCTTCCTTTATCAAGACATGGAGAATATATTCTTCCCTTTAACATCAAAGCATGGAGAATATATTCTTCCCTTTAACATCAAAGCATGGAGAATATATTCTTCCCTTTAACATCAAAGCATGGAGAATATATTCTTCCCTTTACATTCTGATTTGTCACCTCTAATTCATCGAATCTGACTTTGACTCCTTCTAGACATTTGTAGCTTTATGTGTTAGCTTTCATTTCCAACTGGCCTTGACTGAATTCAAGACACATAACTCTAGTTATGAATTTTTCACCAAAGCTGCGCATTCCAGTCCAGTCCAGAACAGAAATCTTCATTAAATTCTTCAACACTTTCGAGCCCTTTAACTTCCGAACTGGGTCTGGACTTCTTCATAAGAAATATAGGCCTTTGTCTTAGCTTTCCAACTAGATAAAATTCAATAGAAACTAATGTCTGCATCTCCAGATATATTAATATTTCCGAAACATCGCCAAATCTGTCATTTTGATTGAAATTGATATTTTGCACTTCAACTCTTGCCCAAATCACAAAATGAGATAAAATCAGTTCCAATGGCCATATAATCACAATAAAATGCTAAAGATAGAGGTAATAAAATATATAAATATTGCACTTATCATATATACAACTAATATAACATCCTTTAGCACTTCTAAAAAGCTAACAACACACACAACCATGGACTTTTTTAGAGGATCCAAGCCAATGGATCATCAAATAAAATAAAAGGCGAAAGGAAAACTAATCTAATCTTCATGGGTCTCCAAGTATCCACCGTCTTCAAAAAGCCTATTCTATTACAAGATATTTAAGCAACTTATACATAAAATCTAGTAAATAAATTGGGCTCAAAACGGCCTTACAACCCATGAAAATAAAATACAAACCCAAAGCCTAAGTCCATCGAAGGTGTCACCATCACATAATACATGCTCGCATTAAAGTAAAGCAAATAGGTTGATGATTATTAATTTGAACTATTCCAACTAATTAGCGCCTTGTTTAATTTTAATATTTCATACATTCATAATTTTAATCAAAATCAAATAGCATAACTAAATGACTTAGACATATTTAAATTCCAAATTTATTATGTCTACCTTTGATTAAAATAATTAGTCCAACTAATTAAATAAATATAAATTAAAATTTTCATGCAATGTCATAATTTGAAGCAACCCCATTTAGGAAGAGAATAAAATAATATTTAAATAAATAATTAATCATAATTCTTCAAGAAAAATAATTAATTAATTCAAATTTAAATATTTTTATTTCAATAAATACTATATGGGCTTGATTTCATCAAACCCAAGTCACCATCCATTTGGCCCACTTAGATTTAACAAATTTAACCCATAATCAATTTATCTAATTTTTAATAAAGCTAGTTTCGGGCTTATCAAATTAAATTTGGTCATCATCCTCTTGACCAATCCAATTAATCAAAATAGCCCAAAACCCAAATAGTAAAATTAGACCCAGGCACAACAACCCGCCCCGTCTTTCATTATCTTTCCTTCGGCCCGACCCGATGAATATGCCCGTGCGCCAGGCCCACCCGACGGCCAAGCCACATGACGTGTGGCTCTTGGGGACCCAATGCCCAACATCGAGTCTTCTGGGCGCCCGTTGTTAGGTATATGCCCTAGATGCCAATGAGGACAAATAGATTGTCTAGGGTATTCAATTATGTTGTACAAACTTATAATTAATAAACGGCAATTGTTATTCAGTTCATGTAAATCTTTATGGCATCAAATAAGTATTGAACAAACAGTCCTTGTGTATCGAGGTTGATTCTTCGCCCTTTATGGAATAAAGATGTGGCACGGGGAGCGTCTTATTCCTAATCACTAAAATGGGGGTTCGCAATTCGAGAAATCTTAATTGGGCATTAAGATTCGATTTGTATGACACGTATTCTGACAAGGAGTGCTAGTCGAACACTATGAGATAGCGAGACACGTGTCATAGATATATCAATGGAATTGATGTATTCGAGCACGACTCGCAGTAATTCGATCACATGGGTATTTACTCTGTGACTGTCAATGATTGGATTACTGACCATGATAGTATGCGTGGGCTTTAGACCTGAGGGTTCATGAGCAATGTGCTTGTGCTGTTGAATCTGTTACTAGAGTAGTTAGGCCCAATTCAACTATTGGTGGGGTCGACCTCGAAGTGCGATTTCAATGAGTCAAGTAGCAGTTGTTCAGCAATTGCCAAGATGGGATTCATTATCTCGATAGTAAACGAGAACATGTCATCACGAACCTTGATTACGACTACCATATGTGTATAAACTCTTCACCGACGTGACCCGATCAAGTAAGAGCTATGGTACGTCAAAAACATATAACTTGATGTTGTACTCAGTAATCATAACAATGTGAAATTACCAAATTACCCTAAGTGACCATCACTAGTTTAGTTTATTCCCTTTGGCCAAAGACTTTGTAATTTCTATAGCTTATAATCGTACAAGTCACATACTCCTTTACTGTCAAGACGGTGAATCCCATATTGGCAGTTATCTTATAACGTCGAATGCACCATGTGTATCACACTTCGAGGTCTACCCCACCTATCAGGTGATAGGGGTCTAACTACTCTGATAACATGTCCAATACTACAACCACATCATAAATAACTCCTCAGGTCTAAAGCTCACACATATTATCGCAATCTTAATCCTAATCATTGACTATCAAAGAGTAAATACCCATGTGATTGGATTAATGCCAGTCGAGTTCAAATATGTTAATTCCATTAATCATATTCATGACACCAGCTCTCACTATCTAATTAGTGTACGACTGTCACTTCCTTATCAAAGAAGGTGTCATACGAGTTCAATTTTAATGCCCAATTAAAATTTCTTAATCGCGAACTCCTGGTTTAAGAGATTAAGTACTTGACTATTCCAGCGCCTCCTCTTTTCCATAAGAGGTGGAAAGTCTATTTTCAAATCCCATGGACTTATTTGTTCAATACATTTAAATGCCATTAGATTTATAGAACAAAATAAAAACTTTTATTCTATAAATAGAAACATAATGTTTGTACAAATAACTTATCAAAGCCCCACTCAATCTAATTCCTCATAGGCATTGAGGGCATACACCTAACACCAGAAGGGATAGAAAGTATCGGTGCAGTTCCAAACGATTTTTCAACTCCTGAAAACTCTGTTCACAGGCATCAGACCACTCAAACTTAATTTTCTTCCATGTTAACCTGGTGAAAGGGCCTGCAATATGTGATAATCCCTCCACAAATCTTCTATATTATTCATTGGATTGCCCCAATTAACTACAACTTCCACCTTCTATGAGTCCACTGATATGCCATCCTTTGATACTACATGGCCATGAAAAGTCACATTATCCAACCAAAACTCGCATTTATTGAGTTTGGCATAAAGTTGTTGTTCCCTCAGAGGCTATAGAACCACTCGCAAATGATTTTCATGTTCTTTGGTGTTCTTTGAATACACGAGGATGTCATCGATGAACACTACAATGAACTGATCAAGGAATGGGTTGAAGACTACATTCATCAGATCCATGAATGATGCCGATGCATTTGTTAATCTGAATGGTAACATGAGAAATTCATAATGTCCATATCTTGTTGCAAAAGCTGTTTTTGGGACATCTTCAGGCCTAATCCTCAACTGGTGGCATCCCGAACGAAGGTCAATCTTTGAGAAATGCTAGCTTCATGCAACTGATCAAATAGATCTTCAATTCTTGGAAGGGGTAGTTGTTCTTCAATGTAACCTTATTTATTTCTCTGTAGTCAATGCACAACTTGAAAGTCCCATCCTTTTTCTTTACAAATAAAACTGGTGCACCCCGAGGTGATACACTAGGCCTTATGATCCCCTTATCCAACATATCTTGTAATTGATCCTTCAGTTCTTTGAGCTCTACCAGTGCCATTCTATATGAAGACTTTGATGTAGGAACGGATCTAGGTATAAGATCTATTGAGAACTCCACTTCTCTCTTTGGTGGTAAGCCTAGCAGTTCATTAGGAAAGACATCTGGAAATTCATTTACTATAGGGATGTCCTCAAATTTTATCTCATCCTTCTCAGTATCGGTAAAATATGCTACATATCCATCACACCCTTTCATTAAAAGACGTCCATCCTGTAAGGCTGAAATAATGAAGGTGGTTCGACAATCTTAGCTCCTTGAAAGAAAAATCCAGATTCACCCGAAATTTGAAACTTTACCTGCTTTTGAAAATTATCAAGTGTAGCATGGTATGCTGCAAGACAATCCATGCCTAAAATCACATCGAAATCGTGGATATCTAGTACTACCACGTAAGCTAACAAGTCCCTATCTCCCACATGGATAGCACAAGATCTATATACTGAGTTAAAAATAACAGATTCTCCTGTTGGTGTGGTTACGTACAATTCAGTGTCTAAGAGCTCAATATTTTTATTTAACGAACTAACAAAAGTAGGGGATATAAATGAATGTGTAGCTCCAGGATCAAATAGTACATATGCCAATTCAGAAAGTATAGGTTCGTAGTGGTTTGACTATGTTAGTCCTTGACCAAGACAATATAATAATTCATTTAGAAAGGAGTTTCTCAATTCATTAAACACTAGTTAAAACACTCTTGAATTAAAAAGACAGAACTTTTTAAGGATCTGGCCAATAAGGATTTGTAGTTCTATTATGAAATTACTTGATGCAAAAATTTCACTTGCATGACATGCGTGATTGGGA
The DNA here is from genome assembly GCA_019426215.1 of Buddleja alternifolia. Classification (NCBI taxonomy): domain Eukaryota; kingdom Viridiplantae; phylum Streptophyta; class Magnoliopsida; order Lamiales; family Scrophulariaceae; genus Buddleja; species Buddleja alternifolia. Next base: position 10,011,966 of record CM033397.1, on the reverse strand, counting down.
AGGTTCACTCTGAATGACCTACATCCTGGTCGCCAAGATAGTTAGTTAGAATCTTTTCTTTGATTTGTGGGTATCTTATATTTAATGAGATTAATTAATTAGATGTTTAATTAATCGAGATAATTTAATTATCCAAATTAAATTACAAATATTGTGAGTCCACTACTAGTATGTTGGTGAACCTAGAGGGTCACCATAAGACTTGGACAAATTCATTTTTTAACTAAGGAAATTTAATTCAAAGTATTGAATTTAATACATTGATTAATTAATCAACTAGGACTGTTTATTTATTTAATAGTTGGATAAGTTGATTGGATCAATTTAATTAAGTCCAAAAAAATATTTGAAAAAAGTCTAGAAAATATTTAATTGATTGAGAAGCCAAATTAATTGGAAGAGGCTTTTAATAAATCTAGTATGGTGGATTGATTATTAAAAGGCTATTTTTTATAAAATTAGGAGAAAAACAATTAAAAGATTTTAATTGATTTTTCTTCTAGAAGGAGGTAAATTCTCTTGCAGAGAAGGTATTATTGCAATTAAGAGAATTGGATCTCCACTAAGAATTTATCTTTTAGGAAGAGCCCGACAAGAAAAACAATTAAAGTAGATTTATACACTTCTACATCGAAACTAGCTTGTAGGATCAATTCTATATGAAAACTACTTTTAATTTGGAAGAGTTCTACTGGGAAATTAAACGTAGAGATTGTAAGAACCTAGTCCTATGATTAGGACCATAGCCAAAAAAATTGTCCCCCTCCCCTCCCCCTACATAGTATTCTTGAGTTTTTGATTAATCATCAAGAATTTTGAATTCAAGAATACAACTTTATACTTCGAGAAGTACCTAGCTTTAACCTAATTCCATATACTATCCCTTAGAGTTAGAATCATCGTTTATAGATCGACCTAACTGAGGATTATAGACAAGTGTATATCTGGGGTGCGGATCAACTTTAGAGGAGAAACATTTGAGTTTCTAAACTGAAACAAATTTGGGAAGGGGGAACTGAAGAAGGAGGTCAAGATATCAAGAAGAAGGAGAATACATCGAGTCCTTGATTTTCTTGAATTGCAAGAGAATGAGCAATTTTTGAAGACATCGATTTTTGGAGAAAAATCGAGTCTGGCATAATTCCAATTATATTTTAGTACCTGTTTATAGATTCGCAGTCGAATAATCATGATAGATCCCGTATAATTGAAATGCTTCGCATGTTTAAATTCTAGAAAGTAGCATTTTAGTTTCCGCTATGCTAGTCGGGGATAATCACACCGCTTCCAAAAATATGTTGATGGTATAGTCAAACTTGCATTATATTTTCACATTCCTATCAATTCGAGTTATCTTATAATTAAATAAATACTTTTATAGTTCTTTTTTGGATATGTATAAATGTAAGATAACCATATAGTTTGTAATTATAAAATTATTCTACCTGATTGAAATGTTCATATAAAATAAGAAGTGGATGCCATGTGTCGATATTTTGGTGAAACATTCCATTTTATTTATTCAAAATATGGATTTGATGACGGAGTGCACAATCGATGGGTAAGATACACATTCTTTTAATGTCAGAGGTAAAGTCATTTTTGTTTAAGGCCAGTAGGTTAAGTGCACACATTTTAAAATATCTACGTATCTCTGATAGAATATTAATTGAACATTCCATCAGGGGTAATCTACACACACACACCTGAAATCAAGTAGAAGAACGATTCATCTCTCAAAGAACAAAGACAGTCACATGGAGCAGATGCGTTGTTTCTCGCTCAAAATGAGGAGGTTGGTAATGGTGGCACTCGTAGTCATACTAACGTAGAGGGCAAGGAAGGTTTGAGAGTAGTTCAGACATTTTAAGTGGGCAAGGCAGGACCTATTTTATAAATTTAATACTTAAGTAGAGGTTGCGGACCAAATATTTGTATCTAGGGACTGAATCTCAAAATTCAAAATGAGTTGAGGAATTTTTGGCATCTTTACCTATTTTATGAACATGTTTTTTTCTCAAAATCTGGGCAAGTAAAATGAAAGAAAATGACATGAACAGTAGTAGTCTGGAGTAGATCTGGCACGTGAAGTCAACACCAGGGTCGCTTCAAAAGACAAAACTCTCCTCATCAGGTCTTTAAAATCCTGCCAAAGAAAATCAAGACCCAGGGGTTTCGTTGTAATCTCTCATACATTTCCAAAGAAAGTATAAAAAGCAAAAGCTGTAAAGCACCAAAAATGTAACAACCAAAGATCAAAATAAAATTACAGCAATTTCCCTCCTTTTCATCTCATTCATTAATCAAGGATTCAAAAGCAGAAAGAAGTTGTAATTTGTGGCATTTTGAATTCTGATGGAAACTTGAGATTGTATTTAGAGCCCACCGCCACAATCTGACAGTGTTAGTATTTGTTGACACTCTTCCTTCTTCAACTTCTCTTCTCCACAAAGATTCCTCTCTCTCTCTCTCTCTCTGTCTTTTTACTTGCATTTTAAGCTGCCCACCTCAGATCCATGATTAGGTACTAATAAGAGAACTTCCTTCCACACATCTAAAGTGTTTTTCTTTTTGATTATATTATTGATATGTTTATGAAAATGATGTGTCAGCTCTTTCAAGTGTGAGATGTTACTCACATTCATTCATTCATTCCAATTAGGTGAAGAGTTTTCGATTATTAAACTGTGTAAATAGTGAGTTCATGTTTTGTAAAATAATTGTAGAATGCCACTGTAGCTACTCTATGTTTACTGTTTATTTTCAATCAATCATCTTTTTTTGTTTGTTAAGAGACTTTCGGAGCTGAATTTTGATTTAATGGAATCCCATTTTTAAGATTCTCTCTTTTTGGTTGGGTTTTTGATTGAATCGTTGGTTGTCCATGAATATATCTTACCTTGTGGGGTTCAATGTTTTGTTTTCTTAATGACTTTGCTTAAAGTTTCTTTCTTTCTTTATGTTTAGTAACTAAATCTATTTAAGAAGCAATTGGAGATCCCTCATTATGTTTCAACAAAAGGTGCTTCCTGCTTTTAGCTTCATTTTATGCATATAAACTTATAATGTTTTTCTTTTGTTTCTATGAAATGAGATTCTCTTTCTGCATATTTTCAAGATCTGTGCTTTCCCTTTTTCTTTGACCCCTATTACTACAGTTATTTCTTCCTGCAAGTTTAATACTACTTCAATTGATCTGCTTCAGTTGCAGTTACTCCCATTTGACGATAAATGGAAATATTACCTCAATTTATGTCAATGACCGAGCAGGATTCTAGTCCTGAGAAAATGGTTTCTCAAATCATAATTGAGTTTATTCATTTTGGAATTCATATTAGTTTGTGTGCTTAATAGAGGAAATTCTTATTGTTACTTGTGCTTCGGATTTACTCTACTTGACTGGTCTTCTTTTTGCCTCTTGCCATTACTAATGTTTCCATTGATTTGACTTTCAATTTTTAATATTTATTCAGCATTGTCTCTAAATGTCTAATATGCATTGCAGGAGATGTTTGTGTTGCAGTTTTGCATTATGCTGAAGGAAATCTGAATGTCAGTTTTAGCAGAGGATGCTTAGACAACGTGTGAAATAATGTCGAGGATTTCCAAGTGGAAGCTTGAGAAGACTAAAGTTAAAGTGGTCTTCCGGCTCCAATTTCATGCCTCACATGTATGGTTTCTCCAAGATTCTTTTACTTTTGTTTAAGTTTGACTAAATTTTTTAAGATCGCTTTCGGTAAATACTTTTGCTTCCACACTAGTAATCTGATCAATTAATTCTATCATTAGGTTGAGGATGGTCCATGATTTTTTGTTCACATATTTTTAAAATTATTACATTGACAGTACTCTAATCTAGACGTTCTCCACAAATGCAAATAAGCTTTGGGCTATGTATCTATTTATCTCAACGCTTCATATTGAAATGGCAGACTTTTACTTAGCATGGCTTCTGAGTATATGAATACATAAAATAAGTATTAGCACAGAAACACTTAAAAATGATGATAGTGAGACTTCATTTCTCTCTTACCCTTCATCATTGCTTTCAACCACCAGATTAGGTAAATATAGAGCATTTCAAATTTGCATGAGTGCAATTAATGCAACTATTTTATGCCATAATTAAGGCATGGAATAAAGTGCTGATGGATTAGGAGATGATATGTAGTATTGCCAATGTGGATGCTCTATATCAAGATCATTGAAATGCTAAACTCTTAGGTGGCAACTGGTGAAATGAATTAACAAAACTCTATGATTTTGTATATTAGAATAAAACAAATGTAAATATAAAATATAGTTGTTAGTAAGTAGAGATATATTTTTGCTAGTTGGTTTATAGGTCTTGTCTCGTAAGTTAATAATAAGATCCTAATTCTTGCCCCAATCACGGGTATATTTTTGCATATTTATTGTTTTATCATTGTTGCTTTTTTCTAATGTTGTTTTCCATCTACCAAGTGCAAGTACAACGTAAAAGCCGAAACTTGTGTTGCATTCCTTTTATTATTTCTGAGTTGCACGTAGAATTAGATTCGTACTAATTCCATTCAGTTCCCATTTCATTCTGTTTCTAAGTCCAATATAATCGTGCCTTGATAAATTCTTTGTGCCAACCACCTTATAGTGTGATATATGGTTATGAATTTTAGGCTGCAAGAACATCTGTGACAAACCAGGTCCATTTTGCTTGAAATGAGGGAAAAAGTTTCAAATCTTTAACTATCTTAATTCTTTTCTATCATACATGTCTGAGTATTTGAATCCCCTAGTATATATATTTAACTGGCTGTCCGAAATAGTCATTTTAGTGCTAGTCCATTTCTCGCCTATAATGACGAATGTCTTTACAGTTGGTTTAATTGGTGAATTTAGATTGGATGAGCCACTTTGAATAAAGACTTTAATAAGTTTCATGTTAGCATAAGCCAATATGAAGGGTGGTGGGTGGTGGAAATTTTTATATGCATATTTAAATAGTGGGAATCACAAAGCTTTTTTCACTGTTTTTCAATTTTTTTCTGTAGTAGTCGGAGTAAAGGATGATACTCTGAACTATGAAATCATATGCTTAGACCCTGCTTTTGTGCAGTGAACTGACAAGATGCTTTGTGTTGATGTTTCAGATCCCACAGAGTGGATGGGATAAGTTGTTTATAACATTCATCCCTGCTGATTCTGGAAAGACATCAGCTAAGACAACCAAAGCCAATGTGAGAAATGGAACATGTAAGTGGGCTGATCCTATTTATGAAACTACGCGGCTTCTTCAAGATTCTAAAAGCAAACAATATGATGAAAAGCTCTACAAAATTGTTGTGGCCATGGTACGTTTCTCTCCTGATTGCAATTTTAGAGTTCTGTCATTGCAATTGCTTCTAAAGTCTGTCGAAAAATCTTTGTACCTCAGAAAAAAGAAACCACAAACATAATGTTGATAAAGCCTTTGATTCTCCAGTATCTCCGTTTTCTTGCTTTGCATCTGATAAGAAATTCTTATCTCGTTAACATCAGGAAGAACTATTTTTTTTTGCCCAAGAATTATTACCATTTTTTGCTACTTTCGCACACTATGATCGAGCATCTCTGATGAGAAAATAAATATCGTAAGAAAAGAGATACCAGTTAACGTTTCAAAACTTGAAAAATGTATAACTTCTGCAGTGCTGCTGGATTTTACAGCATGATCTAGTTTCGGACTATGGAAGATCTTGATATTACTTTACATATTCAATAATTTTGGTTGTTACCTTGATTAAATCAATGCTTTGTCCAGATTTATGGCTGTTAAGTAATTTGATATTTCAAATTCAAATTTAATATATAGATTTCTCAACTCAATTGCATTGTTCCAGGGATCCTCACGGGCTAGTATCCTTGGTGAGGCTACTATCAACCTTGCAGATTATGTCGATGCTGTAAAGCCTTCTGCGGTTTCACTTCCTCTTCATGGATGCAGTTTTGGTACTATATTACATGTGAGGAAACATGAACTTTGCTTTACACATTTTTACAGCATATGGACTAATGCTATATGAGCCAGTTGATCTTCCACAACTTTGTTATTCCTAGCTAAAGCATCCATCTTCAAATTAAATGTTTCCCTAGACTCGTATAGGGGTTTCACTCTCATTTTTAAATGATAAGACAGCCTCACATACACTCTCTCCTTAGTTTTGTGCAATTTGAAACGTGAAATAAGAAATCCCATCTGTGGCACAGTAAATGCGGAGATAGTATAGCAGAATCATGAATAACGAATAATTGATGAAAATTGAATAGGATTTGTCCTTTCGCTTGTTAAACCTAATTCTGATACCCTGTTGAATCAGTGTGAGCTGCTCAGCTAATAGCGTAATGGGTCTCCAACTCTAAAATAGGGTGAAGAACCCTTCCTTCCTACCCTACAACTAGTGGTCAGTCAGTTCGGTTCATGGGGGGCAATGCTGCTTTTTCTTTAGTTGCTTCTTTTTCGTGCTGTTGTTATAAATCCAATTTTTCTTATTCATTTTGAAGTGGTCATAATAGTATAAAAGTTTATTTGGTAGGACTCTCATTTGAAGCAAATCTTTACTCCTGTAAAGTGCTCACTGTGATATTATTTTATGTATTTCATTGGATCAGTTGTTTCCCTGTAAAATGTTGAAGACATAGTAAGGTAATAGTTGACGATAATGCATGTGGTAGCCAGTTAAAATAAAACGTCCTAATTTGTCTTTTGTTCTATTTTATCCATTTTTCACTTCTTTTTGTCATCCTTTTGTGATTCTGTATTGCCTTGTTGCTTTTCTTTTGATATCTTATATAAGCTGCTTTGCTCTTGAATATTCTATAAAGTGTTTAATTCTTTGTTCAGTCTCTTGATCGACTGCATTTCTGTTTTCCAGATTACTATCCAGCTCCTGACATCAAAAACTGGATTTAGGTACTAACACCATTATTCTGAATGCTGACCTCGATTTTTTGTACAATCATCTTAAAATAAGTTTATTCCTTGCAGGGAATTTGAGCAGCAGAGAGAACTCAGAGAAGGGGGATTACAATCAATGGTTGATTGCCATGACCATAATTCCTCTGGCAAAATACCATATCCTGAAGAGGTCACCATTGATCAGATTAATAAGGTCTCACTATTTCTCTATCCATCTGAAAGAGGTTATGGTGGGCTATGAATTATGTGTTAGACTTTCTACTTAGTAGGACCTGTCAAAATGCGCATAAACCATGAATTTATCAGAAAAATATGTCAACTTGATTAATGGTTGGGTGTGGAGTAAGTAATTCTGAGTGGAAACATAGTGTCTCCTCCGATGCCTGTCTTACCGCATATTTGACATTTTTTTCTGAAATGACACTGTTTTATGAATCAATGAATTTAAACGGCCTTGCTGTTTGGTGATTGATTTTGTGGTTAATTACACTAGCTAACCCTCTTATATAGTGTACTTAGAGCTCAATCCGCGGGCTTGTTTTGGGCATTTTGGGCTCATAACAGACACCCATCTTATAATAAAAACTTGCATTGACCCCCTTTGACTAACAGCTGTTAGTCGAGCGTGATGGAAAGTGTGTGTAAAATGACAATCTTACCCTTATTTAAAAAAAATAATAAAGAAAAAAGTTAAGTACACCGACTACCCTACTTATTTAGTATAATTACAGTCTAGCCCCGCTCATGTTGAGCATATAATAGAGACAACCCTCATAATAAAACCTTATATTCACCCCTAAGCCTAACTATCGTTAGTCAAATGTGATATTACTCCTGGATTTATAGAAATCTGGTATTTGTTTTCATTTTCTGAAAAATTGGTTTCAGTTCAATTTGTATTGTGTTCCATTTGTCGTACAATATTGTACCAAATACAAAATTGCATTTTTATATAATTTTTATTGATAATTTTATCTTTCAATAATATTTGGCTCCTTAATGCTTTAATTTTCTCTTTTATTTTTTTCAAAAAATTGTTTACTGGTATGCCTAAACAATAATAAAAATAAATTCTGTAAAAAGATATAACCGAATCAAAACAATCAACATGGTATATAATATGTTATTTTCGCCCACATTTGATACGATTTTACCTGGTATATTACCCTAACTGGTTAGTTAAATTCATTTAAATTGTCTCAGACTAGCAAAAATTTGAAGTTGCACTTCATTATCAAGATGTCACAAGTTTGTTACGAAGTCATGTATTTAAAACATTGAAAGTTACAATCACATCCTCTTTATTTTGAAAAAATTACATTCAGCCTCTCAGGTCTGTTTGGTCAAAAAGTAGTTGACTGGGGAAGCCAAAATCTAAAAACTACTTTTTGATGACGTCAACAAATTCCATTCGTTAGTTTTCTTACAAAAAGGGACGATTGTAAGGTTTTATTATAAGAGGGGTGTTTGTTATGTGCCCAAAACAAGTGTGTCGAACTGTAATTACACTAAATAAGGGTTAATTAGTGTTATTACCCCTTGATTTTGATTTAATCATTGCAAATTTGAATATAAACTTAGCCTAAGAATTTTAGCCTGGTCAACAAATTTTTGGTAAAAATACCTTCTATTGCAGATAGTTCCTAACAACTAATTATAGTATATAATATTTTTGTTCTATCTCTGTCTTGTACAGGTCAGTGCAAGAATTAATTTCAAAGCAGATGCTAATGAGCTCTCTTCAGTTGAGGAAGAGGTGAACCTGAATGAAGAATATGCAGACTCAGCTGCTGGATTTGACAACTCATCCAATACTTCTGGAAGTTTATATGCTGAGAAGCATGAGACTTTCAGCACACATGAGATTGATAGCCTCAAAAGTACAACTTCTGGTGATGTACACATGGTTTCTCATGGTGAAAGTCCAAATACAGAGAAAGGAGATCTGTCTGCCAATTCCATGGATAATGAGTTAGCAATGGCCCGTGAGGAGAACAATCAACTTAGAGGAAGCTTGGAATTAGCTGAATCATCTCTTTTCAACCTTAAGCTTGAGGTAGCCTCTTTGCACAGCATGACAGATGAATTAGGTACTGAAACACAAAAGTTCTCTCATTTACTTGCTGCTGAAGTATCTACGTCTCAACATTTGGCAAAAGAGGTCTCTGTCATGAAATTAGAGTGTTTTAGGTTGAAGGATGATATAATCAAGCTCAAAGATTTGAAATTTAGCCCTCAAATTCCTATTATGGAAACAAGTGACAATCAAGTTGATCACTTAGTTCGGAATATGCAACTTCAATTTTTAAAGGGAATTGCTCTAGTGGAGGGCAAGATCAGAGAACTTCAAAACAAGGCATATGTTGTCCCTCTTGGTGGAGATGCTAAACATATTTACTTAGAGTTGGAAACATTACTCAATTTTGTGATGGATTTTAAACTTGAATATGGGCTCCCGTCGGAAAGAACCAATACGAAGGAGATCAGAGAAGTGAGCACAGTTAATGAAGAACAATTTGTTGTATCTGGCAATGGGCTAGGCTTGGATTTGTGTCAGCCTGAAAGTATTCTTCTAAGTATAACCTCTCCAGTTTCTGAGGTAGTTAACCCTGCCAATGTTATTGATGCAATGAAAGGCCAAATATTTGATCTTGTAAGGGAGTTGGACGATGCAAAAGTTGAAAAAGAAGGTCTTATAAGAAAAATGGATCAAATGGAATGTTATTATGAAGCCCTTATTCATGAACTTGAAGAAAATCAGAAGCGAATGTTGGGAGAGCTTCAGCACCTCAGAAACGAGCACTCTACTTGTTTGTACACTTTATCTTCCAGCAGAGCAGAAATCGAGTCAGTGCATTTAGATATGAACGAGCAAATGTCAAGATTTGTGGATGAGAGAAATGATTTGGAAGCCATTAACAAGGAGCTTGAGAAAAGGGCTACAACTTCAGAAGCTGCACTTAGAAGAGCCCGCTTAAATTACTCTATTGCAGTTGATAAATTACAAAAGGACCTTGAGCTGCTTTCGTCACAGGTTATGTCCATGTTTGAGACTAATGAAAACCTCATTAAGCAAGCTTTACCTTCACAACCTCACTTGATAAGAGATCAGGATCCACAAGATTATGCTACAATATTATCAACGGCTCAGAATCAAAATTTATGTTTGAGGAAGAGGTCGGTGGGTGGAGATATTCTTTTGGAAGACTTGAAGAGATCCTTCTGCATGCAGGAAGAGCTTTATCAAAAGGTTGAACAAGAACTTATTGAAATGTATTCTGTAAACTTGGGCTTGGATATATACTCAAAAGCATTGCAAGAATCCTTTTGTGAAGCTAATGATGAGATGGGAATCATGAAGGACAAAATAGGTGAACTTATGGAGGAGTTGAAACTTTCGACCGCTTCTCAAAATAAGTTGCTGGTAAGGTTGCAGAAGGCTACAGATGATATTCACACGCTTAGTGAGTTCAAATCTAGTAGCATTTCCCAATGTAGTGATATGGCTCTGCAAAATCAACTTTTAGAAGATAAATTAGTGAGCATTTCCGAGAAAAACGATCTTCTTCTTCAAAAGCTGAAAGACTTGGAAGGCACTATGATGGGATATAGAAGTGAGAACGCAGAGCTATCTTATTCATTGGAACAGGAAGCATTTGAAAATGAGAAACTCCAAAATGAAATCTCAATTTTAAAGGAAAAATTGACTATTCTTGAAGGTGAATCAGATAAATTGCTTTCCTTTAAGGAAAATCTTGAAGAAAATATCAGTTTTGCGCAAGATAAGGTCGCCAAACTTTTGGCATCTTACAGTAAACAATTTTGTCCCTTGGCTAATTCTCGAAGTCTCAATTTGGAGAGCATTGGTATAAAAGATGCCATTTTGCAGTTGGAAGAAATCCAGCATAATGCAAGCTCCAAAATTTCTGAACTGATGGAAGAGAACCGAAATATTGAAAGTGAGAGAATAATTGCTGAAGTGTCCTTAAGCACTGCCAAATCAGAAAATCTGGCGATGAAGCAGAAGTTTAAAAGTGAAATACAAGATATGGTGACTAAATTGGATTTGTCCAATGCCATCGTGGAAAATCTTCAAGTTGAACTTGAATCAGTAGCTAATAAGCTCCACCTCAGTTCTGAAATTGAAGAGAAACATTCCGAGCAGAATGAAGTACTTTTAGCTGATCTTGCTCTTTTGGAAGAACAGATGGAGGAACTGACATGTAAAGATGGTCTCCTGGATCAAGAGATCTCGGGATTGGACACTTTGGCAGAAGAACTTGGGAGGAGTAAACTAACCATTACAGAGCTAATAAATGACAAGCAAGAACTCACTATGTGCTTAGAGGATAAAACTGAGGAATCGATCAAGCTTTCATGTGAGATTAGTAGTCTGAATGAAAATTTGAGAAATTTGCATGATCAGTTGCATAAGGAAAATCTTAAAGAAGATATCAGTTTTGTGCAAGATAAGTTGGTGAATCTTTTGGAATCTTACAATATGCAATTTTATCCCTCGGCTGATTCTCGGAGTCTCAATTTGGAGAGCATGGGAATAAAAGATGCCATCTTGCAGTTGGAAGAGATCCAGCGTAATGCATGTTTCAAAATTTCTCAACTGATGGAAGAGAACCGAAATCTTGAAAGTGAGAGAGTCGTTGCTGAAGTGTCCTTAAGCACTGCCAGATCAGAAATTCTTGCAGTGAAGCAGAAGTTCAAAGGTGACATACAAGAAATGGTGGCTAAAGTAGATTTATCCAATGCCCTTGTTGAAAAACTTCAAGTGGAACTTGAATCAGTGGCTAATAAACTCCACCTCAGTTCTGAAATCGAAGAGAAACATGCTGAGCAGAACAAAGTACTTTTGGCTGATGTTGCTCTTTTGGAAGATCAGATGCATGAACTGACATGTGAAGATGGTCCCCTTGCTCATGACATCTCGGGCGTGGACGCTTTGGCAGAAGAACTTTGGACGAGTAAATTAACCATTACTGAGCTAATACATGACAAGCAAGAACTCACCGTATGCTTAAAGGATAAAAATGAGGAATCGATGAAGCTTTCATGTGAGATTATTTGTCTGAATGAAAATTTGAGAAATTTGCATGATGAGTTGCACAAGGAAAAGGGTTGCAAAGATGAACTGGAGGGAAAAGTTAGAGATCTTACTTCTCACTTGAACAGGGATCAGGATAAATTGCTTGATTTTGAACAGCAAAAAGCTGAAGTCATGCATGTTAAAGAACTGGCATCAGATCTTGAATTGGAGAAATCAAGACTTTCTCATCTTTCGGATCAGCAAAAATTGTTCATAGAAAATCTTAAGGAAAATAACTCCTATCAAGCTAGTAGTCTTGAAAGTCAGTTATTAGAGATGCATGACTACCCACTTGAGGCGGAGGTTAAACTTATTTATGTTGCAAACCAGTATGAAGCCATCGTTAAGGAACTTCAGTCGAAACTTATGTCATCGGAGGTGTCTCTTGGGGAGCTTCAGAAAAGGTATCATGATATAGAGGCTATGTTGAACAACTGTCTTGAAAGAGAGGCCCAATGGAATGAGGAAAAAGCTGACTTGTTGACAAGTCTTAGAAGCATGAAATCTGAATTAGAAGCCTCCAATGCTCAAAATAAGCTTCTTTCAGATTCCAACAATGATATAAGTGATCAACTTGACGAATGCCATAGGAAGCTGAAACTGATGGAAACGAACCTTTCGTTGGATAAAAATTTGCAAGCTTCTGAGGTGGAACAACTAAAAATCATGATGATAGATGCTGAGCAGGAAATCAATTACTTGATTGTTTCAAAAGAGGAACTGGAAATTTCAGTAATAGTTCTCAAAGGAAAAGTGGATGAACAGTCTGCTGATGTAACATTGCTAGAGGAGTATAAAGATGAACTGATGAGGCTTCGATCACAGTGCACTGAACTTTCACATAAGCTCTCTGAACAGGTTTTGAAAACTGAAGAATTTAAGAACTTATCTACTCATTTGAAGGAACTTAAAGACAAGGCTGAAGCTGAATATCTTGTAGCTCGTGAAAAACGAGAACCTGTAGTACAACCAGTTGCTGCGCAAGATTCTTTGCGAATTGCATTTATTAAAGAACAGTATGAAACTAAGATCCAAGAACTCAAGCAACAGCTTTCTATATCCAAAAAGCATGGAGAAGAGATGCTTATGAAGCTGCAAGATGCCATTGATGAAATTGAAAACAGGAAAAAGTCTGAAGCTGTGAAGATGAAGAGGAACGAGGAGCTCTCAGTCAAACTCTTGGAATTGGAAGAAGAATTACAGTCAGTGCTTGTGGAGAAGCGTGAAAAAAGCAATGGTTATGACCGAATAAAGGCTGAACTGGAATGTGCATTACTGAGCCTAGAATGCTGCAAGGAAGAAAAAGAAAAGCTTGAAGCTCTTTTGCTAGAATTTGAGGCACAAAAATCTCAACTTGCTGATGAACTTACATCGATAAAGGGACAGCTCGAGATTTTGAAATCTTCTGTTTATGGTACTAAAAAGGAACACGGGAAATCGAGCCCAGATTCTGAAAATGCAGATCTGACTGAGCCTTTGCAGTTGCATAGGGTCCAGGTAATAACTTCATTGACAGTTTTCTATTGTTTTGACTTTTGACTGAGACAATATTGCCCTCAATTGTTTTAGTATGTCAACTGCCAGAGTTGAGACAACTGTTCTATTCTTACAATTGTGTGATTCAAATTGTGTTAAAAAATCTACGATGCAATATATATATATATTTTTCTAGGCATTCTTGTTTTTCCAGTTGAAGAATTGTGACTTCAGTTTTAAAGACGTAGAAGCTGCATAAGATATCCTCCAAGAAAATTCCTGACTGTTTACGAGATCGATTACATTCATAATCTCATGATCAAGGATTAGTTGTTGCACGAGGATTGGGGCAAATAATCAATCAACATATGAAGCAAGTTATATATATTCAGGCTTTTATTTTGATCAGTGGGCTCTCCGCTATGATGCTCAGCTTCCCTAAATGGCAAAGCTCTGAGACAACCTTTTCTTGTTTAAATTCATTTCACATTTTGGTTATTCTTTCCCAAGAATTATAAAAGTTATCTTTACAATATCATTATCACCTTTTCTGGAGTTTTCTCCACCGCAGACTACCTACTGGTCAAAAGAAAATAAGTCCACCATAATAATTGATTTTGTTTCTTAATTGTTTTTTTTCTTTTATGATTTTACCTCGTCAGATTTGGTAACTATTTTCCAAGAGCTCGGTTACCGTGCTCGAGCCGAGCCTGGTGATTTTTCCAGGGTTGAGCTCGTTCTCCGAACAACCAGCTCGGCTCAGCTCGCGAGCTCAAGCCGAGAGCCTGGGCTCAATTTTGCTTATATTTTGAGTTTCTTTGTTATTTTTATTAATATAATTAATAATATAGAATATAATATTTTTAAGTATAATATATTATTAATATAATTAATAATATAAAATATTAAAAATACAAAAGCTCACGAGCTGACTTGCGAGCTTCGAACAAAGGAAATCTGGCTCAGGCTCGAGCTCAAACTTGTTTTGAGCTTCGCGAGCCGACTCGGCTTGGGTTACACCCCTATTCTTGGCATCTTTATAGATTTCGGAGCTTCATTTTTCGTTTTTCATCTCCTTGGGAGTGGCTTATATCTTCTTTAGAATGAACAACTTCCTCTTTCAAATGTTCTTGGTTCCTGAATAGTTTAAGCTGTTTGACTTGCTATATAGTGGCTTTCTATCTAAACTTTCTGTCTAGCTGGTGGATTAGGGTATGATTTTTCGTGCAGTCAGTGTTAATCAAAGATACCTGTTGCCTGTATAGTTTGCAATTGTCATCCTGGACTTGAAACACTGAATTTTACTTTGCTAACAGTGGGTTTGAGCAAGATTTAGGTCGTAAACCTCTTTCATTTCACGCGTAGTTTCAAAAGTGCTTGGTTGGGCTCATATGCCACTGTGCAGTGTGTAATTTTTGGTTTACACATGGGATATGTGAGATGTCCTGGACATTCTGTTTTTATTTAAAAGATACAATTATGCTTTCTTCAGGACTTCCTTTGTCTCCCTGATTAACAAGTGTAGCAATGTCCAGAAAACATATCTGCAATCTCTTTTCATGAAATTGTTTTCCTCTTTCCCCTGAATAGTTACATTTATGAAAGGGTCTTCCACATGGTAACAATATAGACCTGACGTAGTCTGTGATTATGCAGGATGTTACACCTAAACGCATGGACGAGATTCCGGAGGCATCTATTGTAGAAGAACTCTTTCAGAGCAATGGAAAGATTTTAGATGTTAAAAGTGAACATTTGAGAGCCCAAAAGTTGAGATCTAGCATGGAGCATTTACATGAAGAGGTATTTCTAATCTTGAAAGCCGAAAGCTGTTGATACCACTTTGTCTGCATAGTTAAATGTAAAATTTGCTTCTAATACTAGGTTAATTGTATATATGATGGAATTGTTACACAATTCACGTCCTCTCTTTTTTTCTTTTTTTCGTAATCATATATATATATATATTGCAGCTGGAGAAAATGAAAAATGAAAATACAGTCTTCAACATAGGCCATGATGTGGACCCTGGTGTTGAAGTTTCGGAAAGAGAAATCATGCAACTTCATAAGGTGAGCTCAACGACTATTTTATGCAACTAATCTAAACTGCTGACTTCAGTCTTATCTCTGTTTCCTTTTTGTTCCAAATGGAAGGCAAATGAAGAGCTGAGAAGCATGTTTCCGTTATTCAACGAGATATCTAGTGGTGGGAATGCATTAGAAAGGGTTCTTGCATTGGAAATTGAGCTTGCTGAAGCAATGAAGTCAAAGAATAAATCAAGTGTCCAATTCCAGAGGTAGGTCCTTCAGTATACTCAACTTGTATTGCCATTTAAATGACCTAAAGTTCCTAAGCTATTTTCTTTTTACCTAGTAGAAGCAAATGTACTTGTATTTTCTTCTGCTGAAGCAATACGGTATTACTGCTAATAGTGGTTCCTTAACTTTTTCCAACCGTTGCAAAGTCATTTTCTTTAGGAGCGTTTGCAAGCTCTAATTTTACGTGCTTATCAACTTATGGCCAAAAGTAAGTTATATGAGTGTCTTTGCAAATCCAATATATGCTTCTAATTCTCTAAACTTAATAACAATCTATAAGTTGGTAAAGAGGGGTGGGAGCGCATACAACTGGTTATGTTATTCTTGTAATTAAATCAAAGTTTATCACTTTTATTCCGGTGCAGTTGCTTTCCACTTTTAAATTATGTTTGCAAATACGGCCTACTTTTAACTTTTTTTCAATTCCAATCACTTCTCTACAAGTACTTGTGTTTGCAAACTCTCATTTTAGTCTGTTTCTTGTTTATTTTTGCTCCATGCCTCACAGTTCATTCTTGAAACAACATAGCGACGAGGAAGCAGTATTGAAAAGCTTTAGAGACATAAATGAGTTGATCAAAGAAATGTTGGAACTTAAAGGAAGGCATGGTTCGATGGAGTCTGAACTTCAAGAGATGCACCAACGCTACTCTCAACTCAGCCTACAGTTTGCTGAAGTTGAAGGTGAAAGACAGAAACTCAAAATGACACTAAAGAGTGTTCGATCATCCAGGAATCTTAATCGCTCATCATCTGCCAATCTTACTATGGACCACACTCCCTAGTCAAACATTTTTGCTGTTCATCCTCCCTAGTCCTGAATGTATATATAATTATTAGAGTCCGACAGGTTTTTCTACTGGCAAATTACTCACTCTTTATATTGTAATTAACCATGTATAGAAAACCATTTAACACATTAAGTTTCCCTCTTCTTGAGTACTGCCGTAGCCGTTTGATCTTCGCTATTTCATTTGTCTCGGAGGCTGCTCAACTCGCTTCCATCCCTAGCGCTTGTAGATATCTGTCTAGATCATATTTGTTGCTCGTCCCTCTTGTTGCCTACATAGTGTTTGGCTAAGTTTATTTAGAACATCTTTTGTTGTATTTGTATTAGAAACTGGAAATAATTTTATTTTATATCATAATTGCATTATTAAGACCTTATTTCCTTAATGCAATAACATATATAATCTGAAAAAATTCAGCAAATTCATTCATTATACATACATACACAGTAAAGTTTAAAATTCACATACATCAGACTTGTCAAAAATTCAACCACAAACAAGAGCTCATTCTTTTGCTGCTTTTTGCATTAAGTT
Source organism: Buddleja alternifolia (assembly GCA_019426215.1). NCBI lineage: Eukaryota > Viridiplantae > Streptophyta > Magnoliopsida > Lamiales > Scrophulariaceae > Buddleja > Buddleja alternifolia. The sequence goes on along the minus strand of CM033397.1, from coordinate 9,994,812 downwards.
TTGTTTCATGCTCCTCTGAAATTTAACATAGAATCAAATCACCACTTTATGTCATTTCACAAAGCACCACACTCAAAACTAACACGGGAAAGCAAGCCTATAACTATAAGGTGGTATTTTTACATGTTTACACTTTCTAAAACAAATCCAGAACCTGTAAGGAAAACATATCAGGAAGCATAGAAGAGTATTTGGACAAGCCTTATAGGTCACAAGATGGAGCACAAGCATCCGCCTTTCGTCTTCGAATTATCCTGCGATTTATCTGTTGCCACACAACACCATAGCACAAGTAAGTGTTTTATGTGTACTGAAACATACAATGCCAACAAGGCTAAAGAACAAAAAAGTTGGTGGATGTTTGAAATAAGAATTTCAAATACTTGTACGTACATGGAGAATGTGACATAACAGAAAAAGCTTAAGCTAATTGGAGTCCTTGTTCTCTAACTTCACTGCACGCAAAGTTCTAATTTCCAGCCTGTAAAGCCAGATCTATTCCCTATTAAGTTTTATTGATCTAGTTAAAGTATCTAAGGTCTGTAAAGACAATTGGTAAGATGTTGAGAACTTTGTCACGGAAAGATACAAAATTTTAAGTTTTTGAGCAAACTTAAGGTCATGCCTTGTGCCCACACGAGCCAGTTAAATGCGAGAAGTGCCACGGAAATGACCAAGTGCAATCTGAAATGTACAGAACAATCCACCGAAATGGGATATCTGTTGTTACAATTGAGCTCTTGGGCAATGTTTATTAAACGACTCAATATTTTTTATGCCAAACCAATGTGGTTCGGGTGTTTAGTTAGTTTTGGAATTTGCTTGTACCAAAGAGAGGTGTATGATGACCTAGATTAACATATCAAAGGAGTAAAGCTTCCGCTACTTAGCATATTTGGGATATTTGTCTTCGATCTGAGTCCATCTGGAGTAAAGTGGACTGAAACCAACTTGTAAAAAGATGGGAGCTTCTAGTGTTGGCTAAACCCCGCCCCCGCCCCCGCTCCGACCCCAGCCACACCCAAACCCCCCATACTTCTTCTTGGACTAGTACCTTGTTTTGCTGGGATAACACTCACTCACTTGGCATAGCCTGAGATCTATCTATGTACGTATTTATTATTCTTGGCTTAATAAAGTTTGAATGTACACAAAACAAATAGTAAATTCTCAACCTCAAGAAAACATGTATGATATGTCTGGACAATTGACAGTCACAGTTGTTACATGAGAACACTAAAATCAACAAATACTTCGCGTATGTATCAAGTGAAGCATCTTAAAAAGAATCTTGTGTGTGGTGGTGGCAGAGGCGGGCAACTTAATCAAGAAACATATGAACAATTGCAGAGTACGACTAATGAGATGAATGCTGGAAAATTAAGCAAAGATGAGGGATGTGCCAGACTAACATGGAAATGTTTCACAATATATTAGAAGTATAATCAAGTTAGATGAAGTAAATCAGGCGACCAAACAAAAGAAGTGTAGCAGAGGATAATAACCTTTCCAATGACAAAATGAGCAAGGTATCTTGAACGTGTTCAGTTAGGGTAGGCAAGACGAGATTTTCAAATCTATGGCTTATTAGGAAATGCAACTTTCAGTTTGTGAGCTTCTTTCCTGGCTTAGATCAAGAACAATATCAATTGATTTTGGCCTTTTACAATTACAGGCCAAGTTCTTAATCAGAAGTATCAACGAACAGATTGTCCAAGTGATGGTATCTCAATTTTGTATTTCATATTGGAAGAAGTCTTTTTCTTTTCTTTCCTGGTTTTGGTGATTCAGTGATAAGTAAAAATTATCTTTCTGCTTCCACAGTGATACGCATACATGCTATTTATTTTTTTTCTTTTCCTTTTGGGGTAAAAACAGTAACCCATTCAAACTTTTCGAGCTTTTTATATAACCTTGTTTTTTTCTTTTTTTTCTTTATTACACTTTGTTATCTGAGCTACAAGGGTTTCTACAATATTTTATATTTTAACATTTTTCAGTGGAATATTCCGCTGGATTCCAAAAATGACATTTTATCAGTTGAACGATATTTTCTTGTGGTTTACTACTTTGAATTATACTATTCAAAATGTCATTTCAACTTAAAAGGGTAAAAATAGTAAATCACAATGACCATAAAATATCAATTTTACCCTTAAAAGGGTCACATGCGATGAGTGTGATGGAATCCCGACGAATATTCCGCCGGGAAATCCTAAAATATAAAATTTTATAAAAACCCATATAGTTCAGATAAGAAAGTGTTAAAACCGAAAAGTTTGGATGAGTTACTGTTTATATCCCTTTCCTGGTAATCAAGAAGACAAGTGAAAAGATTATGAAGAAATTAATATGCTAAATGGAATTTTCCATTTTTTCCTACTTCACCAACATATTACCACAAATTGAGATAGTGCATTAATAATGGAGCTCAAGATTGTCTCTCGATATCCTCATAAACTAACTCGAATATTCTAATGCATGACCGAAATTATCACACCCCCTTAGCGAGCTAGCAAACATGTTGAAATTTGAAATATTACCACTATTTTTGTCTGGAATAGGAGGACGCGCAACAACAAGCATAGTGATAACACCTCCCGGAACTTCACTGAGAGGAAGTCGTGATTCACCAAGTGTTCTGTTATTTTCCAGTATCCTTCCCGCATTAATGAGCTTTATATCAGCTATGGATTTAGGCCCATTTTCTTTATCTGCAATAAACAAGTGTCTCCATGAGGATAATGGATCATCATTAAACGTTATAGATTAGATAATAACAACACTAAAGAAAATTTTCAAGCAAAATATAAGACACAAGCTAACCATGGAAGATTGCACAAGCAAACACTATATGTAGAAACTTTGACAGTGCAAAGCTAATGGACCAACACAAACTAGATAATTTCTTCCATCAACTAATTTTTCACGTGTTAAAAGTATAGTTTGGCACAAAAAGACTAATATGTCTAACAAAATAAAAGAAGTATGGAATAAGCAATGAAAGAATATTGCTTTCAAATGTTATTTCTCACTTAGATAAGTGAAGCATTAGCCACACATGGATCACATAGCATTATTTTTTGCCCCAAATCCCAAACACTATTTAGATTCTCCCTCCAAAACAAAAAATAGGTAAATCAAAGTTCAAATAATTCTGACATCTTGTGTTCACATAGAATCATAAAACCACAACTCCAATCCAAACAAGGACTTGTATCATGCTATCTGCCATTGTTCATGCCTAAAATTCTACCGTGTTACTTCTAGGAGGATTAACCAACATTATTCAATACTTTAGAAATATTGCTTAAAAGAATTTAAAGTACAGTGAGAATTAACAAACAGGTTCGCTTTGTTTGATGAGCTAGGCTAGTTTAATTATTATTGTTCAGTGATGAAGGCCTAATGTGAGGAGCCAGCCAGTATGAAACTCGAAACATATTGGAGATACAGAATCCAGGCCTTGTGGAAGGAATATCAAAATCTTAAACCATCTTATGGAACATGATTTGGAGTGGACTAAATAATCAACACATCCCTTCTCATCCATCAATAATCCATCCCCTTAATCCCATCAAACTATGTCAGCATTCCTAAAAGAAAATTATGATGAATGCTTTTGTCCTACCATAAACCAAAGAAGGAAGAAACTTAAAAATTATCCTGAAATTCCTGCCCCTAATGCTCTATTGAGCATACCAAACACTATAGCATAACATATACAAATATTTTCTGCACAAATTGAGACATTGACATAAACCAAATAAACTTTAATTCAACCATAAGCAGAAAAAATTATCAAAATAATTATTATAAATTGAGCAATTGGCAACATAAAATATATATAGATATATTTGTATGTGTAGAAGAAGGTCGAGTAAAAGGATTCATAACCTTTGGGCCATAGTGCAATAATCTTTTCCTTAAGAGATGTGACAGGTGTACTAGAACTATACTTGTCAGGTCCAATGTCACTACCATCAGCAAGCCTGAATTTGAGTTCAACCAATTCATCCCCAGCCATAGGTATGACTACCTCAAATTCTCACAACCCACTAATCAACAAAATCCAAAATTACCGACTTGAATAATAAAACAGCTACCGGGATTCAAGAGAGTAAGAGACTATACATATATATATAGTATACATACATAAAGATATCCCAGATCAGGAACTACAAAAGGCTGCCTAGCTATGAATATTTATTTCTCAAAGAAATCACGAAATAAGCGAATCAGAACGGATCCTTTCAAGAACCACCCAGATCAAATCTGGCAACATAGATTTGTACTGTGTTTTGTTAGAAAAGCGGTACAACGAATTTATGAAAAGATATTTGATGCGTAATAATAAGGGGTCAAAGTTAGAGAAGTTACATAGAAAGATGGTAGGTAATCCAGAAGGTTTTGATAACTGAAAGCGATTGTAATAAATGAATACAA